>CM024764.1:29189636-29413871 GCA_014218235.1 Colocasia esculenta
TTGCATTTTTGGTGTGCAGCGACAGGCAGGAGGAGTAGCGACCCTCTAGGCGCAGGTGGAGGCCTTGCGGCTGGATCTGTCGCGGATGGAGGGTCGCATGACCACGTTCCGGGACAGTGCGAGGGATGCGGAGGCCGAGAAGATACGAGCCATCGAGGCCCGGGTTAAGGCTGTCGCGGACCTAGAGTTCTTGAAGAACCGGGTGTTGAAGAAACGCCGGGAGCAGCAGCGACAGACTCAGGAGGCGTCCGGGAGTATGGGGTCCGTGTTCGGGTCTCTTGATGACATCGTGTCATTGGGAGATCCGTCCGTCGGACGAGGAGTAGGAGCACGCCCAGAGGCCTCCACTGCGACGAGACCTCCCGTCCCAGACAGGCGTCGGGAGAGGGAGGAGGAGGAGGTCAGCAGCTCACGTAGGCAGAGGCCTAGCGAGGGTGAGAGGAGAGAGGAGTGAGGAGCGGTGCTCCGGTTGTACCTCCAGGGGTATGCCCCTGTTATGATATGTAGATGGACTTGATCATTCTAGTGGGATTTTGTGGACTTTTGTCATTTGCACTTGAATGGTTTGTTTCTGTTCTTTGGTTCCTGCATCTTGTATCCACAACACTTAAAGAAAACAGGTTAGTGTAGATCTGTTTTTAGCCCCTTGCCTACGATATACCTTTCTTGAGATCTGGTCAAGGGGCTAATTTCTAATCAAAGATAGGAACATAATAAAATAACTGAAAGAGAAATATGCACATGCATGTTTTGTGTTTTGTTGTTTTCTTGATTTTTTGTTGTTTTTGTTTTGATAAGAAAATAAGGAGAATGTTAGCATATATACATGGTACCACTAATTTTTTGGATTTTGGATTTTCTAATTTTTTTGGCTTTTGAAAATAAGGGAGAAAATTTGGGAGAAAATATGTACAACGTGAAATATATACATCAAGGGACTCTCTTTTTGTTTTTTTTTGCATTCTTGTATTTTTTTGGATTTTTGGACTCTAAGACACATATTCATCACATGTTGCGGTATAGGGTTACACGATCTACTTAACCACAGAGGCCAAGAGTAAGGAGGGACGTGCATGGAATTTTGATGTTAGGCATTGCCCCTAGCCTTCTTGATGTTTTCCACCACGGGAGGTCTTATACAATCAAATTGCCCCTAGAGGGGAAATGGGAAGAAAAGTATAGAAAATCATGTAGGACTTTGGTTCAAACTACTTTTTGTTTCCAAACCGACATCTCATATTAAACAGACTTGGTCAACCATTACTTTCAGGGGGATTTTTTATTTTATTTCATTTCTGATTTCTGGGGTGGAGGCACGTACTTTTTGCTACCTCCTTGAGTTGGTCAGCCTTTTTCCGGGTACGTACTTTTTGCTACCCTTTTTTGACCTTTTGGCTTTTCTTTCCCCTTTTGAGGCTTGATTTGACATTTTGCCCCTTGCTTTTATTAGTTGCCTCTGTTTTATGGTGACTTTGTCTTTTTAAAAGAGAGTGGGTGGTCCCCTACTCGTAGTTTGTTCCGCTTCCAGACACGACCGAGTGGAAAAGAACAGGGGAAACATTTTGACCGGATGAGACCACCCGAGTGTACTTGTGATTTTCCAGTTAGGGGTAGTACTCCAACATCGTGTGGTGTGTGAATAAACCTTTCCTTACTAGTGACCACGTGGAAGAGTAAAGAAAGTAGACCCACACCTTAACAAGTGATGAATGACCGACTTGACGGACTGACTGACTGACTAAGGGTAGAATTTCTTGAGGTAAACAACATTCCAAGGGTGCGTTAGCTCAACTCCCTCGGCATCCACTAGCCTATAAGCGTTCCCTGAATAGGCCTCTTTGATAACGAATGGACCCTCCCAATTTTCTTGCAACTTGCTCCTGGGACCTGGTGCTTTATGATTTTGCGTTTTAGGACCAATTCACCTACTTCGAACTTTCTCTCAAGAACTCTTTTGGCATAAAAACGTGCAATTCTCTGACGATAGACTTGTGCATGGTCGGCCGCTATCATTCTCCTTTCATCTAGGAGTTAAGTTGTGCCAACAAGGCTTCCGATGTTGATCAGGATCAAGTTCGGAATCAATTGAACTCTAAGCGAAGGGACGAAGATCTCATATGGGAGTATCGCATCCGATCCGTATGTCAAGGCATAGGGGTTTGCCCCGTGGAGTTGACGGACCGAGGTGCGATAAGCCCAAAGAGCTTCAACCAAGCGATCTGGCCAGTCAGCATTGTTGTGAGATTTGCATGTTTTCTTTATGATTTTAATGAGAGTTTTATTAGTAGCTTCAGCTTGTCCATTACCTAGTGGATAATATGGTGATGAATGATGCAAGTTAATGCCATATTTACCACACATGTCGCGAAGCTCCTGTGAAGTGAATTGCGGTCCGTTGTCGGTGACGATGTCCCGAGGCACGCCAAATCTTGCAAGGATGTTGCGCTTGATGAACTTGACGACTGTTGAAGCTTTGACTTCTATGAACGCTTCTGCTTCGGCCCACTTTGTGAAATACTCCGTGGCGGTCAGAATGAAGGACTTCTTACGGATTTCTCCGGATCTGTCCGCAAGAGGACCGACCACGTCGAATGCCCACATGGCGAAAGGCCATGGTGCGATGAGAGGGTGAAGAGAAGAGGAAGGAGCATGAATTTTGTCACCGTGCAATTGGCATTTAGCACAGTGACGGACAAAATGGCGACAGTCCTCTTCCATGGTGGGCCAATAATAGTGTCTTAGCAATTTCTGGGCAATTGCTCTACCATTAACATGGCCACCACATTCACTAGAGTGAGCGGCTTCAACAACATCTTGATACTCGAATTCATCAAGGCAACGGAGATAGACCCCGCTGAGAAACTTTTTGTACAGAATGCCACCTACGATCTTGTAATGCTCCGAGACGCGACGAATAGCCCATCTATCAGTAGAGGTGGCATAATCAAGGAAGGATCCATCTTTGAGAAAGTTTTCGATGTCAAAATACTAGGGATGGCCATCTTCAAGGTCAATTTCTGGCTCTTTGGAAAACGCATGGACCTAAAGGGATGGAGAAGGACCCACGAGATGAGAGAACCACGGATGGACATGGGAAGGGACTACTAATCTCTGAACAGAGACAGTTTCGGAAGACTTTCCCAAAGGAATGGGAATGGAAGATGCGAGGGAGGCGAGAGAATCTGCTAGGATATTTTGGGCCCTAGGAGTGTGAACTAGGGTGAGCTTCCTAAACTGCTGAACTACTTTTCCTACCAACTCTTGGTATGGTTTCAGCTTGGGGTCTCGGGTCTGGTACTTTCTAAGAGATTGCCGGAGTATCAACTGCGAGTCTCCAATAATCCTTAACTCCTTGACTCCGAGTAATAAAGCCATTTTCAGCCCAACTAGGAGAGCCTCGTACTCAGCCACATTGTTCGTGGCTCGGAAGGTTAATTGATAGGCGTGCGGAATGACTACCCCTTCCGGAGAGAGGAGGACTGCCCCTATCCCACACCCTTTAGAATTGAGCGCCCCATCGAAGTAAAGCACCCACGAAGGTTCACCATCAATAATGGCTCCTAACTCTTCATCAGGAAAGCTTTCATCAACGGGAGAGTATGAAGGTAATGGGTGGTGGGCTAAATGCTCGGCAATAGCGTGCCCCTTGATTGACTTTTGGTTAACATAGGTGATATGAAATTGATTGAGGAAACTTTGCCACCTCATCAACCGATCAGTCAGGACAGGCTTCTCAAGCAAGTACCGAACAGGGTCCATACGCGCCAGAAGTTTCACTTCATAAGCCAGGAAATAGTGCTTCAACTTCTGGGCAACCTAGACGACGGCCGCGCATGTTCTTTCCATGGCGGTGTACTTCTTCTCAGCCTCATTGAATAACTTGGATAAATAGTACACCGCTCTCTCCTTCTTCTCGTCGTCGTACTGGGCCAAAACCGCTCCAGTTGAGTCTTCAGTGGTTGACACATAGAGCAGTAAAGGCTGACCCGGGACCGGAGGAGCGAGAACAGGGGGATTAAAAAGATAGCTCTTCAATTCATCAAAGGCCTTCTAACATTTATCGTCCCAATTAAACTTCGCCTCTCCTCTAAGCATCTCGTAGAAGGGCCTACAACGGATTGAATGCTGGGAGATGAATCTCCGAATAAACTGGAGTCTGCCAATTAGCCCTCTGACTTCTCTGATATTCCTAGGAGGAGGCATGTCAATTATTGCTTTGGCCTTGTTAGGATCAATTTCAATTCCCCGCTTACTTACTATGAACCCAAGCAATTTCCCCGAAGAGACACCAAAGACGCACTTCTTGGGGTTCATCTTAAGATTGTGCTCTCTAGACCTTTGGAGAACTGCCCGGAGGACCTCAGCATGGCCATGTCGAGTCTTTGATTTTACCAAGACATCGTCCACATAGACCTCCATGTGCACATGCATCATGTCATGAAAAATTGCCATCATTGCCCTTTGATAGGTTGCTCCCGCATTCTTCAATCCGAAGGGCATGACGACATAACAGTAAGTCCCCCAGGGCGTTGTAAATGAAGTTTTCTCCTGGTCTTCCTCCGCCAAGGGAATCTGGTTGTACCCAGAGAAACCATCCATAAACGACAAAAGCTCAAGCCGGCAGTATTGTCCACTAGGACATCTATGTGTGGGATAGGGAAATCGTTCTTTGGGCAAGCACGATTAAGGTCACGGAAATCTATACAGATCCTAACCTTACCATCCTTCTTCATTACAGGGACGATATTAGCTACCCACTGTGGATATAGCACAACCCTAATGAATTTGGCTTTGTGCAACTTGTCAACCTCCTCTTTGATCTTGAGTGCAAGCTTAGGATGTAGTCTTCTTAACTTTTGCTTGATGGCCTTTGCGTCGGCTTTTAAGACCAAACGGTGCTCAACCAAAGAGGTGTCGAGTCCCGGCATGTCCTCGTAAGACCAAGCAAATCCGTCGGAAAATTCTTTAAGAATAGCTACCAAGGCTTCTTCTTCTTCAACACTCAAGTTGGCACTAATCAAAACTGTCTTCGGGGATTCTTGGTGCCATGGTTGACTTCTTTAGTAGGCTCGTCAGCAGCCATGGTTGGCTCGTCGAACCTCTTTGTGCCATCCACAAAAGAGCTCACTGGGTCCTCTTCTCCTAACCCAAGATCCCTCGACTCACACTCTCATCTTTCTCCTCAAAATCTAGCAGATAAACTCCTAAACCATCGTCTACGGAGTCACCTTCTTCAAAATCTAATTCTAGGAGAGCAGGGTCCTCAAGAAATTCTGGCACCTGACTTAACTTAGCACATCTCTCAGTCAAGACCATAACAAAATGGGCAGGAACTTGCCTACCCTTCTCCTTGCGCACACATGGCTGAGAGGAACTAGACTCTCCTAAACTTAAACTAGACCCTAGACTAGCCTCTAGACCTGACTCTAAACTAGAATCTAGACCACTATTTACATGACTGCTATGTACAAAACTATGTATAAGGGAAGTGCCCCTAGAGGGGCAAGAGGAAGAGGAATTTAAGCCGGAAAGCGTTAGGCCCTGGCCGAGCGGAAGAGGTTCCAGAGAGGAGGGGTGCTCAATGGAGACCTCGGATTTCCAATTTTCAAAATTGGCATTTTTTTTTGGGAGTCAAGGCCAAGAACCATGAGTTGCTGACTCAAGGTAACCTCGACTGGCGGGATGAGGGATGGAGAGAGGACAGGAGGAGAAAGAAAGGGATTAGAGGTGGATGGAGGAACTGAATTGTGTGGCGAGCACATAGTAGTGGAGGGAGATTGAGATGATGGTGATGATGATGGGGGAGAAGGGAGATCAGATCCAAAGAGGGAGAGGGGGCCAAAATCATCGGAAATGTCCTCTACTTGGGCATCCTCTTCCTCTTCTTCATCCTCACTCTCAGAGCAAGGAATTTCTTCTATTACGGGCTCCCTGGTCCCTAGCTGGGTTGGCCCCTGGACAAAATGCTCCTTCAAAGTCCAGGTAAGGGGTTGATACGGTATAAATGGGTCCGGATGGACAGGGTCTGGGTGGAAACCTAGACCAGCTTTGGGTAACAACCTCCTAATTGCCTGAACGCTCTGGATCTCTCGCTTTTCATCCGTGCCCAACCCGCGGCCATGAACATAGCCGATGTTGGCCATCACTTCCCAACCCTTTCCCGGGGGACATGGAACATGGGGTTCTATAACAGGCCGGGGAGGTTGGCTAAGCTCACAGGGTGTGGGGAAGTCAAAGAGAGACATGACTGGCTTCTTCCCCTTATCCGGAATGAAAAGGTGCGGCATTTGTTCAGTGGTGACCGCATTGAGGGTCTCCAAGATGGGAATGCTCTTGATCTTGATCACCCGCCCATTGAAAGGAAATTTGAAGCATTGGTGGGCGGTGGCCCCTAGAGTCTGTTCTAGCCAAGGACGACCAAGAATGGCCTTGTAGGCCGGATCGACGTCAAGAACTAGGAACTCAGTGGACATAGTGACAGGTCCGATTCCTAATTTAAGAGCAATTTTGCCTTTGGCAACCCATTTGGAGTTGTCATAGGCGGCGATGGTGGAGCAGCTTTTCTCCAGATTCTCTTCCCCTAAACCCAATTGCTTAAGGGTCTTTATCGGACAGACATTGATAGATGCCCCGTTGTTGATAAGAGTGGAGTCCACCGAAACCCCATTGAGGTTGATGGTGAGACAAAGAGGGAACGAACGACACTCGGGGGTGGCGAGATCCTTGTCCGAGAAAGAGATTGAGGGTCCATGGGTGAGGGAGAGAATGGCGCCGGTGACCCCACTAGGAGGGAGATCATCATTGACCATGATCTTTTGGAGGAATTGGAGGAGAGTGGATTGATGTGATGGCGACCTCCGAATCAATTCTAAAATAGACACCCTCGCGGGCGTTTTATCAAGATGTTGGAGAATATCATATTCGGTGCCGGCCAGGGGTGGAGGCCCATTATCCTCCTCATCTTGGGATGACTGCGGAGGTGGAGGAACAATCCAGTTTCGGAGCGTGACATGCACGGCCTCCTGAGACTGAGGACGGATGAGCTGGAGGGGTCGGGAGGATGACTCATTGGCAAGGGGAGTGAGGATAGTGGGATGAGCATCTTGGGGAGGACGGATGAGCACTAATGGTCTCTCCTCTAGGATGGCATCTACCGACGTGGAAGGCTCCTGAGACTCGGCCGTGGGACACGGGTACCATTCTTCGAAACCTTCTACCCCCCACTGTTGCTCTCTCCTCACAACCCGAGGTCCTAGGTGTACCATGGTATGCACGCTCTCATGGGTTTTAGAGGAGGGGTTGTTGGTTTGGTGAGTGGGGAGAGGGTTACTGAAAATGCCAAGGTCTTTTTTGGTGTACCTAGACTTTGCTATGGCCACCTTGACGTCATCCGAGTTGATTCTACCTTGGTCATTCATATCATAGACCCAGTCACGGAAGGTAAAGCAATTGTTGATGAAGTGACCATGGGCCCTATGATATGGGCAGTACTTGGAGGTGTCGACCCTCGGATTGATGTTCTCCCTTTGTAGGGGGAGTTGAATTGCATCACAGGACATGAGGGCGAAGAATACATCCTCGAGAGTCTCAGGGAGAGGAGGGTAGTGTGACCTTTTGGGGCCAGGTCGGGTGTATCCAGAAGGAGGGGGAACGGCGGAGTAAGGCTTGGAGGGGTGAGATGGGAATTGGTGAGGGTTGGAAGAAGGGTTAGAAGGCCGATGGGAGGATTTGTTGGGAGGCCTCAAAGGCTGGCTGCAGACACTGACAGACTCATTGATGGTCACCCCCTCGGTGGTGGGTGCCGCAGGAGCCTTACGTGCCTTTGGCTTCCCATCGAAGAAATGTGGGAGAGAGGAGTCCTTGATCTGATTTTCAATCACCCTAGCTTTGTTATAAAGATGTGAGAAGGAAGGGAACTCACTTAGCATCAAGATGAAACGGAGAGCGAGGGTGGTGTTGGTAACCAACATAGTTATGGCCTGGGACTCCGGGATAGGAATATCTGCCCTCGAGGCCATGGACCTCCATCGGTTGGCATAAGTGACAAAGTCTTCGTTCGCCTTCATCTTTTCCGCCACCAAGTCGGGGAGTGTAGGGACTTGAGTGGCCATGTATGAAAAATGTGAGATGAAGCGTTCGGAGACTATGTCAAAGTTAATAAGATCCGATGCGGGCAAAGAGGTAAACCACCTCAAAGCCTCCCCTTCTAACGATTGTTGGAAGAGGTGGACTAAGAGGACCCGATCGTACAGCCACCGATGGGAGTCCATGGTGAAGCCAGCAAGATGGAATTGGGGATCGGAGGTCCCGTCGTACTTGCGGTACTTCGGGGCCTTGAAACCGGAGGGAAATAGGCGTTGCGGAGCTTGCAGTAGTTTTGGAGTGAATGAGGCTTGGAAAGGGATAGAGATTCAGCCAAGAGTTTCCGAATAAGACCCTCCGTCTCAGACCGGGACATGGATTCGGATTGAGCGGGAGGAGTGGTTTGGACATAGGATGGGTGGATAGGTGGAGGAATTAGGTAGAATTAGGTAAAGGAGTGGGAGGAATAGGAGTGGAGATAGGGATACGGGATACAGGAATTTGGGAGGGGGTGAGAGGCCTAGGAGCGAGCCTAGATGAGGAAGCATGGAAAGGGGAATGGGCTGGAGGGGAAGGAGAAGCCGCTACCCGAATGGTATGCTTGGAAATCATAGAAATGATATCGTCGGGCGAATAGCGGGACATGAGTTTGGAAAACTCGGGGTCCTCTTGAGTACTTTGGGGATGAGTGGGGTTGACCCTCAAGCTGACTTCCTCATTGTCGGCCTGGGAGGATGATTGGACTGATTCCTCGGGCTGATTGTTAGTGTTTATCATACCGACAACTTCATTGACATTATCATCATACTGAAATGTCGGTTCATTAGCCATATTAACAGGGTCCAACCAAGTGTCCATTAGCACACAACCTACTTTTTTGAAATGGTTTAAGTTGAAGTGATTACACTGTTTTCAGCAGAAGTATGGATTTCTACCAAACAACATTATCAAACAACGTCCCCAAACTTTTAAAGATCAAAGTTGTGTATTTACTTGACTTGATTTAAAAGGTCGTTCTCTCAAGTCTCACTTGAATCCCGGTGAGTAGGTGAGCTAGACAAGGAGGGTAAAGGTCCTCCTGCCCCGTACCGTGAGGGAATCTACGGAATTTAGGGACTTACAGAGTTTTCCTTGGAGCCAACCCGATTTACCCGAGAGGGAATCCCCGAGTAAAAGGTTGTAAACCAAGGAAGGGTGATCCTAAAATGTGAGGGGAGGCTAGAACAGATGAGAGGAAGGGCCCCCCCATGACTGAGGACTGTTAGAAACAAACAGGAAGCAAACAGAAAGCAAAATCAGATCAAAACAGCCAAAAAAAACAGTTTCTGTGAAGTAAACGGCATGCATATGGACGCTCAGTTCATCAGGAACATATTGACGGCATGATCGACGGACGCTAAGAAATAGTAAACGACAACCTATGTGGACGCTAAAACACACTAAACGGCAGGAGATGTGGACGGTTACCTGGATAGGCGGCAAGCTCGCTTTCCGTCTACCTGGATTCACAGAGACCGCAGCAGCACTAGTTGTCCCACCATGATCGCCAGAAGAGAGCTGTAGGCGGTTCGTTTCCGCTCCGTCACCGGATCTCTCGGATGCTTGCAGACACCACCGGACTCTCGTTGGCGATGAAGGGGTCGCCGGTTGACCACGTTGACCCTCCGGTTGACTGAGTTGACTAGAAGGAAAACGAAGCAAACAAGCGAAACGAAGGGGATTTAGTGATCGCCAGGGCCTTACCTGTGCCCAAGGGGTTGCTGTGATCACGTCGGTGCAGTGGCCTCGCGTTGCGGGTGATGGTGGGACTTCAACTTCTCCTCCTCCGGCCGGCCAAAGGAGAAGAGCTCCGTAGTCTTCTGCGGTCGTTCCTGCCAAAACAAAGATTCTATTAGACTCTAGGGAGTGTGGTAAATGCTCAAAACGAAGTATGAAAGACCCAAAAGGAAAGTCCCATACCGGTTGCGGACTTGAGAAGATGGGTGGCCAAATGATATGACCACCCTTCTTCCCTCCGTTTTTGGTTGGGAAACCCCTTTCTAGGTGTGTAGGAAGGTGACCTACGTGCCTAGGGTCAGTGGGAAGGTGTGTGCAACATGCAAACTAGCTAAAAAGTAAGTAAGAGAAGAGAGAGGGAAGGAGGTGTAGATCCTCGTTGTTGATGTTGTAGCTCCTTGCAAGGACTCCTCCAGCTCCAAAGCAAGCCTCCTGGACGTCCCAAGTGTGGAGAGAGTGAAGAGGATGAGTGGTGGAAGGTTGGGTAAGATTTTCTCTCTCATCTCTCAAAGCTTCAGCATATGGACGTCTAGCCTCTCCTCTCCTGGCTCAGAGGGCTCAAAGGGAGGTTATATAGACAGTGGAGCTCGGGGTTGAGAGCCTTGGATGCTCAAGTGTGAAGAAACACACTTGCACACTTGGCAATCCATGCATTAAAGGTCCAACCAATGGGGAGAGGCCAAGTAAGATTTTTTACTGGGTCAATGGGGTGCCTAGGTGGCCCATATGCCCGTTGGGAGCGGCTACATGCGTTGCATGGCCGAGAGAATGGTGCAAGTGGGCTGGAATCTCGGGGTAGTTGCGCAGACCAGGTAAACGCTGTTGACGTCCAGAGATCAGGCCGCCAACCACATGCAGACGTCCATGGATGTGGATGCCCACTTTGGTCAGCGTCCAGGGGGATTGCCGCCAACCAGTAGTCGGCGGCCATCGATGCTGCCGTTTACATGGGATCCGAGGCTGGTCAACAAATGGTCAAACGAGGCTTAATGGGCCAAAGAGCCTTGCGGGAGATGGGCCAAATCTCGCATCTACAAGAGTGGCATTTCTTTTTTGGTGCATCTTCATATAGCATGACTACTAATGTTGACTGGCAGTTTAGACAAAGATAATTGTCTATGTGTCAGCATTTATTGTGTGCAGGTTTTCCGGTAGTAGATCACATTGCGAAGTCGGACTTGTTAACTTGACAGAAGCTAGAAGAGATTTAGACAATCTTCCTTTGTGTGTGAATGTCTACCCTAGCATTAATGGTTGTAGGTTCTCTAGCTCCACACTTCGGGCCAGACACTTCAACGTGCATGAAGATGTGAGACAATAGATACTTCAACGGTCAAAAATCTTTCAAAGAAGATAAATAGAAGACTGGTGACTCTATGCAAGACATCCTTTTTTCGAGAACTTTTCAAGCTTGCATTTTGAAGATCTTAGAAGAAAATAAGATCTCACTCGTCCATTCAAATCTTCTGTAGCTCTTAGCTCTCCACAGCAAATTGCTTAGCCTTTGAGAGCCTAAGTAGATCTGAGAGAGAGTTCCTTGTCGATATTCATTGTCTCTCAGACATTGCCTCAGATCAAGTAGCTTGTATAAGCTTGGTCTAGGGGACATCCACTTCTTACTCATTTTCTTTGAGTGTTCCTCTTCGAGTGTGAAGAGAAGACCTTCTATTGAGTGAGTGATTGTTCCCTTCCGCAAGAAGGAAGACCTGTTGCAACAGGTGCTTTAGTTCCTCTTCAGGTAGAGTAGAGAAGACCAGCTGTTGCTGGATGTGTAAGTATCCTTAAGGGGGACTATACCTTTGCTTAGTGAAATCCCAAGGTGTTGCTTGGGGACTAGACGTAGGACTCCTTGTGACAGGAGATCCGAAACAGGATAAAATTTCATGTTGCTTGTGTGATTGTTTTCTTTGTCTTTATTTAACACTAACTCTGACCATCAAACTTAGTGTCTTCTGTCAAGCATTTTTATTTACAGGAAAAATTCGAAAAGAAACTTTAGCAATCCATTCACCCCCCCCCCCACCCAGGCTTGCTATCTGGGCAATAGAATTATCTGCAAGAAATAATGTGGTATGTGTTAATAATACATGCACCAATGAGACACTACCACCATAGATTACATGAAGTCGTACTGTAGAAGTGCCCCTATAGGAAGGCTCAATGTGTTATGTGATACTCGAGACAATGAGTCGTGTGAAATCATAGTGGTGGACAAGTTCCACTATAATGATAAAGGGGCTTCTCCTAATTCTATGATCATGACTTGACTTTCTAGTGGTGGTTTGGGCTATGTTTTGACTTGTGTAAAATTAATGTGAATGTGAAAGTAACGTGAACGTGACATGTGAATGTGGAAAGTGAATATGACATGTAATCGTAAATGTGAATCATGAAAGCCATGTAAAAGCCATGAGTATGGGAATGTGAATGTGATCAGCAAAAGAATAAGTGCATGTGAAAGCAAAGGTAAGAGTGAGTGTGAATGTGCCATGAGAAAGTAAATGTATATGTTAATGTGATCCATGTTAGTTGATAATTATGCTATCATGTTAGTATCATGTGTTGTAGAATGTTTAATTATGATCAAGGGTTAATGAAGTACCTGATATGCATGTTGGTAACACCATGTTCTATGTTTAAATTGTTTAGCATTATACATGTTAATGATATTATTTGTTCCATGTTATCCATGTTTAGTCCATTATGTTAAGCACGTCCATGTGATAGAATTGTAAGTGCTAATCATAAGCCATGTGTAAGCGCAATGATTATAAACATGTGAGAGTACAAAAGAGAGATTAAATATAATTGTCATTGTTGGGTTGAGTGTGTTTTGGAATTTCCTAAAGTTATATTTTAATGATGACCAATGAACATGACTCATACCTTGATTTTGATGATGACATATTGAACATGTTATACATTTTATACATATTAGAATAATGCTTAAACAACATGTTTTTGATGTTTAATATCTCACATTATAATGATAATATCTTGTATTAATGGTTTACACTTTTATTTTCAGGTTTACACAAATTTGTCACAGTGGTGTCGACACAGTCCACCTGTGTGTTGACACTAGCTGACTGTCCCAAAAGCATGTTCTGAGAGAAGCAACCAGTGGTGTCGACATAGTCGACCTGTGTGTCAACACTAGATGACTGTCCTAGGAAGTAGTCAGAACAGTTGAAGCCAGTGGTGTCGACACAGTCTGACTGTGTGTCGACACACTTCGTCTGAAGTTCAAAAACATGGATTTTTCTAGACACGTGGTTGTTTAGGGATCAAGGGAATTGACATAGATATTTGTGCCCACACACTCCAAGGGTCCACATGCACACATGAGACTATATATACCCATGATCCTTGTACTCCAAAGGGATCCCACGCAAGAAAGCTCAGAGCATTCCACAAGAAGAGCATTTTTTGAGCAGGAAAGGCTCCTACGTGCAGAAGGGGAGCAGTAGAGCACCGCCAAGGGGAAGAAGAAGGAGAAGAAGGGGAGGAGCTTGTGGTTGCAGCAGTGCTGATACAGAAGGAGATCCAGCCAAGTCTGTGTTTGATTTGAGTGTCAATTTCCCTGGGGGATCTATGTATGTGTTCTACACAGATCGCCCAATTCTATTTGTTTTTACCATTTTATCTTTTACTGAGATAGATCGTGTTAGAGGATCTATTCTCTAAGTGTGCTTGTTCTAGCAGAACTTGAATCTATTGTGATCCAGAGGTTTGAGTACTTTGTACTCAAGTTTGGAGCCATAGTGCTCTGGGTTGGAGCTGTTGTGCTCTGGTGCTTGAGCTGCAGTGCTCAAGGGCTTGTGAATTTGCTGAATTCACAAGTGGTCTGTGGAGTAGGTTGTCATGCCTATCTCCTGGGTTTCTTTGAGTCGTTGCACTCAAAGAGGTTGGAGTCGTCATGCTCAGATTGTACTGCACTTGTGCTAGTGGTTCCTCCGTTCTGAGGAGGTGGACGTAGGAGACACAAGTTGTGTTCTCCGAACCACCTTAAAAATCTTTTGTGCACTGTGGTTTGATGTGTGGTTTGTTGTTCTTATTCACTACACTCACACACCACACTTGAATCTGATTAAATTGTGTGTTTCACTCATTTTTATTCCGCTTCTATTCACACACATTCTTAGTTCATCTGATTAAGTCACCTATCCGATCCCAACAACTCGTATCAGAGCGGGTCAGAGTCAATTCTGTACTCTGAGGTGCTTTGGTGAATTTTCTATTTTTCGGATTTTGATTCACTCAATTACTTGCTCAAATTGTGCTGTGTGTTTCATTTGATTGTCTTTATCATGGACTCTAGAGGTTTCGTTGCTGAAGGTCATTCAATTAATAGGCCTCCATTTTTTCATGGTACTGACTATCCTTACTGGAATAATAGGATGATGGTTTTTCTTAGAGCACAGAACTATGAAGTATGGAGAATTGTTGAAAAAGGACCAATTGAAGTCACTGGAGATGAAGATCAATGGACCAGGGAGCAGATCAGAAGGGTCACCCTGAACTACAGTGCCATGACCATGTTGCAATGTGCCATCCATCCGAAGGAGTATTCCAGAATCTCTATATGTAAGTCTGCCAAGGAGATGTGGGATAAATTAGAATTGCTATATGAGGGCACATCTCAAGTTAGAGAAACTAAAGCAAACATGTTAGTTTCTGATTATGAATTGTTTATCATGAAAACTGATGAAACTATATCTGAGATGTTTGCTAGGTTCAGGGTTATCATCAATGGTCTTCGATCTTTGGGTAAAGAATACTCAAATGAAGAATTGGTAAGAAAAATCTTGCATTCCTTATCTTCTGTGTGGCACACAAAAGCCACAGTCATTGAAGATTCAAAAGATTTATCCAAAATCACATTGGATGAACTCATTGGATCATTAATGACTTATGAGTTAAATCATAAAAGATCTGAAGAACACATGCTAAAAAACAAGCCTATTGCTCTTAAGGCTTCATCCAGCAGTAAAGGAAAATCCAAATAAAACTCTGAGTCTGAAAAATTTGAATATGGTGATGATAATATTGCTTTGATTACTAGACAATTTAGGACATTTATGAAATCAAAAAAGATGAATTATGGAAATAAACGTAATGTCATGTCTAGTAAGAAGAAACATTTTTCTTATGTTGATCACAAGAAATCTGATGAAACTCTTGTGTGTTACAGGTGCAATAAATCTAGACATATGAAGGCTGATTGTCCAGAAGCTAAAAAGGACAAGCACAAAACCCACAAGAAGGAGTTTCACAAAAAGAAGAACAAGGCCATGGTTGCTACATGGTTAGATGATGAAAGCTCAGACTGCAATGAAGAATCCTCAACTTCAGATGAAAATGAAGTTTGCTTCATGGCTAGAAGCAGTGAAGAATAGGTAGATATGTCTTTCGACCTATTTACTATTGAAGATTGGCAAGAAGCATATGGTAATTTAGTTGAAAATCTATCTGATGTTGGAAAAGAAATTAAATATTTCAAAAGAAAATTTGAGAATATTCTTCATGACACATCATCTTCTGGAAAAAATTCTGAATTAGAAGCTCAGATTTCAGATCAAATCAAAGAAAATGATGAATTGTTAATTTTTGTTGATGACCTGAAATTGAGAATTCAAAAATTGAACAAAGAACTTATCAATTCTGTCAAGAAATTTGAAGAAAAAGAGAAGGAAAATCAAGAAAATTTAAATCAAATTGAAAAACTCAATATTTGCCTTAAAGAAAAAGAAGACATCATCAAGAACTTCACACAAGGCAAAGAAAATCTGAATGCTCTACTGGGAATGAAGATGAATTCAAATAAGCATAGCTTAGGTTTTGAACCACAAAATTCAAAGAAAACAGAATCATCTCCAAAGAAAATAAAACCATAAAAAATTCCTCTAATAAAATTTGTCAAGGCAGGTTCATCTGAAAACAAAGGAAAAATACAAAAACAGATAGAACTTGTGAGGTCGACACACACTCTGCACAGGTCGACCAATCCCAGTCAGAGGTCGACACATACCCTACCCAGGTCGACACACAGACAACATATGTTGACACAAACCATGCATAGGTCGACCTACCCTTCTTCTAAAAATCAAAAAAACTTCAAACCAATCAATAATCATCTTTCTCATGGAAATTGGAATGTTTTCTCATCTTACAATTCAAGATGGAATAAGTCTTGGAACCAAAGGTACAATGGTAACCAATGGTTCAATCCTTATTTCTATCATTCACCTTTTCCTGCTTATCAACAGCAATGCATGCAAAGTTTTTCACAATGGAACAAACCATCTAAGAGGTATAATGTTCAAAAAATTGAAAAATAAAAAGTTGAACCTTCTGGTCCATAGAACACTATGAAGAAACATACACAAATTTGGGTCAGAAAGGATTTGTTTTCTCTTCTCACTCAGATGTTGGTACCAATCTGATATGGGTACCAAAAACTTTTCTTGTCTAAATTGTTATGTGCAAGGAAGTCGTACATCCAATTCCAACAACATCTGGATTCTTGACAGTGGATGCTCACAGCACATGACATGAGATAGAAATAAATTTTCATGCTTGATTGAAAAGGAAGGTGGATCAGTCACCTTTGGAGGTAAGAATAAAGGAAAAATAATTGGCAAAGGAAAAATTGGTAAGTCTTGCATTCCCCTAAGTGATGATGTTTGTTTAGTTGAGGGTTTGAATTACAACTTGCTTAGCATTAGTCAATTGTGTGACAATGGTCACAAGATTCTTTTTGAACATGATTCATGCAAAATAATTGACTCTTCTTCTAAGAAAATTAAATTGATTAGAAAAAGAGAAAATAATGTCTACATGATTGATTTGTGTGATAATTCCTCTTCAAATGTTTGTTTAATTGCAAATAAAAATGACACTGCTTGATTGTGGCATAAAAGGTTGGGTCATACAAGTTTCTCAACCATTAGCAAACTCATAAGAATGAATATTGTAAAAGGTCTTCTTGAATCTTTTCCAGTCATTGACAATCCTGTTTGTAGGATATGTGCTCAAGGAAAACAAAAAAGAAGATCTTTTAAAGTGTTCAATGAAGTACTTACATCTAAACCACTTGAGCTGTTTCATATGGATCTTTTTGGTCCAACCAGAACTCAAAGTCTAAGTGGTAATAGATGTGGCTTTGTGATCATTGATGACTTTACTAGATACACTTGGGTCTTATTCTTATCCCATAAAAGTGATGCATGTTCAGAATTCAGGAGATTTTACAATTCTGCCTTAATGGGTTTGTCTTTCAAATTGAATTCCATTTTGACAGATCATGGGGGTGAATTTGAAAATAAATCATTTTCTAATCTCTGTACTGAACTGAACATACTCCATAAGTTTTCTTCCCCTAGAACCCCAGAACAAAATGGAGTTATAGAAAGGAAAAATAGAACTCTTGTGGAAATGGTCAGAACTATGCTCATTGAACGTAAACTATCTAAATCTTTTTGGGCAGAAGTTGTAAATACAACTAATTTCATTTTGAATAGAGCATTGGTAAGACCAAAGATCAGAAAAACCCCTTATGAGTTGTTCAAGAATAAAAAGCCAAGTGTGTCATATTTCAAAAGTTTTGGTTGCAAATATTTTGTTCACAATAACAACAAAGAAAATCTTGATAAATTTGATGCAAAAAATTTTGAATCAATCTTCTTGGGTTATTCTGAAACTTCAAGAGCTTATAGAGTTTATATTTTGAAAAATAAGACTGTGGGAAGAATCTCCACATGTCATTTTTGATGAAAACTTCCAAAAGATTGACATTCCTACTTTGTGCAGAACTCCATTATGTGATGATGAGGATGATTTTCTTGAACAACCATCTATAAATCTTGAAGAGCAAGAAGTACCAAATGCACATGAGGTTCTTGAATTGCCAACTTCAAGTGATTCAGGTAATCATGATCTTGAAAATCATGCAAAGCCTGAGGTAATTTCTGAACCCAGATTTTTAAGAGACCATCCACTTGAAAGCATTGTTGGTAAATTGCAAGATGGAATAAGAACCAGATCATCTTTTCATTCTATCATAGATGATGATTCTGTAGCACTACTTTCCCAAAAATGTTGATGAAGCTTATGTTGTGAAAACTGGATAAATGCTATGCATGAAGAGCTTCATCAATTTGAAAGAAATCAAGTTTGGGATTTAGTTCCAAAACCTTCAGATTTAACTTTTGTCATTGGAATAAGATGGATTTCCAAAAATAAATTGAATGAATCTGGTCAAATTATTAGAAATAAAGCTAGACTTGTTGGTCAGGGGTATAACCAAGAACTTGGTATTGATTTTGAAGAGTCTTATGCCCATGTAGCAAGACCTGAAGCTGTTCGAGTATTCCTTGCATTTGCTGCTTCTTTGAAATTCAAAGTCTTTCAAATGGATGTCAAGAGTGCATTTTTAAATGGATACATAAAAGAAAATGTTTTTGTCAAACAACCCCCTGGTTTTGAAAATGAGAAATTTCCTAATCATGTTTTTAAGCTTAATAAGACTCTTTATGATCTTAAACAAGCTCCAAGAGCTTGGTATGACCGGTTGAGCTCCTTTCTTGTAAATAAAGGTTACATAAGAGGAAACATTGATCAAACTTTGTTTAAAAAAACTGTAAAAAATCATTTCATTGTTATTCAAGTTTATGTTGATGATATCATTTTTGGATCGAATGTCGTATTTCCTACTGGAGAGAAGCTCTGCGGATTTGGCGTCCTCTTGGGAGACTGTGGGGCTGGCCCCGGGAGGCGCATGGAGGTTCCTCCTCCGAGTGCCTCCAACGGCCTTGTGACTGCCGCGGGTGGTGGCCCTCCTTCTGAGGTAGCCCGCCCTCAAGGTGATCCCCCTATTGCTTCCTCTCTTAGGGGACGTAGTCCTCATCGTGGAGGTTCCAGATTGATGAGATCTTCTTCTAGAGTCTCCCAATCTAGGCGACCCTGGTCTGCTTTGTTTGGCGCTCAGAATGCATTTGGAGCTGAGGCCAAGGAGGGCGCTTTGGAGTTCATTGAGCCTTCTTCCTTTCAAGACTTCAAGGTAGCAGTTTTTGAAGGTGATGACGTGAAGGAGTTGCAAGAGTCATGGCGTCTGGCCATCATGGGTTATTGCATTGGTATGAAGCCCATCTTTTCAGCTCTGCATGCTTTTATTCTTAACTTCTGGAAACCGAAGGGTGAAGTGGAACTTCTCATGCGTGATGGAGGATTCTTCATAGTTATCTTTAATCAAGTAGAAGACATGCAGAGGGTGTTAGATGGATTCTGGTGTATTAAAGGTCATCCCCTCATCCTTCGAAGATGGAACCCGGATCTTCAGATGGAGAAGGAGTCCCTTTCTTCCTTGCCGGTTTGGGTGCGTTTTCCTGGGCTTCCTCTCAAATGGTGGACGCCTAGAGGCCTGAGCAAAATTTCGAGCTTGCTGGGGAAGCCGCTTCACATGGATGGGCTAACAGCTTCGAGGAAGAGACTTCTGTTCGCCAGGGTTTGCATCTTGATGGGTGTTGATGCTTCCTTTCCTAATGAGTTGTCGGTGATGAATGCTGATGGGTCTCTCGAATCCATACATGTGCAATATGATTGGAAGCCAGTGGTGTGTGCGGTCTGCAAGTCCTTTGGCCATGGAAGTGGGGAATGTCGCCCCTTCCAGGATGTTGCAAAACCTGTCAAGGTGTGGAGACCGAAGAATAAGGAACAACGTGTTTCTGCTATCCATGATCCTGCCGGCGAAGAAACTGAGTTAACCCGATTCTTGCATGAGAGCTCGGTGGGGCCTCCTAACTCAGTGGTTACCTTGGACGTGCCTACCTCCATCGTGGCTGAGCATGTTACTGTTCCAAATATTAGTAACAGATTTTCTATTCTGGAAAGTGAGGTAGAACTTGATGGCAATGTAGCTGGGAATTCCTCTCCTGACTCACTCCATTGCATTAATAGAAGGACAGAATCTGCTATTGTAGGGAATGATGAGCAGTCGCAGGATTCTTACATCCCTAAGAATGACAAGTCAGCTAAGAGAAGTATTGTGATGCAGAGTGCGGCTATCTCCTTTCCTTCTAATGCTAGCCAGAATGCTCATATCCAGCATGAGATCATTCAGAAGGATCTCTTTCCTCCACGTGAGAACGCTGCTTATAGCAGTGGGCAGAAGGATAGCAGCGGGACCCGCGAAGATTCTAACTTAGCAAGATCCAGCCATCTTGTTTCCATGGATGCCTGCGTCCATTCAAAACAATTATTGCTACCCACATCCTCGAGCGCCCAGGGTGACGTCTCCACATGCATGCAGGCCATGCACGCTTCTACTAGACGTGATAAGTGTATCTCGCAAGGAGACCAGATGAAGGATATCGCTCAGCACTCTAATAAGCGTGTTCAGGGAGATCGATATGCAGTCCATAACTATTCTCAAACTATGGTTCCTGGTGTGTACTCGGACCACACAATGGATAAGCTCCAAGCTCGTATCAGGTCCCTTTCACAAGGTTAATTATGAAGGTTGTAGCTTGGAATGTTAGAGGTCTCAATAAACTTGCGAACAGGAAGAGTGTTAAGAAGGCTATTTCCCACTCTAATGCTGATGTTTTTATTCTGCTTGAAACTCGTGTTAGGCAGGAGAGAATGGTCACCAGAAGACTTTGTATTGCTCCTCACATGAATATGCTTCATAACTATGAGGAGCACCGTGGTGGTAGAATCTGGGTTCTGTGGAATGAAGACACGGTTCGAATTCATTGTACTAAGACTACTTCTCAGCTTATCCATATGGACTGCACTGACATCTCTTCGGGTAAATCCTTTCACCTTTCAGCTATCTATGGGTCCAATCTCTCTTATGAAAGGCTGCAACTATGGCATGATATTGTAGCAATCTCAAGTCCCATTCCCTGGCTTCTGGTTGGAGATTTTAACTGTGTTCGTTCTTCTGAGGAGAAGATCGGAGGTAGGAAGCTTACTCATTCCATCCTTCGAGACTTTAATAATTGTATTGATCTAGCTTCTCTGATGGACTTGAAAAGTGTGGGTAGTATTTTCTCTTGGTGTAACCGTTCTCCTGGCTCAAGGAAGATTGCTTGTAGGTTGGACCGTGCTCTCATTAACAAATCCTGGCTTGATGAATTCCCTGAAAGTTTTTGTTCCTATGGTGATCATATGCTGTCCGACCATGCCCAGCTTACTATCTTCAGCGAAGATGTGGTTGCTAATGGCCCTAAGCCTTTTAAATTCTTCACTATGTGGGCGAAGCATGAGGGGTTCCTCCCTCTCGTTGAACAGGCTTGGAATATTCAAGTCCAGGGGACTCCTCTTTTTGTTCTGTGTAAGAAACTAAAAGCCGTTAAGAATGCATTGAAACTTTGGAATAGATCTGAATTCGGTCTTGTTTTTCGGAAGGTAACTAATGCTGCTGAAGTTCTTCAGAAAGCCCAAGAAGCTCTTGCCTCGGACCCTCTAAATGATAGATGTTTTGCTGAGGAGAACTCTGCCAGGGAAGCTTACCGGGCTTGTCTTAGCATGGAGGAAGCCTTTGCCCATCAGCGAGCAAAGCAACACTGGATTACTCAAACTGATGATAACACGAGTTTCTTTTATGCCAGTATTAAAGGTAGAAGGATGATTAATACAATCAGAAGATGCAAAAAATCTGATGGTAGCTATACTGATGATTATCAGCAGGTGAAGGATTATGCAGTGGCTTTCTACAAGAACCTCCTCAATCAAAAACAGCAATGTGTCCAGCCTCTTCTACATCCTACCCGCACTCTTACTGAGGAGGATCGTACCTCAATCATGAGGTCTTTCACTATTGATGAGATAAAGGATGTTGTCATGAATTCTCCAAAGCATAAAAGCCCGGGGCCTGATGGATTTCCTGCAGACTTTTATCAGATTTGCTGGAGCATTGTGGGCAGGGATGTCATTGATGCCGTACAGTACTTCTTTGCAGGTGGTTCTTGGTTGCGTCAGGTAAATCACACTTTCATCTCCCTTATTCCAAAGACTGATGTGGCTGATTCCTTTGATCAGTTCAGGCCGATTTCATTGTGCAACTTTCTCTACAAGATTATCACAAAACTTATGGCAAATCGCATGCAAAAACATATGCCTCATTTGATCAGTAAAAACCAATCAGCTTTTATCAAAGGGCGCAAGATTCAGGATAGTATTCTCTTAGCTAATGATATTGTGAGGGATTTGCACTCTAAGACTCGTGGTAACCTTCTATGCCTTAAGGTGGACCTTCGGAAAGCATTTGACTCGGTGCATTGTGGTTTCATCATTTTTATGCTCAGACAGATGGGATTCCCTGTTCAATGGGTTAATTGGATTGATATCCTCATTAGTTCTCCATCTTTTTCTGTCCTTCTCAATGGTAGTCCTCATGGGTTCTTCAACTCTTCTAATGGTATTAGGCAAGGAGATCCCTTATCTCCCTACCTTTTCTGCATTGCAATGGAGGGACTTTCTATTCTGATTGAGAAAAAGGTTGAAGATGGATGTCTGCAAGTGCCTACCTTTGGTAATGTCAAGGTCTCCCACTTAATGTTTGCTGATGATCTTCTCATTTTCATCAAACCAAGTGTTTCATCAGCTCGTTGTGTTACTAGCATTCTAGACTCCTTCTATGGCTGTTCTGGCTTGCAGCTAAATACTTCCAAAAGCAAAGCATTTGTTGGTGCCAAGGCTCATTGCAAAGGTCCCATTCTTAGCGCCTTATGTGTTCAGGAAGGAACTCTCCCGGCCTCTTACCTGGGTCTCCCACTATTTTCTACTGCTTTGACAAGCTCTCATTGCATCCCTATTATTCAGAAAATTAGAAGGCGCATTGCTTCATGGAAAACTCGTTTACTTTCTAAAGCGGGTAGATTAGAACTGATCAGATCTGTCCTCAACTCCTATGCTATCTATTGGGCGGTGGCTTTCATCTTGCCTAAGAGGCTGATTGGTGAAGTGGAGAGACTAATGAGGAATTTCTTCTGGCATGGTTCCGGGGACTACAAACCTTTCCATCTCATCAAATGGGACTGGTTATGCAGGCCGAAGGACGAGGGAGGACTGGGTCTTCGTAGACTTCACACATGGAACTCTTCTGCAATCTCTATGCAACTTTGGCGTATTCTTTCTAATCATGATACTCCTTGGGTTAACTGGGTGAGGAGCCGCTACCTCACTGCCTCTTCGGTCTGGACAGTTAGAAGCCACTCTTATCACTCCCAAGCTTGGAAAGGTATTCTTCAAGCTAGAGACTGGATGTTGGAAAATGTGAAATTTCAGATCTGTAATGGTAGCACTTTAAGCCTTTGGAAGGACCCATGGATCGATGGTCATTCCATTTCTTCTCTGGGAGGTGATTATATCAGGTTCCTCACTGGCTTGCCTGTTAATGCTAAAGTAAGTGCTTTCATTCATAATGGGAGATGGTGTCTACCACCTCCTACCTCTACTGAGATGATGGAACTATGGCCAAAAATTCTTAGCATTCAGATTACTCAGGGGGCTGAAGACCATATTGCTTGGAAGCATAATAAAGGGTCTATTTCTAATAAGCATGTCTATGATCTCAAGCGCACCACCTACCCGAAAGTTTCTTGGTTCCATATAGTCTGGTCGCGGCCTACTATTTAAAAGCAATCACTCCATGCATGGCAATGCTTCATGGGGAAAATTCCATCCTTTGAAACACTTCAGAAACGTGGTGTTTATGGACCAAGCATTTGTGTATTGTGTATGCAACATGATGAGCACATCCATCACCTCTATTTCCAATGCCCATACACTTCTTGGATCTGGACGCAAATTCTTCATCGACTGAATATTCACCGCCAGCCGAGAATCACTATCCATGCTGAAGGCGAAAGCCTCCTTAAGAGTTTTCATGGATCGGGTATTGGCACTGTTGTGGCGCTTGTGAGTTTTCGGGCTACGCTCTGGTGGGTATGGAAGGAAAGATGTGCTAGGATTTTTGACTCTAAACAGCGTAATAAGGTTCATGTTCTCCTTCATATCTTATCTGAGGTCAGATTCATTACTGAAGGCTACATTCAGGAGGACCCTTCATCCATTCGATCCAAGAATATCATCAGAAACTTCAACTTGTGATGATCTTGTTCTTCTTGTGATTTACGCTCCAGAGCTTGTATGTTATTCCTAATTTTTGAGTCTTCTACCTGCTGGTTCTAATTCAGATCTATCGGCTTGTGATAGACTGAATTATCCCGCTCTGTACTTACTCACATTTATTTATTACAAAATTCCGGTATTAATTACCAAAAAAAAAAAGATATCATTTTTGGATCAATGGATAATTCTTTGTGCAATGAGTTTGCCCATCTTATGCAATCTGAATTTGAAATGAGTCTCATGGGTGAACTTACATTCTTTTTAGGTCTGCAAGTGCATCAAACTGCTGAAGGAATTTTTCTGAGTCAAACAAAATATGTCAAGGAGTTGCTCAAGAGGTTTGACTTCCAAAACATCAAGCCATCCATCACACTAATGGCCACAAGTGTAAGACTTGAAAGTGATTCTTCTGGTAAGCCTGTTAATGCTAAACTTTACAAAGGTATGATTGGATCTCTTCTTTATTTAACTACCTCTAGGCCAGATATTCAATTCAGTGTCTGCATGTGCGCCAAATTTCAAGCAAATCCTAAAGACAGTCACATGTCTACTGTTAAAAGAATTTTCAAATATCTTCTTTCTTCATGTGATTTGGGTCTTTGGTATCATGCTGGGTGTAAATTGGACTTGATTGCATATAGTGATGCTGATTATGTCGGATGCAAACTTGATAGAAAAAGCACTAGTGGGTTGTGTTTATATCTAGGAGGTTGTCTTATTTCTTGGGCTTCCAAAAAGTAACATTCTGTAGTTCTTTCAACTGCAGAAGCAGAGTATGTTGCTGCTGGTAGCTGTGGTACCCAAGTCCTTTGAGTCAAACATCAACTTCTAGATTATAATCACACATTAGGTTGCATTCCCATTCTTTGTGACAACACAAGTGCTATAAATTTGTCCAAAAATCCTATTTAGCATTCTCGCACAAAACACATTGACATTCGACATCATTTCCTTCAAGATGAAGTCTCAAAGAATTCTTTTGAACTCCACTTCATTGATACATGAAAAACAAATTATAGACATTTTCACTAAGTCTCTTGCAGAACTTAGATTCACTTCTCTTAGAAGAGAACTTGGTTTATGCAAGTTTTCACATGTCTGATAACTTCATCTTATTTCTTTGTGCAAATAAAAGCCATTCTTTCTTGCAAATAAATTCCTACTTCTCAGTTGCATTGAAATTCTTGGTATATCAAATAGTGATTTGAAGAAAGGCAAGTTAGGCTTATCTGGACACTTTCACTATGCGTGAATATATGTCTCCGCCAAGTATCAAGATCCATTTATGCAATTGTTTAGGGGGAGCATTTATCTTTTCACAACACTCACTTATTGACTCTATTCTCACTTCATTCAATTCTTATTTTTTTTACCTTGTGTTGGAGAGCTACTTGATAGGGGGAGTCATTGTCTATTCTTCACTCATTTCTCTTGACAATTGTTGCCCATTTCGAGCCCCGATTATCAGAATTTTTGAGTCATTGTGCTATTTTCTTGTGAGAGAATAAATATACTCAAATTAAAATCATTGTGCATTTAGTTTAATTTCAAAGATTTGTTTTCATTTCAAGGTTAAGTAATCTTAATACTGAATGTCTTTAAAATGACTTGCAAAACACTTGTAGGCACATGAGTGGCTTTAATATTTACAATGTGCATGTTTAAGCTTTATTTTTACCATATGTTAATAATACTTTTTCTAAATTCGTAGTCATGACTTTTCTGGTCAAAGCAAATATATTCCTGCAAAATATCAAAAGAAAATGATCAACAATCTAGAAATATACAAACAGAGCAATGTAAATTCTTGAACCACTGAGTAACCAAGCCATCTCACCTAAAAAGTGATTTGTTTCGAGTCAAAAAGTGAAAATCATAATTTTCAACTCTGTATAAGATAATGAATGTTAAACCACTGAGTAATCAAAAGGTCTTGCATCTGATCAATGTGATCTCTTGCAATGAAAAGTGAGATTTAACTAATTTATTCTTGTATTCTTTCCCAGCTAAAAATGAAAGGAAATTCAAATTGACAGGATAGAAAAGCTTAAGACCTTACTAAAGTTCATGCATATTGAGTTTAGACCTATTATTCTATATTGTGTTAAAATTAAAGCTCCTAACATCCTTGTTAAATAATTCTGCTAACTCATATGGGTCACTTTACTTCACATTTGTATCATTATTTTAGCTACATTTAGATCATTATATCTTGCAATACCTTGTGTTGAGTGTGTCTTTGTGATTAAACTTTGTTGCATAATAACAAAAACACAATAATTTCTCTCATTTAACAATATCACTTTGCCTCACTTATTTTGATTATTTCTGACAATTCATTTCATACATTTCATTTCTTGATCTCCTACAATCATTGTTTCTCTCTCTTATCTATCTTTTGATGCTGTCAAAAAGGGGGAGAAAGTTCTTTAAAGGGGAGAAAGTTTCTTATGGGAGAAAGTTCAAAGGGTGAATATGGTCAAGGGGAGTTATTGCAGTCAAGGGAGTCAGACTATTGGGAGATTGTGCATATATTTTGTCATCATCAAAAAGAGGGAGAATGTTGGGTTGAGTGTGCTTTGGAATTTCCTAAAGTTGTATTTTAATGATGACCAATGAACATCACTCATACCTTGATTTTGATGATGACATATTGAACATGTTATGCATTTTATACATATTACAACAATGCTTAAATAACATGTTTTTGATGTTCAATATCTTACATTTTAATGATATATCTTGTATTAATGGTTTACACTTTATATTTTCAGGTTTACACAAATTTGTCCCAGTGGTGTCGACATAGTCCACCTATGTGTCGACACTAGCTGACTGTCGCAGAAGCATGTTCTGAGAGAAGCAACCAGTGGTGTCAACACAGTCCACCTGTGTGTCGACACTAGATGACTGTCCTAGGAAGCAGTCAGAATAGTTGAAGCCAGTGGTGTCAACACAGTCTAGCTGTGTGTCGACACACTTCGTCTGAAGTTCAAAAACATCGATTTTTCTGGACACGTGGCTGTTTAGGGATCAAGGGAATTGACCTAGATATTTGTGCGCACGCACTCCAAGGGTCCTCATGCACACATGGGAATATATATACCCATGATCCTTGTACTCCAAAGGGATCCCATGCAAGAAAGCTCAGAGCATTCCAGAAGAAGAGCATTTTTTGAGTGGGAAAGGCTCTTGCGTCCAGAAGGGGAGCAGTAGAGTGCCGCCAAGGGGAAGAAGAAGGAGAAGAAGGGGAGAAGCTCTGATAGCCCACGAATGCGTCGTTAAACACGTGACTAACAATCTCAAATATTCGGCCTACACTAATGATTTTAACAGTAGTTAAGTGATAAGACCGAGTCAAGTCCATAGGGAAAAAGATTTTAGAGTTGAAAACCTTGAGTTTTTGTGTAGGAAAATAACTTGGCGATATTAATACTAAGTTGCTCTAAATAAATCTAAACTATGTTAAATAAGTAAGGAAGGACATAGAGAGAGAGAATGAGCGAACATGAGACATGATTCAACGTTACAATCTAGTGATCTACTAAATAGTAAAAAAAATATTTAACAAAGAAATAAGTTATACCAACCCACAAACGTTAACAATTACACCAAAGAAACGTATGAAATAGATAGAAGAAAAAGAGAGAGAGAGAACAAGAAAGAGAGAGAGGAGAGAGAGCACAGGAAGAAAAGAGGAGAGAGAGAGAGACGATAGAGAGGAGAGAGAGACGAGATAGAGAAGAGAGAGAGAGCGATAGAAGAAAGAGAGAGGCGAGAGAGAGAGGAGAGAGAGATGAGAGAGCGAGAGGAGAGGAGAGAGAGAACGAGAGAGAGAGAGGAGAGAGAGATGAGAGACATGAGAGGAGAGGAGAGAGGAGAGAGAGAACGCCAAGAGGAGGTGCTGCGCCTCTACGTGCATGCATGCACATAGGGGCAGCGGCGAGCAGCGGCTGGCGCGCGGGCGCGGGGCGCGCGGCTGCAGGCGGGGCGGCCTGGGCACGCGGCCAGGCGGGCGCAGGATGAGGCGGGGCGCTGGCATGCAGGGCAGCAGGCAGGCGGGCTGGGCGGTGCTGGCGCGGGCAGCTGACGCGGGCGACGCGGTAGACGGGCAGGTGGCCGGGTGCTGCTGCTGCTCTTCTGTGTTCCTGGGAGAAAGGAGGCCGGGAGAGAGGAAGAAAGGAAGAAGAAATAGAGGTAGAAGAAGAGAAGAGAAGAGGGAGGGTGTGTGCGGAGGAAAGAGGGAGAGAGAAAAGAGGGTAAGAATAATAATAAGAGAGAGAGGGGAGAGGTTTATAAAGTGGTAGAGAAAGAGAGGAAGGGGGAGAGAGAATAGGAAAGAGAGATTTTTAGAAAATAAGGGAGAAGGTTTTTAAAAGTGAGAAAGTGTTTAAAAAATAGAGGAGGAATATTTTAATAGAATCTCTCTTTTATTTTCTCTTGCTTCAATCCAATCCATTAGCCCATTTGACATTTTATTTCTTTGCCCATTAATCCTGCAAATACAACACAATAGAGATTTAATCAATTATCATTTTTTGTAATAAAGTGACAATGAGTTTGTGTGAAATTAAGGACCATAAGATAATAAAATAACATGATTATCATCAATAACAACACAATTATCACACCCCCCAACCTACTCATTGCTAGTCCCTTAGCAATGCACACAAGTGAATAATTGAGACTAACAAGAGTTCAAAATATCATACTTCATGACAAAAAAGTAAGAATGAGAATGCTTGATCACAAGTATTTCAAGTTCCAATCGAGAGTGTCAAATGCAAATATGTCAGTTCATGTCATTAGATAGTTCTTCAAGATACACACAAAATTTCATGACTTTTTGTATAATATTTGAGCATTAATAAGAGAGTGCATGAGCTTTTTACTTATCACTCAAAGATGGTATTAACTCTAATCTCCTTAAATTCGATCCTCGAATTATAGGTAGCTTTCACTCCGCCTAATTCTTTTTTTCATGCTCTCTTTTTTTCTTTTCATTTACATGGTGCTGCACTTCCCTTCACCGTTTGACGCGAGCCTCAACTCTTACCTTAGGAGCCACAGGCCCGGTTACTAAGATCAGGGGCATTTTCCATGTTTCTTTTTCTTTTTTCTTTTTTCTTTTTTTTTCACTACTCCACACATTTTCACATTTATTTGTAGGCAGGTAGCTTTTTCCCCACGATTGGTCATCAATAGGAATGTAGAATATCAATCAATCAACCTGAATGTTCGGTAAAACTCTCATCATCCATTTGAATAGCTCAAAATAATACTTTACTGTGTTGATGAAATTTCAAATGTATTTTGAGGAAGATGCTAAAAACATAACTAGTTAACTCACCCCTTCAACTCACCACCTTCACAAGTACACACTAAGAGTCAAGCTAGAAGCAAAAAAAAAAATCTTGCATGAAATATGAAGCATGAAGCACAATGTTAGGGACAAAAATTTGAAATACAATTTGTCTCTCCCCCCAACTTAAATGACATTGTCCTCAATGGCATAAAAGTAATGACAATAGAATAAAGCCAATGTAAGTTAAGAAAGGAGAGATGCAACCTGATGATCACATATGGGTGGTTGCATACTAGCTTTATCAAAGGATAGTGGCCAGCAAACACCTAAGACACAAAATAAAAACAAAATCAATAGAAATCAATTTTCCTAAAAATATTGGGTTGCCTCCCAACAAGCGCTAAGTTTAATGTCTTCAGCCAGACACATGGGGGTAACAGGGTCACGTAACACCCCCAATCAATTGACGCCAAATTTTTTCTTTGTAAGGCATCACCAGCCATGGTGGGTCAAGTGTTCCAAATGTACTTAGCAGATCAGTAAAGGATAAAGAAATTGAGGCACTCAAGATCATATCTTCAATTAAGAAAATTTCATTTGCACACTTAAGATCTTTATATGTGTTGAACACATCAATGCGGACTTTATTGTTTTCATCCTTTTCACCCACAACTTCCATTTTCAGATCCTCTTTCATGATATTGAGGTCAGATTGAGTTGGATGCTCAGAGGATTGCTTGAACTGCACAGGCTGACTTGGGTCAAAAATAGTAGCATGATCAGGAATGAAATGGATATGACTTTCAACACAAGGATGCTTAAAAGGTTCAAGTGCAGTTGACCGATCAGCTAGTGGTAGCATGTCCATGAACATGTTGGATTTGCCAAGATCAGGGAGAGGTAGGAGTTCCATGTCTTTGTCGACATCAAGAGAGACCCAGTCAATGTGGACTTCAGACAGAATTTCTAATTCTTCTCTTACCCAAGAAGAATGATTGATGATTACACCCAGCTCTTTCTCCACACTCACCTCTTCTTTGTTACTCACTTGAAACGATGTCACATCAAACTCGGACCCAACATCTAGATGACACTCTTTCTTTTCTCCCCCCAACTTAATTCAACTAATTCACTAAAGTTTACTTAAATATGACATCATGGATGGAGTCTTCTTGATGGTCAGTTTCAAGTTGGGCCAAGATAATGGATTGATTTTCAGTGGCACCCATCTCCTCCTGATTTGACTCATTAAAATTATCTCTCATTTTCCAAGTGGCGTGTCCACAATTATGTTGGACTGAGAAGTTTCGAATGGAATTTGAGAGTCAAATTGTTGGTCACAATCAAGATAATGATGTTCATATTTGTCAATGGGATGGCATGATGACTGACTATCTTGCCTCCTTCTGATTTCCATCAGTTGAGTAATCAAGAGGTCAGTTTTGACAAAGGATTGCTCTAATTCTTGTTGTTTATGGGCGAATGTTTGCTCAACGATTTGTTGGTTATCATGGAATTTTTGCATAAATTGCCCAAATTGATCATCAAATAGGCCTGATTGTGGGGGGGAAGTATAAATGGACTGTGGATATACATGACCCTCATGATGACTTTTGTCATGAATATCAATTTGGCATTGGGCCCAATGTTGAAAGTTGTGGATAGGTGGACTTTGGGCTTAGGCCAGAATAGTTGATCTCTAAGTGTTAAATGTGGCATTACTTCTCCAAGTGGTTGGAAGGGTGTGCCTTCAGGAGCATTTGTTAAGCACACCGTCAGATCAATGCCAAAAAAATTTTGATCGAACCATGATATGATTTCAGCACCTAGAAAGGGTCCTTGAATTTCCCCTTGAGGATCTTGATAGAGTAAACTCAATTTTTCAGGGGAGACACCTTGGTCAACTTTTGAGTAAGGAGTGGGTGTGGATAACACTTGAAAGGTTTGGGTCTGCTCTTGGGTTGAGGGAGGTGATGAGATATAAAGTGGGTCAACATATTTCCTCCACCCTGAATCATACATGTGATCTTTAATTGGGTGACCATGAATCAGATGGGCTTGAGTCCATTTGGAGTCATTGGACTGGTAAGTAGAGGTTGATGGATAAAATGGGTGAGGTTGAGAGTGCATACCATAGTGGGCTGATCCAATTTGTCCAATTGAAGTGCCAATTTCATAACCATGATTGTCAACCCACATAAATCCTCTTTTTATTATTTATTTTTTTGTTATTTTGAATTTTTTTTTTTTGTATTTTCACACAAGTTAGCAAACAATTAATCCTATGACACCTATGGTTCCCTAAGATATAAACATTTGATTTCTCACTAATCAACTGAGGCCTAACTCAAATCCACTCTCAAGCCCGTTAATTGGCCAGGTAAGAGGTGGGAGAGTGGGAGGTTCCCCCTGCTCTCGCAGGGACCTAATTAAATAACCACTTGTCCACTTAGGCGTTTGCCTATGAACCTCTAGCCTTAGACACCAGTTTCCAAACTTGATAGTGGGCCCAAGTGGGCCTAAGTCTCAAAGCAAACCCTAGGTCAAGTTTCTACTTTCTTTTATTGGACTTGGGAATGCAAAAGATGCAGGAAGTTGTGGTTTGTGGGCTAAGGAAGGGTGATCAAATCCCCACCTTATCTTGTTAAGGAAATTGCCCTTAAAGTATTTTGGAAATGATGTGCACACCACAAAATCAAGCAAGGGATTCTATGCAAGCATGGCAATGCATGATCATGCTTTTTAAAGAAATTGAGATTCTCACCTTGCCTCCCGCAATCTTCGACAAGAAAGGAAACTTTCAAACAAAAGAAACTACCTAAACATGGAAATCTAAATGATGCATGTCCTAAAGATGGAAGGTTTCTATTCTTGACATGACATCTTTGATTGGATTCAAATGATTGATTTTTTTTTTGGATTTTGGATTTTTTCTTTTTTTATTAATTATCTAAACATGGTAACTAAGAAAAAAAAAACTAAATCAAGAGGGTTTTAATTGTACTTACCTCCAACGCAATCCCTCGTTCTTTCGGAAATGAAAACAAATAGAAAGAGTGAGAGAAGGAAACTCACCTCACTTACCCCTCTTTTTTTTATTTTTCCTGCAATTTTCGGATTTTTCTTCACAAAGCAGAACTTTTTACCTACAGATTCGGCTTTCAGCGACAGTTTTCGGACAGATTCTTCAATTTTGCAATTTTCAGGATTTTTCACTTTTTGTTTGATACCTACAAAAAGAAAAAAAATGTTAGCATGAATATACACCAAGATTATCAAAACTAAAATTCTAATTCCCCGGCAACGGCACCAAAAATTGATAGCCTACGAATGCGTCGTTAAACATGTGACTAACAATCTCAAATATTCGGCCTACACTAAAGATTTTAACAGTAGTTAAGTGATGAGACCGAGTCGAGTTCACAGGGAAAATGATTTTAGAGTTGAAAACCTTGAGCTTTTGTGTAGAAAAATAACTTGGCGATATTAATACTAAGTTGCTCTAAATAAATCTAAACTATGTTAAATAAGTAAGGAAGGAGATAGAGAGAGAGAATGAGCGAACATGAGACATGATTCAACGTTACAATCTAGTGATCTACTAAATAGTAAAAAAAATATTTAACAAAGAAATAAGTTATACCAACCCACAAACGTAACAATTACACCAAGAAACGTATGAAATAGATAGAAGAAAAAGAGAGAGAGAGAGAACAAGAAAGAGAGAGAGGAGAGAGAGCGCAGGAAGAAAAGAGGAGAGAGAGAGAGACGATAGAGAGGAGAGAGAGAAGAGATAGAGAAGAGAGAGAGAGCGATAGAAGAAAGAGAGAGGCGAGAGAGAGAGAGGAGAGAGAGATGAGAGAGCGAGAGGAGAGGAGAGAGAGAGGAGAGAGAGATGAGGACGCGAGAGGAGAGGAGAGAGGAGAGAGAGAACGCCGAGAGGAGGCGCTGCGCCTCTACGTGCATGCATGCACATAGGGGCAGCGGCGGGCAGCGCTGGCGCGCGGGCGCGGGGCGCGCGGGCGGCAGGCGGGCGGCCTGGGCGCGCGGCCAGGCGGGCGCGGGCTGAGGCGGGGCGCTGGCACGCGGGGCAGCAGGCAGGCGGGCTGGGCGTGCTGGCGCGGGCAGCTGACGCGGGCGACGCGGCAGACGGGCAGGTGGCCGGGTGCTGCTGCTGCTCTTCTGCGTTCCTGGGAGAAAGGAGGCCGGGAGAAAGGAAGAAAGGAAGAAGGAAGAAGAAAGAGAGGAAGAAGAAGAGAAGAGAAGAGGGAGGGTGTGTGCGGAGGAAAGAGGGAGAGATAAAAGAGGGTAAGAATAATAATAAGAGAGAGAGGGGAGAGGTTTATAAAGTGGTAGAGAAAGAGAGGAAGGGGGAGAGAGAATAGGAAAGAGAGATTTTTAGAAAATAAGGGAGAAGATTTTTAAAAGTGAGAAAGCGTTTAAAAAATAGAGGAGGAATACTTTAATAGAATCACTCTTTTATTTTCTCTTGCTTCACTCCAATCCATTAGCCCATTTGACACTTTATTTCTTGGCCCATTAATCCTGTAAATACAACACAATAGAGATTTAATCAATTATCATTTTTTGTAATAAAGTGACAATGAGTTTGTGTGAAATTAAGGACCATAAGATAATAAAATAACATGATTATCATCAATAACAACACAATTATCAAGCTCGTGGTTGCAGCAGTGCTGATCTAGAAGGAGATCCAGCCGAGTCTGTGTTTGATTTGAGTGTCAATTTCCCTGGGGGATCTGTGTATGTGTTCTACACAGATCTCCCAATTCTATTTGTCTTTACCATTTTATCTTGTACTGAGATAGATCGTGCTAGAGGATCTATTCTCTAAGTGTGCTTGTTCTAGAAGAACTTGGATTTATTGTGATCTAGAGGTTTGAGTACTTTGTACTCAGGTTAGAGCCATAGGGCTATGGTTGGAGTTGTTGTGCTCTGGTGCTTGTGCCGCCGTGCTCAAGGGCTTGTGAATTTGCTGAATTCACAAGTGGTCTGTGGAGTAGGTTGTCATGCCTATCTCCTAGGTTTCTTTGAGTCGTTGCACTCAAAGAGGTTGGAGTCATCGTGCTCAGATTGTACTGCACTTGTGCTAGTGGTTCCTCCGTTGTGAGGAGGTGGACATAGGAGACACAAGTTGTGTTCTCCGAACCACCTTAAAAATCTTTTGTACACTGTGGTTTGATGTGTGGTTTGTTGTTCTTATTCACTATACTCACACACCACACTGGAATCTGATTGAATTTTGTGTTTCACTCATTTTAATTCTGCTGTTATTCACACACATTCTTAGTTCATCTAATTAAGTCACATATCTGATCCCAACAGTCATTACTTTGCATGTTATTGGCCACATGTTTAAAAGTTAATTATGTTTTGTGATCTTGCATTGCATGAGTTAGTTTAGCTTCACTTAGTTGAATCCATGTTTTAAATTATCCATGTCTAATGTTGTTCAGAAAAGCATGACTATGTGTCAGAGTTAAATTGCCAGTTGCTAGTAAGTTAATGTGATCGTGATAAAGTGTTTGACTTGTTAGAAAGTATGTGTGAAAAGTTATGGTTTGTGATTTTAAGTTGTTTGTTGAGTCTATTACATAGATTTACCATTGCTAACATTTCAAGCAGAATTGAAGATCTAGAAGCCAAAGAGTTAGTTAGATCTAATGCAGAGCACAAGGAGTAGATTCGTTTAAGACTTCTAGCTTAGTACTTAATATGTGGAGTAATTGTACTTTAGACTCTTGGCATTATGTATTTTGGAGACTGGCTATATAATGATTGTTATGTTGTTTCTTTTACTTGGATTATATAGATAGTAATATGTGAATTATTAAATTAATGGAATAAAAGTAGTTTATTTTTTACTGCAATTTTATTCCCTATTTGTGTAAATCTCAACGTATTTGTCTATTGTAGGGGTCTTTCCCCATGTGACATCTCACACTTATTCGACGTATGTTGGTGTAACTGTTTCGGACAGGACCCAGGCGTTACATGTGTTCTGGTGGACCGAATCCACACACTTCCTTCTTCGTATGCCTACTGCGTGGGAGTTGGGTGCTTGTGGATTGCAACGGCTATACTTTCATCTTAATGGGCCATGGTAAATGAGCTCCATCAAGCTAATGGGGTGTTTGGGAGCAACTTTTTTAAAAAACTATTTCTATCTAAAAATTAATGTTGAGTTCTCTTTTAACTTTAAATTTAAAATTATGAGAATGTGATGTTATCTGTTTGGTAAAAATAATAAATTTTTTAAAATTTATTTTGAAGTGTTTGGTGGGTGGGTGGGTGGGGTGGGGGGGGGGGGTGCAGGGGTGTGGGTGGGTGTGGTTGGGGGGCGGGGGGGGGGGGGGGGGTGGGGGGCGTAGGGGTCTGTGGGTTGGGGGGGGGGGTGCTGCTGGGGGGGGGGGGGGGGGAGGAGGAGGTGGGGTTGGGGGGGGGGGGGGGGCGCAGGGGTCTGGGGGGGGGGGTTGGGGGGGGGGGGGGGGGGGCAGGGGTCTGGGGGGGAGGGTGGGCAGGGGTGTGGGGGGGGGGGGGGGGGGCGCAGGGGTGTTGGGGGGAGGAGGAGGTGGGGTTGGGGGCGGGGGCGGGGGTCGTGGGGGGGGGGGTGGGCAGGGGTTTGGGGGGGGGGGGGGGGGGGAGGAGGTGGGGTTGGGGGGGAGGGGGGGGAGGAGGGGTGGTGGGGTGGGGGGAGGAGAGGAGGAGGAACTAGTGTTCCTAAAATAAAAATAGGGTCAGACTTGTTTTTTTTTCTAGAAAGATTTACATAAGAAAAAAATTTTGCTCTAAAAAAAAAAATTGCTTGCCAAACGTGTCTTCATATCTGTCTTCTCTCTTTTTTAAAATTTAGAGAAAAAACAAGTAAAAAACTACAACCAAAAAGCCTTATTCCCGCTGCACAAATTCACCCCTTGATGAATATATATCTCGACAGGGAGGTCCTCAGCTGGTGTTCTATTGTTTTCAACTTGATGACAAGCTTTAAATTCCAAATCAATCTTTAACAGAGAAATATGAGATGAAGGCATGAATCAACCGAGCATGCTCAATCGCCCTTTCCTCTCCTGATTCCTTCTTACTTTGGCTTTGTCCTCTCCTCAACTATAAGCTTCCAGCTCTGCATCAGCTGCTTGGGGAACTCGCAGAGTGGGTGACTTAGGGAACAGAAATGGCAGGGCGAAGGGAAAAGGAAACGCACAGTAGTGACCGTTTGAATACAAGAGAGGGTTCTTGATAGAAACTATCCGATGCATTCTTTCTCCACTAGTTATCCGTGCCTCCTCCATTCCTGCTAAGATGGAATCTGTATGGAGGCATCGTCGGGTAGTAAAGCTTAGTTTTTGACATAGAATACTGTCAAACCATGTCCCTTTTTAGGGGTTCTGTTCCGGATAGACCCATCCTTTTGATTTGGACTGGCCTAACATTCGGGGTGGTTGACACCCAGACATGGCCGGGATTTGATTCTAGAGAGACAAGCAAAAATTCCCAGGCATGCCCAGGAGTCAACTCTAGAGAAAAGCAAAAAAGATGAACCACAAACCGGCCAGCGACTCTATCGAATGACCGAAGTAAACGCTTTCCTTGGGGGTGTTCTAGAAGTTAAATTAAATGATGCAGATCATAAAGAAAAGGCCAATAGACAGCAACATAGAAGTTCTCCAGCACATTCTCCCCTTCATAACTCTATCGTAGCAACTGTGAGGAATCAAATTCCACCAGACTTCTCACTCTAGACTTTTCTAGAGTGAGAAGGTCCGGGGTTTTCACCCCCGCCTCCGCCGTGCCATCCCTGTTCAGCCGTCGCCGTCGTGTCTGCTCGGCCCACCTCATCGCATTGGTGCTGTCATCTGCGAGTTGTGTTCCCCCGCCGGTGGGCACTGCTTTGGTTCTCGTACCCCGGTAGGAGGGTTCTTTTTCCCTCCGGGAAGAAGTTTCACTTCTTGATGGGGGGTTTTGTCTCCAGCACCAGTAATCACTCCATCGGTTGTCCAGAGGACCGGTTACGGAGTAGTTAAGTCCGTTTGTGTCTTTTCTTATTTTGTTCATGTCTCTCCCGTTGTTTGCTTTGTATTTGGCTTGGCGAGGAGCGGCACGGCAGATGTTTGTGTACCATCGCAGCTTGTTCATCTGGGCATTTCCGATTTACAATTTCAAACTTCATCTTACATATTTTGATTCGTTGGAGACTACCCTCTACCCCATCGAACTCATCCCGGCACAAATGGAAGCTGAGGGCACATCTTCCCTGCCGTGAAGTTGCCGGTGGAGATCGGTGTCGGTTCACGGTGCCTTCTGCGACGATGGTTCCGATGGATCTTGGGCTTTTGCCATCCTCTTATGGACTATTGGTCTCTTGTCTCATGACACCCTGTTTAAGTCATGCTCCATTATTTCTGTATCTGCTGTAGTTGTCATGTGTCGGCCTTCGTCTGGCCCTCCTATGTACCCCGTTTCATGAAATATACGCAACCTATTTCTGTGTAAAAAAAAAACTGTGAGCAATCAAAACATGCAAAAGGATGTCTTACTTTGAATCTACATGAAATTAATGATCAAGCTGTATATATTGGACATAAAGATAGTCGATGTTACATCCATACATCGAACTTGCTTTGTTAATTTTATATAGCATCGATGTGCCACACCTTGCTTATCCGTTACGAAAGTTAGAACGACATCAGTAATACTGCATTTGTGTCAATCCTTGATAACTATTCATTGTACGACTATATTCTGGAATGTGCTATATTAATATCCGTGTCTCAGCTCCCCTCTTTTGCTCAGCCTTCTCATTTTGTAATACCTCACCGAGACTATCTTCTTGTATGATACGCTGGACAAAATATAAGGAAGAGTTGAAATAAGACGATGTACAAATGACAAATAATAGAGGGGTCTAAAATATAAATTATTAAATTTATTAATTATTATCTTATTAAAATATTTAGGAGACAAAAATTAACATGGGTCTGCCTCTCAATGCATCTTAATACTTGAGTTATTATTGTGTTTATCTCTCTTCTATGGTACGCAAGTGATTAGCAGCAAGAACCAAGAGTTGACAATACCATAAATTTGGATTTCTTAGTCGAAAAGTCTCTAGATCGCACCACGTTGGAGTCTTTGGAGTGAATCGATTAACTTGTGTTTCAATATAGGCACGCATACTATTTAGTTATGTATGTTATTCGAGCTTTCTCTTCAGTTCAGCTACAGCAATGTTAAGTAGTAATCCTCCTCCAGAATATATAGGCCCCGTCTTATTGGTTTTTAGCAATTAACTCTCAAACTTTGTCAGGCCTTATCTAGTTCGGAGATAGAGTGAGGATATTTTGAAGATATCATCACTCTACTCTCGGTCTATCCAAATATCAAACATGCTCTTACTGTATTTTTTCTTGGGTGATGGATTTGTTTACTACTCATACGTCTTCAACATGAAAGATGTACCGGTCACAAAGTGGTCGAGAGTGATTACCTATGTCTATAGCTTGAGGAAAGGGATGAAGCTTGGCTGATGGACATGAAGGATTTGCAAGAATGAAAAGAACATCAAAGAGTTCCGATTTGAAGAACTGGGGGAGAACCCTCCGATACCTAAGTTAGTGTCTGTTTGACAGAAAGGTTTTGAGGGGTTTTGAATAGCAGAGTTCGCGTAACTCATGTTGAAGGTTTAGATCTCATTATATAACCAGTGCTCGAACAGTTCATTTGCCAGCAGACTATAACGGTCAATTATGGGCTACAGTTGAGACTCCAACAGAGAGATGTTGGAGAGATTGTGGGATGGAAACCACTTGGATCGTAGGGAGTGACCACACCAAGCTTCCATTATGAAAAGTTATGCACCTCCATAGGATGATACTGGCATGATGATAGCAGTTACTGTACCCGTGAACGTGATCGGCGGGTGCTAGGTGAGAGGAGCTCAGAGGCCTGGGGACAGCTGGCAAGGCCTGTGCACATGTGCTCAGGTAGATGTTTGCTCAGAGATCCTCAAAATGTCTGGGGATACGTGGAGGATGCATAAGTAGATGGAAGGCCTGAATGGGCTGTATTCGACCTATGGGCCTAGTAGACTGGAAATCACCTCCTCACTTGCCCCCCCCCCTTTCCCCACTCTCAAGTCATCATAAGGGAACCGAAGAGGACTTGAGAGCAGTGATGTGGACAAAGGAGGTCTCATTGGCGTTGGGGAGGCCGCTTGATTAGATAGCGCCATTAAGAGACATGATGCCAAAGGTGCGAGAGTAGTCGCCGATTAGTCCTCGAGATGAGTGCTAATGATGGCGCCAAAGGATGGAGCATCATCCTCGATATCTAGATAGGCACCTCGAGTACTTGAACTGCCATTTGGTTTTCAAATTTCATGCCCTTACTGAGATCTTCACTCCTATAAATAGGAAGGCGAGAGAAGTGGTGCCCTCCTACGCTTTTGAAGCTCCCGAAGAGATCTTGCCCTTGCCATCCCCTCTCCTTCTATTCTCATCTTCTTCTCCAGTTCCAGCGATGCCATGTAGATAGGGATGACCAGCACGAAGGAAAGGCGGTGGTCCAAGCCAGTGGAGCGTTAGAAGAGTCCAAGAGGTACTAGATCACGAAGGAGTTGCACGGACGCTTCCACATCCCCAGCAAGTTTGAGATCTCCTATTTATGTGAAGACTAGACGTATTTGTTGGAGATGGAAGGTGCATTCGTGCTCTTGCAAGACATACTGGAGGCAGGATTTTAGCTGCCAATGCTGGACTTCGTGAAGAAGGTGCTTCCGGAGCTAAAGATGACCCTAGTGCAGCTGACGACAAACTCCTGGAGGATGATCTTCGTCTTCTTCCTGGAATGCAAGAAGCGGGATCTGGTGCCGACGATGAAAATCTTCCAGAACCACTTCTACCTAGTGTGGTCTTTGCAGTGTAGGATCGAAAATAGGTTGGACCAGATCTAGAAGGGGGGTTGAATAGATCTAGGCCAAAAACTGCAGAAGCTTAGCCAATTTAAATCAATACTTTGAATCAGAGGCAATTTGAAAGAGCACTTTACAGATCTGATGAGTGATTGTGTGAATTATATGATTAAAGTGTGAGATCAAGTTAATTAGAAGTGAATTCGAAAAACCCTATGCATATATCTAGCGTAAAGTGAATTTGAATCACAAGCAAACCACGGCACAGAGATTTTTAGGTGGTTCGAAAATCACACCACGTGATTCCTACATCCACCCCTCACACAGTGAGGATCTACTACACAACTTGGATACACCACACACTAGAGCCTGACAACTCCAACACATTGAGTTATACAGCCCACACAACCTCTAGAGCAAGACTACTCTAGCACCTGAGCACAACTGCTCAACCACAACTGAGTATAACGACTCAACACTGAGCACACAGGCTCACAAACAACTTGCTAAAACAAAAACACAAAGATCCAGATCCTCTAGCAATGATCTGATCTATAAAAGTTCATTCAAGAATATTGATGCAACAGTTCATGCACAATCTCAAGAATGACTTAGAAGAAACAAGGGAATTCAGGAATTGAGTGTAAGATCCTTGTTCTTCAAGTATACTCCCTTGTAGAGGCTGAATTGTGAAGAAGCTTGATCCCTTGAAGTCCTTGACCGATGCTCTGCAACTTGTGCTTTGACATCTTCCTTGAAGTCTTCACAATTGGCTGCTTCTACTTGATCTACACCCTTGGAAGTGATCTCACTGCTTCATCTTGGATCAGTCTTCACTTCTTGTGCTTGGAGAAGTGGGAATTGGGTTGAAGAAGCACAAGGGGAGCAAGATCGGGGAGGAGAACACTTCTTGCCGCCAAACAGACTTCTGGAAGGCTCTTGGAGGTTCTCTTGTTGGTTGGATGGCCAATTGGAGGGAATTTATAGCCCAATGTGTCCAAAAGTACCCTTGGGGTTCGTGGGCACATGATCCAAGGCCGATCCACATGATCCCTAGAGTGCCACGTGTCCAGATGTGACTTAATGTGAAAAAGTTTCCGGAGTGTGTCGACTGCCGATGGGGTGTGTCGACACACTGTCCCAAACTGGCACAAAAGGTTCTCAGGGAAGGGTCTCTAGTGTCGACACTACTTCAGGCTGTGTCGACACACTGTACAGAATTGGCAAAAAGGCCTTTTGGGAGCTGAATCTAGTGTCGACACTACTTGATCCTGTGTCGACACCACTTGACCATTTCTTCATCATTCTACTTTGGGTTTGAAGCATTGTGTCGACACCAGTAGGGGGTGTGTCGACACTACCCTTGCAAGAATTGTATGTCCCTGAGAAATAAACGCATAAATCATTAGTCCAATGTATTATCATGAATATAAATGATAAATGTGTTTGGAAACATGCTTTTTGAATATTATTATTACATGTGTGATGTATTTAACATGTTCCACTTATTTAGGCATTAAAATCACAACTTGTCATCATCAAAATTATGAGGGAAAATATATTAAACTCACACTCAACCCAACAATCTCCTCCTTTTTTTATGATGGCAACATTAAGTCCACATGAAAATTTGAAATTTCAATAAAATGTGATTTTAAGCCATTTGTTTACTCAACATTCAACTTCAAACACACTAAATGACAATGAACCATGTTTCAATCACTTTTATTCACAATTATCAAAATCCATTGAACACACTTTAGCAACATTTGACATTTTGCACATTCAAGAGGCACAATGTTACTAATGATAAAGTCTTTTCATTAATGGCCAAGCAGCTTGACAATCACCCATTCATTGACATTCATTAACATTCATTCCAAAGATTTTCAATCACATTCAAGACAAGTGTGTTTCTTTTCATTCAACAAAACAAGTATTACTTTTCATTAACAAAGATGTTCATTACAAGCTTTCAAATACATTTCAAAAGTTTTTCTTTCTTTTCTTTTTTTCTTCTCGCCCTTTGACATCATCAAAAGAAAAAGTACATTAAGCAGGTGGAGGAGAAGGAATGGGAAGAAGGAGTGATTCGATTGTCTTCAGCCTTGACTCCATTGCTGCAAGGTTGGATCTAAGTTGAGTTTGCATTGTGGACAGCCTGGTGTGCAACAACTCTTCCAACTTTTGACTGTTTTCATACATATTTGACTGAAAGGTAGACAACTCAGTTGAGATAGGCTGTGAACCAGAAGAAGAAATGGCAATTCCATGTTTGTTAATATGGCTGAGCTCTTTCTTTAGAATAGACATCTCATTGTCTATGTGTGCTGAGAGATTTCTCATGCATTCTCAGTTATCAACCATATGAGCAAATGACAGCCTAGTCTTGGATATCTGTGAGACTGCTTCCTGACTGTTGAACAAGTTTGATTGGGAATTTGCCAAAATTCCCTCAAGGACCTTTTCCAGTGTTTCTTGATGCTCCTTGAGTTCAATAGATGCATCAGCCAAAGTGCCAATGAGCCTATTGAACCTTTGAGTTGCATGATCTGATGCTTCTTTCTTCTTGATGAACTGAGCATTCATGGAATTTTCCAACCTCTGTATCTTCAGGTCAAAGCTCTCTGACATTTGTTGAATGGAGGAGGTGATGGTATCAAACTTGTCGTTTAAGAAGGAATATAGCTCTGGTGGAATAGAAGGTTCACCAGTGAAAGTAGATGCTTGGGCTTGTGGAGTGAAGGAAGGGATTTCCACATCAGGGAGATGTGGTGAAGAGACTTGAAAGGGAGGTGTGTGAGGAGCATCCTGAGGTATGGGTGTTTCATCCACAGCAGGAGGCTGGTCCTCATGTGCAGGAGATTGAGGTACCTCAGGAGGGGGTACAACCTCTAGAGCCACTGGTGCCTCAACTACAACTGGTCCTCTTCTGACTTGATCACCTTCCAGTCTAAATCCCATGAATTTCTGAATGTGCTTCAAATTGTAGATATTTGCCTTGGGAATGGATTAGGCTTGCTCATTCTCAAATGACACTCCAAAATGTGTAAATACTGGTGTGAGATGAGCAGCATAAGGGAGAGATCTGTGGAGATCCTTCCTTGTGGTTTCTGACATGATTTGGTACATGATGACATGCAAATTAATCTTGATTTCTTTCTTCATGCAGTAAATGACAAATCTCTGTATGTCAGTGAGTCTATCCCGTCCACCACCTTGGGCTGTGATGATTGTGGTGAGGATGTGATGCACCAATTTCAATGCAGGAGGGAAGGTATTGGTGTTGAACTTGGTGACAAAGGTCTGCTTGGGTTCTGACTCATCAGCTGGGAGTCTAGTAAGCATAGAATAGGCCTCATGCAGATCAAACTCAAAATCATGATAACTTTCACCTTCATCTGGGACTCTGAACAGGGTGGTAGCCAATTCAGTAGGCAAGTCAATCACAACACCTTTGACCTCTGACTTGTAACCTTCATCTGTGCATTCTAGGTTCAGATAAAATTCTTGAACTAAATGGGGGTAAAAGGTTCTAAACTCAGAAATGAAGGGCAACCAAGTCTGAAAGCGGAAGAATTGAAGGACTTCAGGGAATGCAGCTGCTAGGTCATTATCTGCTAGGTCAACATCCCTAGGTTTGAGGATAGACTTTCCTTTGCTAGCAAGCATGGATGGAGTGGCCTCACAAGGCTTGGAAGATCCAGATGAATTGGACGAGGATTCCTCAAAGGGCTTAGGAGAAGATGCTAGAATTTTCCTTCTAGGGTGAGCAGATCTTCTGTGGGAAGGGCCTCTACTGGAAGAGGATGTCCTACCTCTCTTCGATGGAGTAGGAGATGCAGATGATCCTCCTGGCTGTGGAGCAGGGTCATGCCGACGCTTGCTTCTCCTCTCTGAGGGTGGTTCTCCCACGGCAATGGGTCTGGCGTTTGCCCTAGACCTGGCACCACGGAGGGGCACCTTCTTGGGAGCCATGGTTGCAGAAGAATGAGGAAGAACAGGGGATGGAATGGATGGGGAAAAGAGAATGGAGACAGTGATGGGTGGGAGGAGGGAAGGAGATGAAGATTCTTGCCATTTTCAAAGAGAGATGGCGGCCATGGGGTCGACCTGGGGTCTAAAAAGGGTTTTAGGGTATAATAAACTGCAGGAACAAGAAACCCCAAACCGGCGCCAACGGCTAAAATCGTCCAAAAAGGCCTGTGTGTCGACACTAGACACGGAGTGTGTCGACACGGGCTTAGACTACGTCGACACTAGATGGAGGTGGTGTCGACCTGGCCTGAAGAATTTTGTAAATTCGAGCATGGGAAAATTTTGTGAATTTTGGGAAATCTTTAATATGATGAAATATGAATGGAATTAACTTTTCAAGGATTTTTAAGACATCAAAGAATTCATTTTTCAAATTGTTACAAAAATTCAGCAAACTTCAGGTTTTACACAACAACTTACAGGATATATTCATTAAATGACTTGAGCCATTAAAATGATGGTTTGGGGGATATAATACATTCAACAATCAATGACAAACTACCATATTCTCCAAATCCAAAGAAATAAAAATGTCTTTTAGATTGAGATCAAGTGTGATGAAAATAAACAGTTTTAAAACAAACTGATGAAAGATAGGGATGATTCTTTTAAACAATTCTCCTTGGACAAACATAATTTTTTTTTATTTTTTTTTAAACAAACTATCAAATGTAGTAAATCTTGTTCACTCAAGAACTAATACTTTTTACACACCATAGTCCCTGGATACTAGAGATTTACCCATTATCAAGTTCCCAGGGGTAAATGATAACCTTTTGACATGAAAATATACGTTTATCAGACGCCAATATTTCCAGTTACTCAGTCATCATCAAAATGTATAGAGCATTTTTTGTTTTTATTGTTTAATTTTTGAACCCCTTTGAACAGAGATAGCAATAATACCTCATGACATACATGGCACTTCATTCATTGTGAAGGTTTGTAGTTTCTCAACATTTGTGCCATTGCTTTGTTGAATGGTAATTGTAAGGAGAATTTTATAAAATGAAAACATTTATATCCCACATCAGTTGAAAAAAAAAGATGTTTAACTTTAAGGCACACATTATCCTTCAGTCTTTGAAAGAGATTTGAATTTCTGTAGTCTTGAAGAGTATAGTTGAGCGTTGACTGTAAAAAATGTAGTAGATCACACAAAGAATCATTTTGAGGTTCTAGACAACTCAATGAGGACATCATTCAAGGGAGTTGTTGTAATTCAAGAAGAAGTTGAATTTTGCAAAAAGAATGATTTGTGAATTCTCTAGCTCCCCCTGAGATGATGATTCCAGTAATTTTTCATCAAGATAAAGATATGCATGATTTGTGAAAAACTGAAAAGATTCTTTTTGAAGAATAAAGACTCCCCCTCAACAATTGCATATTTGATTCTTGATACTTGGCGGAGACATATACTCTCGCATAGTGAAAGTGTCCAGACAAGCAGACCTTGTCCTTCTTCAAATCACCATTTGATATACGAAGAATTTCAACATAATGTGAGATTGAAGAGTTTATTTGACAAAAAGAACTGAAAAATGGTTTGAGAGAGATGTGAACAATATAAATCAAGGAAGCAAAGAAGAATGATGAAACAATGACTCCCCCTCAGAACATTCCTAAACACTCAACCCAATGAGAGAGATCAAGAAGATGGATATTTGCAAAGGCCAAGCTCTCTCCTCAAGGATGAAAATCTACTGTCAAGAAGAGGTTTGGTGAAGATATCAGCAATTTGTTTTTCAGATTCAATAAAGAGGAGTTCAAAAGATTTCTTTGCTACCTCATCTCTCAAGAAATGATGCCTGATTTCAATGTGTTTTGTTCTAGAATGCTGAATTGGGTTTTTGGACAGATTTATGGCACTTGTGTTGTCACAAAGAATGAGAACACAATCTAACTCTTGGTTGTAATCAAGAAGTTGATGTTTCACCTAAAGAATTTGAGTGCCACATCTACCAGCTGCAACATACTCAGCCTCTGCAGTTGATAGAGCAACTGAGTGTTGCTTTTCAGAAGCCCAAGAGATTAGGCACCCACCTAAGTACAAACACAAGCCACTTGTGCTTTTTCTATCAAGTTTACACCCAGCATAATCAGCATCACAATAGGCAATCAAATCTAATTTACAACCAGCAGGATACCAAATTCCAAGATCACATGTTCCAACAAGATATTTAAAGATTCTTTTAACAGCTAACATGTGACTTTCTTTTGGATTAGCTTGAAATCTAGCACACAAGCACACACTGAACTGAATGTCAGGTCTAGAAGTGGTGAGATAGAGTAGAGAACCAATCATACCTCTGTATGTCTTTGGGTCTACTGACTTACCAAGTGAGTCTTCTTCTAGTTTAACATTAATTGCAATGGGTGTGCTTGAATGCTTGAGGTTTGGAAGTCAAACCTTTTCAGAAGTTCTTTGACATATTTGGTTTGACTTATGAAGATCCCCTCACTGGTTTGGTTAACCTGCAATCCCAAGAAAAATTGTAAGTCTCCCATTAAACTCATTTCAAATTCATTTTTCATTTGGTTTGCAAATTCAGTGCACAGACTCTTATTGGTTGATCCAAATATTATGTCATCAACATAAATTTAGACTACAATTATTTGTTTATTGATAGTTTTTGTGAACAGGGTTTGATCAACATTACCTCTAGAATATCCTTTTTCAAGCAGAAAAGAACTCAAACGGTCATACCAAGCTCTTGGAGCTTGTTTAAGACCATAAAGAGCCTTATGAAGCTTAAAAATATGATTAGGATATTTTCATTTTCAAAGCCGGAGGTTGTTCAACAAAAACATTTTCTTTATATAACCATTCAAAAAGGCACTTTTGACATCCATTTGATAAACTTTAAATTTCAGTGAAGATGCAAAAGCAAGAAAAATTCTTACAGCTTCTAGCCTAGCTACAGGGGCATATGACTCTTCAAAATCAATTCCAAATTTTTGGTTGTACCCCTTTGCAACTAGCCTAGCTTTATTCCTAATGACTTGACCATTTTCATTCAATTTATTTCTGAATACCCATCTAGTGCCAATGACAGATTGGTCACTAGGTCTAGGTACTAATTCCCATACTTGATTTCTTTCAAATTGATGAAGTTCATCATGCATTGCATTGATCCAATCAGAACTCATTAGAGCTTCATCAATTGATTTTGGTTCAACTTGGGAAATTAGTGCTAGTGGGTCTTCATGAATTGCATTCAGGAATGATGATCTAGTTCTTACCCTATCATGGACATTGCCAACAACATTTTCTAGTGGGTGATCTCTCAAAAATTTATGTTCAGAAGTTACCTGTTGAGATGCACTTAAGTCTGGAACAACATTACCTGATCCACTAGGAGTAGGTGAATGAATGTTCAAATTCTCACCAATGTCTTCATTTTCCTCAACAGTTGGTGAAGAATCCACAATGAAATCATCCTCTTCATTATCTTGACTGTCCCTACAAGATTTAGAACCATGAGTTGAAAATGAATTTTCATCAAAAATAACATGTGGAGACTCTTCAACAGTTTTGTTCTTGAGAGAGTAAACTCTAAAAACTCTTGACACTTCAGAATAGCCAAGAAAGATGGCTTCCTGACTTTTAGCATCAAACTTGTCAAGATTTTCCTTATTGTTGTTATACACAAAACATTTACACCCAAAGATTTTGAAATAAGTCAAGGTTGCCTTTTTGTTTTTCAACAACTCATAAGGGATTTTTCTGATTTTTTGTCTGACCAATGCTCTATTGAGAATGTGATTTATTGTATTCACAGCTTCAGCCCAAAAGGATTTGGGCAAATTGCTTTCTAAGAGTATGGATCTAGCCATTTCCACAAAAGTCCTATTCTTTCTTTCCGCAACTCCATTTTGTTCTGGAGTTCTTGGTGAAGAAAACTTGTGAAATATGTGAAGTTCAGCACATAAATTAGAAAAAGATTTGTTTTCAAACTCACCCCCATGATCAGTCAAAATGTTTTTGATTTTATATGGAAAACTTGTTAAGGCAGTGGTACAGAAATTCCTGAACTCAAGGCAAGCATCACTTTTGTGGGACAGAAAGATAACCCTGTAAATCTAGTAAAATCATCAATAATGACAAACCCATATCTTTTGCCACTAAGACAGAATTCTTGTTGGGCCAAAGAGGTCCATGTGAAGTAATTCTAGTGGCTTAGATGTGAGTACCTCATTGAAGGTTTTAAAAGATTTTCTGGTTTGTTTTCTTGGGCACAAATCCCACAAACTTGATTTTCTACATTAGAAAAGGATTCAGGAAGACCTTTAACCAAATTCAGCCTTAACAGTTTATTTATTGTTCTGAAACTTGCATGACCAAGTCTTTTGTGCCAAGTCCATGCAATTTCATTCTTATTTGCAACAAGACAAATATTTTCAGAAAAGTTTTTATCAAGGTTGATCATGTAGACATTGTTTTCCCTCTTTCCAAAGAATTTTATTTTATCAGTTGATGAGTCAATTATCTTGCAAAAATCAGATTCAAACACAACTTTGTGACCTTTGTCACATAGTTGGCTAATGCTCAGCAAATTGTAATTTAAACCATCAACTAACAAAACATTATCAACTGAGTTTGAGGAAGATTGACCAACCTTTCCAGATCCAATAATTTTTCCTTTATTTTTACCTCCAAATGTAACAAACCTCCCTCCTTCTCAATCAGGAATGAAAATTTAGCTTTGTCTCCAGTCATGTGTCGTGAACACCCACTATCAAGGAACCACACATTTGAGTTGGGTGCACGACCTTCCTGCAAAATCAATCAGTGGAGAGAAGATTTTGGTACCCAAACATTGTTGGGACCATCAGAATGTTTGAGCATTGACATCAAATCTTTTCTAACCCAAATCTGATTTATTTTTTGTTTTTGTTTTGTTTCAGTGGTGTTTTTGCCTTTTTCAATTTGTTCTTCCCTTTTGGAATAAAAACACCAGTGTTCTTTTTCTCTTTAGGAGGGGAGTTTTGCATTTGGACATGAGTGTTCAGTTGAGGAGGTACAAACCAAGGGTTTTGTTGGTACATTGAAAAATTTGGATAGAAGAATTGAGGGTGGTACCAAAAAGGATTGTGATACCATTGGTTCCAAGAATTAGTCCAATCAGCTTGATGTGCTGTCTTGGAAGTCCAAGGTTTGTCATGAATGGCTTCTTTGAATTTTCTTATTTTTAGATTTTTATTTGAATTTTTGGTTGACTGGTTTGTGTTTATTGAGGTTGAGCAGGTCGACCTGTCCTTGACTGATGTCGACACAACAGTCACAGATTTCATCTTTTTGTGGACTGGTGTCGACCTGTCAGGTGATTGTGTCGACCTGTTTGTTTCTTTTGTTCTGGGTTTTTGAAGTCTTTGTTGTGTTGCTTGACACTTGCTTGTTTTTTGTGTTTTCAAGACTAGGACCTTTGACAAAATTTATCAAGGGTGCTTTTTCCTTATCTCACCAGATTTGTCTTTCTTTGATTTTTGTTTGTTGAATCCTAGTCCATGTGATTCAGATCTCATTCTGGCTCCTAGCAAGGCCTCCAAATTGTCTTTACCTTTTGTGAAGGTTTCAATGACTTGTTCTTTTTCTTTTAGCTGGTTTTCTAAGGTTTTGATTTCATCAGCATTTTGTTGTTTTTCTTTTTGTTCCAATTCCAGCTTTTCAGACAAATCTTTAAACTCATGAGTGGCCTTTTGGGATGCAAGCTTGAGCTCATCAATCACATTCAGAAGATTTTCTTTTTCCTCATGGAGCTCAGCTACTTCATTTTCCAATTCACAAATTCTTTTGTTTATTGATTGGTTATGCAGAATGTTTTCAATTTTCTTCTTTAGATGTTTGTTTTCTTTTCTTATTTCAGAATAATTTCAACAAGTTCAGCATACGCATCTTGCCAATCATCAATTGAATAATCTTCAAAAGATGTACTTACTTTCCATCTGAGCCATTTGCCATAAAGCAAATTTCCTCACTCTCAGAGCTTGAGGACTTTTCTTCTTCTTTCTCACTTGAGTCTTCATCAGACCAAGTGGCAACCATTGCTTTTGGCTTCTTGAATTTGTGAATCTTCTTGTATTTCTCCTTCTTGTTCTCAGGACATTCTCCCTTCATATGTCCTGGTTTGTTGCACCTGTAACAAATGACAACTTCATCAGATTTCTGATTTCTACTTGAATTGGCATTAGAAAGGAAGTGTTTCTTTTTCCTGATGGGAATTTCTTTTTCCCAGAGAGTTTTCCTTTTCTATATTTAAGAATTTTCTGAATTGCCTGGTCATGAGGGCAAGCTCATCCTCATTGGACTCAGACTCATCAGAACTTGTTTTCTCCTGATTCTTGTCTTTGTTACTAGATGAAGCTTTGAGGGCTACTGGTTTGGTTTTGATTATGTGCTCTTCATTTCTTTTCAGGTTTATTTCATAAGTCATTAAGGATCCTATCAATTCATCCAAAGAGATTTTGGACAAATCTTTAGAATCTTCGATGACTGTGGCCTTAGTGTGCCAAATTGAAGAGAGAGAGCGCAAGATTTTCCTTACCAAATCAGCATCTGTGTAATCCTTACCTAAAGCCTTCAGTCCATTCACAATGATCATAAACCTAGCAAACATTTCAGAGATTGTCTCATCAGATTTCATCATAAACAGTTCATACTCAGAAACAAGAATGTTAGCTTTGGTTTCTTTTACTTGGGATGTTCCCTCATAGAGTAGCTCAAGCTTATCCCACATCTCCTTGGCAGATTTGCACATGGAGATTCTTGAGTACTCCTTAGGGTGGACTGCACATTGGATCATATTCATGGCACTATAGTTCAGGGTAGCCCTTCTAATCTGTTCCCTGGTCCAGGTTCTTCCTCTCCCTGGTTCTCATAGGGACCTACCTCAACTACTTTCCAGATTTCATAGTTTTGGGCTCTAAGGAAGACTTGCATTCTATTCTTCCAATAGGAGTAGTCAGTCCCATTGAAGAAGGGTGGCCTATTAATGGAATGACCCTCAGCTATGAACCCTCTGGAATCCATTGAATCAAATTGATGGTGCAATGAAGAAACACTTAGCAAGCAAGCAAGTAAAACACACAGAACAAACAGAAAGCACTCAGATCAGATCAGATATAAACCCGCTCTGATACCAATTGTAGGATCGAAAATAGGTTGGACCAATCTAGAAGGGGGGGTTGAATAGATCTAGGCCAAAAACTGTGGAAGCTTCGCCAATTTAAATCAATGCTTTGAATCAGAGGCAATTTGAAAGAGCACTTTACAGATCTGATCAGTGATTGTGTGAATTATATGATTAGAGTGTTAGATCAAGTTAATTAGAAGTGAATTCAAAAAACCTATGCATACATCTAGCGCAAAGTGAATTTGAATCACAAGCAAACCACGTCACAGAGATTTTTAGGTGGTTCGAAAATCACACCACGTGATTCCTACATCCACCCCTCACACTGTGAGGATCCACTACACAACTTGGATACACCACACACTGGAGCCTGACAACTCCAACACACTGAGTTCTACAACTCACACAACCTCTAGAGCAAGACTACTCTAGCACCTGAGCACAACTGCTTAACCACAACTGAGTATAACGACTCAACCCTGAGCACACAGGCTCACAAACAACTTGCTAGAACAAAAACACAAAGATCCAGATCCTCTAGCAATGATCTGATCTATAAAAGTTCATTCAAGAAGATTGATGCAACAGTTCATGAACAATCTCAAGAATGACTTAGAAGAAAGAAGGGAATTGAGGAATTGAGTGTAAGATCCTTGTTCTTCAAGTATACTCCCTTGTAGAGGCTGAATTGTGAAGAAGCTTGATCCCTTGAAGTCCCTGGCTGATGCCCTGCAACTTGTGCTTTGGGATCTTCCTTGAAATCTTCACAATTGGCTGCTTCTACTTGATCTACACCCTTGGAAGTGATCTCACTGCTTCATCTTGGATCAGTCTTCACTTCTTGTGCTTGGAGAAGTGGGAATTGGGTTGAAGAAGCACAAGGGGAGCAAGATCGGGGAGGAGAACACTTCTTGCCGCTAAACAGACTTCTGGAAGGCTCTTGGAGGTTCTCTTGTTGGTTGGATGGCCAATTGGAGGGTATTTATAGCCCAATGTGTCCAAAAGTACCCTTAGGGTTCGTGGGCACATGATCCATGGCCGATCCACATGATCCCTAGAGTGCCACGTGTCCAGATGTGACTTAATGTGAAAAAGTTTCCGGAGTGTGTCGACCTGCCGATGGGGTGTGTCGACACACTGTCCCAAACTGGCACAAAAGGTTCTCTGGGAAGGGTCTCTAGTGTCGACACTACTTCAGGCTGTGTCGACACACTATACAGAATTGGCAAAAAGGCCTTTTGGGAGCTGAATCTAGTGTCGACACTACTTGATCCTGTGTCGACACCACTTGACCATTTCTTCATCATTCTGCTTTAGGTTTGAAGCATTGTGTCGACACCAATAGGGGGTGTGTCGACACTACCCTTGCAAGAATTGTATGTCCCTGAGAAATAAACACATAAATCATTAGTCCAATGTATTATCATGAATATAAATGATAAATTTGTTTGGAAACATACTTTTTGAACATTGTTATTACATGTGTGATGTATTTAACATGTTCCACTTATTTGTACATTAAAATCACAACTTGTCATCATCAAAATTATGAGGGGAAATATATTAAACTCACACCAGTAGGGGTCGACTGTACTCCCTGAAGGCCTACCTGAATAAGATGTGGATTGAGTTTTCTCGGAGCCTATCCAACAATAAGGGTTGGACGAACAGGCTCATTTTCTCTAGTCGAAGGAGAGAAACATGAAGCCTTGTGGTTTTCCCACTTGGGTGATGGATTTGTTAAAGGTTGATGCGATGGCATTGATCACTAGGTAGGAGGCTGCGACCTCTGACCATCTCTGCAATGTCATCGTGACCAAAGCTGAGCAGAAGCTCACCAAATTTGAGCTAGTCCTCTATGGACTTTCTCACACTTGGTGTAAGTTGATCTTACCATATTTTGGTGTTTCCGATCATGTCTTTTGTTGTCTCACAATGTGTTGGTTGCCACAGATGCTAAGGAATTAGCAGCAAGACGCAACTTCAAAGATTAGGCTGGATTTGTCGAGCTGATCGAAGTGAAGATCTACCTGGCGCACCAAGTAGGGCATCGCTAAAGAAGAATACGCCTGTGATTGCAGGGGTCAGGATCAAGCCTTCAGAGCTAAAGGGTTTGAAGATAAAGTCGAGGTCATCCGTTGAGGAGGACAAAGATGACACAGAGCCTATTGGTCAACTCCACTACAAGAAAGAGTGGGAGTTGGTAAAGACTACTGAGAAGGAGGCTTATTTGGAGGAGTCATCCACCACCCCTTTCACCCAGGCTCTACCCAGGGACCCTGGAAAGGCCAAGAGCATGGAGGTGGTAGTCGTGGACGATGCTGATCAGGGAGCTGTGAGGGTCTTCAGAGTCGATGAGCTCTTGGTGATCGAAGGCCCTATTGAGAAGGCAAGGGCATAGGCACTCAGAGGGGCCAATACGCTAGAGACAATAGTTGAGGAGCTCTTAGTAGAGGACGGCTCTAATGAAGGGACAGGGGTGCTGGTACCCGGAGGTGTCGAAGCACTTGAAGAGACCAGAGCTGAAGAACTTCTTATTTTGGAATGCTCGCCAAGGAGCTGGGGTCACCGGTGCCCGGAGGCATCGAAGGTCTTGCTGGAATGCGAGATAGGCACCCTGAGGTCACCATCATGGCCGAGGGGCTCACTGCAAAGGTCGAAGAGGGGCCACCCACTAAGAAGAAGGCCATTTCCATGAAGGGGAATGTCGTTGTTATGTCAGGGCCTCACCCAACAAGGTATAGGATAGAGGGCATGCTGGTGCGATTGCAGATAGATCACGCCGAAGGGACGAAGCCCCTGCCCCCCAATCCAACCATGAGTCTCCTTGAGGAGGCCCGTCACCAGCGAAGGGTGACCAAAGAGATAGAAGAGCCCGAAGGGGAGGTGTCTTATGGGGTCTTGAAGCCTAAAGACCAAGGGTCCAATGTCGAGACTTTGGAGCAGTTAAGCAGAATCCAACACATGTTAGAGGAGCTGGGAAGCTGAGTAAAGAAGTCTGACATGTTGGGAACCCTTCTAGTTGTGGAGAAATATGCCTCCATGCAGGAAAATGAGCTAGCTCTCCCCAAAGTCAAGAAGCAGAAGGATAGGATCGTCGAGTTGGAGACTGCCTTGAAGTAGTCGGAGCAACGGCAGGAGGCTACTGAGGTAGGGAAGGTTGTCATTGAAAAGGTCCTGATGGATGCGGGGGAGCAAGTTGTGTAGAGATACAAGGCTAGCCTCCAGTTCCAAGAGGACATTGAGGTCTATGGGGTCGAGAGCTATGAACTCAGTCTTCAAGTGGGTGAAGGCCTTGGTCAGACTAAAGCCACGAATGCCCTTGGTCGTGCCGCCTTCCAAGCTGCTATCTGAGGAAGCTAGTTGCTGACGAGTGATGATCGCCTCCACCATTTGAAGTATGAAGACTTCCTGGCGGGAAGGCTTCTGTTGGAAATCGACTTGGGGAATCACATCCACAACAGAAGTAAAAAAAAAAAATCAATTTCCATCCATGTACTTGATTGGCTATGATGTATGGTGCATGTAAACATACACATACAAACAAGGCATGAGACCATCTCACCTAGGGGTGATTGTATATCCCCTGAAGCGCAGAAGTAGTCCTTCTTTGAAGGAGCTCTCATGAGACTCCCTCTAGCAGTATCCACACAGTAGATGATCGGCGATGATGATGACCCCTTCTTCGCCGGTGGTGCCACTCCTCCACATCATGCAATGCCACATAGCGGCCAACAGCAGCAAGTAGTAGCAACAACAAGAGGGCTCGGCCCTCCTAGTTCTCCTCTTGCCTAGGGAGAGCATAGGAGGGAGAAATGGGAAGGAGGATGAAGAAGGTGGCTTCTCCTATCCAAATCTAGCCTATGAACTTCAAGGAGAACCCCTTCTATTTAAAGAGAACCTGTGGGACACCTCATCATGTCATGATGACTAGGGAAACCTCATCCTGTCATGATGACAAGGGATACCTTGCAGGGACACCTCATCAAGTTATCATGACAAGGGACACCTCGTCCTATCATGATGACAAGAGGGACACCTTGCAGGGACACCTCGACAAATAATCTTGACAAGGGACACCTTGTAGGGACACCTCATCCTATCATGATGATAAGAGGGACACCTTGTAGGGACATCTTGTCAAGTAATCATGACAAGGGACACCTCGTGATGCCATCATGACTAAGGATACCTTGCAGAGACACCTCGTCAAGTCATCATGGCTAATGATGATGAGGTGTCCTCCTTCTAGAAGGGGTGACACTTGTCATCATACAAGATGATGAGGTGTCCTCCTTCTAGAAGGGGCGAGGTGGCATGATCCTAGTATGCTCCCTTAATGGATCCTTGTTAAGGCTTATTGGGTCTTACCCAATAGATCCATAATGGGTTAAATAAGACTTATTAGATAACTTTTATCCAATCCTCTATTCACCGCATTATCCACCTTATGTGTGTGACTCTCTAGGCCCAATATCGAGCTGGCCGTGAGTTGCATCTGTCAAAACTCCTTTTGACTTAGTGAATTATTATCTCCATAATAATTCACTCAACTCATCGATTATGAACATACTAAGCTACTATGCCATAATCCCCAGATGATACGAGTGATCAAATTTATTGGACCTGTCTACCCACAATTACCATGTACCTGTGGTCCCTCATCCATCTATTATCCCAAAGACCGTATATTAGGCATGGTGTTGTCAGGCCTATACGGAATCTGTTAAAGTCAAACTCTTATCAGATTCTCTCGGAGAACTCCTTCTCTCTAAATTCGATTGACCCTAGCCAGGGATTTACCTGAGTAAGACAATATGGGATATTCTTCTCATGATACCAAGAGTGGATGATCCTCTATTGACACACAATTGCCTTCGTATGGTTGGCTACCATTCCCAATGATTGGCTATACTAGAACTGGAACATCCAGACCTATAAATCTAGTATCAAAGAATGCAGTACTCAAACAAGACATGTTTGGTGTCTCAAGTCTAAGGACCAATTACACAACTGAGACTACGGAATCGCTATCTGACAATCAGGTATCATTAACCATACAGCATTCTGAGAGCGGATCATTCAGTGAACTCATTCTCCAATAAACACCTACACCATATCCCTAGTGTCGCCACACAAGCAACTATGAGACTAGCTGCCTCCATCACATGAACAGGTATATGTCACACCAGTCTATCCGGTCATCTCAATGTCCTTCTTGAGTAACCTATGACTAGAAATATTTAGGATCTATGTTTAAATAGGATCGGCTTCATTATCATGATCTCATCATGATCCAATTCCCATTGCACAGATCCATGGACATCACAGTATACATACACATGGAATATATAGTGAGAAAATATCATTATAATATTACCAAAAGAGATTGTACATAATTATAAGTGCCATCACTCATGTGAATTGGCTTGCAAGGCACCTATAACTAGCAGCTTCGAGCTTACAGTAGCATAGGCCAGGATGACGACGGAGGGGCCAACTAGGATGGCGATGACGGAGCCAACCAGGGCCCGAATTGACCGTTGTAATTTTGTTTTGTTTTGTTTTTTATCCCTTTCTATAATATGTAACTCCTTTTTAAAATAAAAGGCATCTTTCTTGCGTACTTTCTCATCTATTATTTCTCTTAAATGCTGACGACATTGTAGGAGAACTGGTAGAGCCGTAGAGCTAAGGAAATCAATAGAGCCATTGGCTAATGAGGCCAATGAGGGAGCATGTTCCTCTCCCCCACTCGTCGGTAGTCAAAAGAGACAAATAGGATAGCGATAAACAAAAGGTTTCTGAAATGAGACTTTCAATACAACGGGCCCCTTCAAAGGTTAGAAGTAATATACCTTTAAATTAGAAGCATGCCAAGTTCGAGGCATGACTCTGTCATCGACAGTAGTCAACTTGTAGAGCATTTCCAAAGGACTTGGATGACCTAATAAGGTCCTTCCCAATTTGAGGCTAACTTGCCCACTGATTGCCAAGGGTCTAAGGCCAAATAGCGTCAAAGCACAAGATCACCTTCACAGAAGTGATGTTCCCACACATGCGCGTTGTAGTATTGCACAAGCCTTTGCTAGTAGGAGACAAGCCTTATGATGGTGTTACTTTGTCATTCACTGAGCATGCTCAGGTTCTCTCATAAAGCCTAGTTATTTGCAACTTCATCAAAATTTGTTGCCCTGTGTAACGACCTCGAGAACCCGACCATCGGCCCAAGCCGATAACCCGATTTTTGCTATCGCCGCCCACAGATCCAGAGACCCAAAAGGGCTATAACACAAGTCTAATAGAATATGTAAAGGAAATAAATGTCAGCTGCTAACTAGGAGCACACACGCGGAAGTAGAAAGAAGAGCGAGACCGCAACGTATCACTCTAGGTACAGTACCAACACACACAACTAGTACAAGTAAAAAGGGAAGAACAGAGCCCTTAGGGACATACCCCGAGGGTGACGTACAACTGAAGGGGGAAACCACTACTAACTGCAAGGACGACGACTACCGCCCCGCCTCCTCCCCCCGACGCGCGCCCTGTCACTGCTGAGAAGCCTCACCTAGAAAAGGAAGGGATGAGCTTCACAACAGAAGCTCAATAGGGACTACCAATCTCCTACTGACTCTAACAGGTAGAAGAAATATATAAACAATTAAATAACAACAGTTATAAAAGCATGTTGGTTCGATTGTCATCGTCGGTTTCTACCGAGTGACCATCCTTTCTGAAAGTAAAAGGATTCTTTTATGAAAAATATAATTGTGATGGATGATGTAGATATGGAACGGGTGTCTGGTGGAAACATGGCGAGGCGGGTCCAGAACTTACCGACTGTATCACAACTGGCTGGTAGTACCCGACATTTCCCCGGCTTTGGGAAGGATCACAATTGGGTGAAGCAAAGCATATTTTGGGAATTGCCTTATTGGTCAACACTTTTGATATGGCATAACCTAGACGTCATGCATATAGAGAAGAATGTTTTTAGTAATGTGTTCAACACAGTTATGGACATGAAAGGCAAAAAGAAGGATAACATCAAGGCATGAATGGATTTGAAAGTACTTTGCAGACGTCCAGAACTAGAACTGCAGCATGTTAGTGGAAAAGTGGTGCAACCTAAAGCTTCATATGTGCTTGGGGCCAAACAGATTAAGGAAGTGTGTCAATGGTTGAAGCAGTTGAGATTTCCGGATAGATATGTCTCGAATATTGCCGTTGTGTAAATGTCAACGAGGGGAAAATATACGGAATGAAGAGTCATGACTACCATGTTTTCATGCAAAGACTGATTCCAATTGCTTTTCATGAGGTGTTGCCGAAGCAAATATGGGGAGCAATGACCGAGCTGAGTCAATTCTTCAGGGTTTTATGTGCATCAGAACTCAGACTTCATGACTTGCAAAATACGGAGCAAAAATAATAAAGACATTCTATAAATTAGAGAAGATATTTCCTCCAGCATTCTTTGATTCAATGGATCATCTGATCATCCATTTGCCATATGAGGCTAGGGTCGGAGGACCAGTACAATTTCGATGGATGTGTCCGTTTGAGAGGTATATACCTATGTCTCAATTTATTCACATTACGACGATCTTTTATATTTCATATGTATTCATTTGAATTGTTGTCATAGGTGCATGCACGATCTTAAGATAAAAGTCTGCAACAAAGCACAAGTAGAGGGCTCCATTACCCAAGCGTACCTTATTGAAGAGATGTCGAACTTTTGTTCGATGCACTTTGACACGGAAATACGAACCCAATGCACTCAACCTCCACGTAATGATGATGGTGGAGATTCTAATGTTTCTAACCGACTCTTTGTATTCAAGTGTCCCAGACGAGTGGTCGAGAATTCTTCTACTCGTGCACTCGAAGATAGAGAGTTGGTAGCTGCGAAGATCTACATATTCATGAATTGCAGAAAGCTAGACCCCTACATTAAGTAAGTTCTCAACACTAATGATGTACATCATTTGCGAGCAATTCGCAGAACTTAGAGGTTGTGTGTCATTTACATTGCAGAGAGTTTGACTCGGTCATGCTGCAATGGAATCCGCATCTGACTGACGTGCAGGTTGAAAAGGAACGGGAGAAGTCTTTTGCTACTTGGTTAAGATCTTGAGTAAGTGTTTAAATATTTGAAGCATAAGTGTTATGCTTTTATGCATAATTAGTTGTTGTAATTTGTCGTTGTCTATCCCTTTTTTAATAATAGGTTGAACAAGGCTTTATTACTGATTCAAGGGTACAAGAGATCAGTTATGAGCCCTCGAAGATTGTACGTGTCTATCTAGGCTACATTGTGAATGGATACCGATTTCACACGAGAGATTATGGACGGAATAAGTCTACGATGAACAGTGGTGTATGTGTGAAGGGAAGTGCCTACAATGAAAATGAAGTAGACTATTATGGCATTCTCGAAGAAGTCATTGAACTGCAATTTTTGGGACAGGGCAACAATGTATTTCTCTTCAAGTGTCATTGGTTCGATCCGACCTCTATTCGTAATGACACAACATATGGGATTGTCGATGTCAAACATAAGTCCAAGTTGACTACGTATGAGCCATTCATTCTGGTGGTACAAGCCTGACAAGTTTATTATTCGAATCATTCATCCCTCAAATTGAGAGATTGGTGGACTGCTTGTAGAGTGAAAACAAAGCTATTCCCTAAGTATGAGCTTCTCCCGGCTGATATAGAGCCCGAAGGTGTTAATGATAATTATTTCCAATCAGATTGGAGTGACGCATAAGAGTTGGCGGCTTCTACGCAGTTCAGTGTTGATGATATAAATGAACCAATTTGTTTATATAAGGATAACGAACTTGAAGAAGTTGACCCAAATGCCCTTGAGCGGGAGCTGGAGTCTAATGAGGAGGAAGAGTCCCCCAATGATGAGGACGAATTCGAAGAGGATGACGCTGAATTAGACATATCTTCAGCATCTGATGATGAATATAGATAATATTATAAAATTTTGTAAGAACTGAGTGTTGTTGCTAATTATATGTTCTTCAAATTTAAGTGCTGATGACATGTTATATCTTTATTTTCTCAATAGAGATATGGTACGTGGAGGACGGAGTGGGAGGGTTTCCACCTCCGTAGGAAGAGGGTCTACGCGGATAGGTATATATGGTACTAAACTCAATTCTTTATCATACTGTGTATATTTAGTTTATATTTGCTAACGTGCATATAATTTTGCAGGGTCCGCCTCCCCATCTACGCCGGCCATCTCGGCGACAGGTATATGTATATGTAAACACAAAACACTATATATTATTGTTCATATTAATTTCATATTTTAACGTGCATATAATTTTGCAACTGCTTCCTCAACACAGCTAGCTCCACAGGTGCCATATAGTAGGGAGCCTTAGAGATAGGTGAGGTGCCTGAAAGCAACTCGATAGTGAACTCTATCTCCCTTGTTAGTGGCAATCTAGACAAATCATTAGGGAACACGTCTTGGAATTCCTGCACAATCTTGATCTCCCCAAGGGTAGGTGATTGATTGGCCTTAGGAACTAAGACCACACTGGCAAGGAATGCGTCAAAACCCTTGTATACCATCTTCATAGCCTTCATGGCGGAGATCACAAACCTTCCCACAAAATTCCTAGGTAAAGGGTGGGAGAACTCATCCTCTCCAGGAATACAGAAAGTAATTCTCTTCCCCCTGCAATCGACCAAGGCATAGTGCTCCTCAATCCAATCCAAACCAAGTATGGCATCGTAGTCTTTCATCTTGAGCAAGTAGAAGCACCCAAACAAACCACTGTCTTCAATGCACACAGGTAAAGATGGGATGCACTTCCTGGTCGCTACAGTACCTGTTGGTGTGTGCATAGACAAGGGAACCTCTAACTCCTCTGCCTCCACTCTAGACTCTACCGCTAACTGCTTAGCAAACCGTTTGGAATCAAACGAGTCTGTAGCACCCATATCAAACAATACTCGAGCCTGCACACCCATAACCAAAACAGTACCTTCCGTGACTTTCTCTGCCTGCTCAGCATCCTCACGTGTAGGTGCATACTCTCGGGCTTGGGCCTGAGGCCTTCCTAGCTTCCCGGTCACTGGTGTCGCTACTACTGTTGGGGCTGGCACTCTTCTCTGTGCAAACTGCTGAAGTCTGAGGCAGTCTCTTGTCTAGTGCTCGGTGCTGCCACACTTCAGGCATTTTCCTGCTAACTTCCAACACTCTGAGCGGCCATGTGTCCTTCCATAATGAGGACACTCCTTCATGTCGCTGGGCCTGAAGCTAGGTGTCTGGTGTACAATTGCTGACAGACTTAGAGCTATTGTACGCTGTGGTTTCTAGTACACGACAACTTTCTTCTTGTCTTGCCTACGGAAAGGTGGTGCCGAACTCTTTTGGGTCGCCCTCTCTTTCCATGTACTGATCCATCTCGCTCTCCTGTCTGCATGCTGCGTTGAGAGCCTCATCTAAGGTCCGATGATCAAACGCTACTAGTCTCGACCTGAGTGATGGTTTGAGCCCCATCACAAACTTCTTAGCCTTCCTACGCTCATCTACAACAATATGGGGAGCGTACTTAGAAAGCTCAGCAAACCTAGCCTGTAACGACCATCTTTATATCTGTACGATTATACCAATCCACGTCGGTACAAAGAACACCATCACAGTGGGACATTTACCTAACACTATACAATAGGTGATATGTACATAAATAACAATGAAAATACAGTGGAAATAAAATGTAATGCTTATCCCATCATCATCCACACATTCCATAGTCTATATAGCAATGAAAGAAATAACAATGTCCACATTATTACAATTCCAAATGAAATACATTGTCTATAACATCGTTCACAAACTATGGAAAGAAAAGTATAACTAAGAAGAAATCTTCCAGAAGCAACTACTCCTCGCGCTCGGAGTCGCTCTTCGCTATGCCCTCCTCAAGTACGGGGACACCTGTCTCACCTGTACGTCAAAGCAAGTATGAGTCTTCTAAAAAGACCTAGCAAGCAATTTAAGGATAGCATCCATACACATATCACATATACATGTTAATCTTCTAAACAATAAAGAAATACATGGTACATGCTTCATATCACTTTAACAAATATACAAAAACAACCTATACATGCTTTCTATACATGATAATTAACTTGATTCATGTTGCAAATCACATTGTATATCAATCTTATCCTTAAAATGAGTAAATATCCATGAATGTTCTATAGCATGTTTCTTACACATTATGTCTAACATGATTCAAGGTTTCAAACTTTACTCAAATCATTTCACAATTATACGAAATTTGATCATGGAAATATGTGCATGGTAAATAATGCTCCTAACGTTATATCTAACCAATTTCATATGCAAATATAACACTTTTTTTCCACACATTTAGCTTGCTTTTTTAATATAAAATTATCACATTCACTTGGATTATATTAAAATATGCAACATGGTACTAAACATGATATCACAATTAACATAAGTTACATTAACACATGTATAACATGAACATATGCATTTTACCTTGGTTTTCACATGCATTTACTCTCTCATTTACATTCACTTTCATTTACACATGATTTCACATAGTTTTCACTTACACATTCACATGTCACATCATTTGCACTTACCACGTGCCACACTCACATGTCACTTTACACATTTTACACATAGTCACCTTTTTTTTCACTTATTTGCTGTGACACATAGTCCGAACCACCATCTAGAAGGACACATACACATAACACATACCCGCCACCTAGACAACACAGTGACGAATCTTGGTACTACGCAGACTGGGAGAAGCCCTCTCCACCCTAACTAGTGATACTTGTCCACCTCCAGAATTTCATCCTAATGCCCATAGGATATCACATACACATTGAGCCTTCCCATAGGGACTTTACTACAGTATGGCTCCACAGCCCTCTATGGTAGCAGTGTCAATATTGACACAATTTTACTCATTCACACTTTATCACATTGTTTACATAATTCACATGCATTGTTTAATACAATTACATGCACTTTTAAATATTTACATATGCTTCAATTTACAGAACATGATACTTCTGTTTCATAGTGATAATTAAATCATAACATAATCGTAACCATGCTGCTAATCACTAAAATCCACATGATTAAAATTAGCATACTTAACATGGTCAATTGCCCTTGTTAACTAATAACAGTACCTACTGTTGTCAATAAAGCATGAATTTTTTATCAAAGGCTTCACACAGATTATTTATCACATACCCAAAATTTCAGATTTTTCGGAATAGTAAAGCTAATTTTAACAATTAAAATAGATCTCATGCAAATTTATCAAGAAATTCATTAAAACATGGTTCACATCAATACAGTCAGTTCTAACAGTTCTTAAACTTGAAAACAGTCAACATAAGATCATATAAAATTTCTGAAACCCTAACTTGCAATGAATCAATTTATTTAGAATTAAACACAGATAGATCATGCTCATTCTCCAATTACAGAAATTACCTTAATTTATATCATGCTCCAAAAATTGACAAATCCTCATGATATGACCTACAATCCATACCTGACCAGTCACAATTTTTATAGCATGCACATATATCCAGAAATCAGACAAACACAGTGCAGAGATCAAAACAGTTATTTTGAAATACTTGAAGAACTTGGCGACAATGGGGTTACCGCCAATCGGGGATAATGGTACACGATGCTGCCACATACCATGGATCTTGACGGCACATAAGTGGCTGTCAATATCCTGTCTGCAGAGACTGAACGCAATAAATAATGAGAAATGGAGGTTCCAGGACACGAAGAAAAATCCATAAAAATATCTAGGACCTACAGGACATGAGTAGGGATGAAATCCCTCGATTACTTTCCTGAAAATAAACACAAGAAGATCTAATTTCGTTGGTGAAGCCCTCCTCGGCCAAGCTAAGAAGGGGCACAAATCTCCTCCAAGATCCGGTCTTTACGCCTTCACAGGGGAGTCTCTGGAGTCGGGGAAGCTTTCTCAATGCTTGGAGTATCTCCCAGTCGATGCAGATCGCCAGAATACCCCTCCAATCGTCGGATCAAGCTTGCCAAAGATTAGGTTTTCCCACAGAAACCCTAGTTTCTTCCTCATGAGCCAAAGACCTAATCTCACTAAGAACTCTAGGTTTTATAGACTAATGGGTCGGGGTACGCATTAGGTTAGGTTTCCTCCCGCTAGAGCTAGGTTTCCTAAACAAGAATCGGGGAAAACACAACTGTTTCCAGATTTGAAATTGCAACAAAACTAGGAAATTAATGGCCACATCACTGCCATTAACAGGGAGTCAGCATCCAACGATCTGGACGTCAACATATCCAGGCCATGCAGCCAACGACACACATGTAGTCGTCAACATGCAATTAACATCAATGTGTGTTGACATTAACTGGCATTCCAGCCAAAACACAGAAATAAATCAAAACAGATATACATATACACCATAAACAATTTAATGTGTATAGAAAACAAATAGATATCATATGCACAAAATAATATATATATATATATATATATATATATATATATATATATACACATATGTACACAACATAATTACATACAATATGTACAGAATAAATAAATATAATATGCACATCAATAATTTGATACTATATGCACAATATTATTTAAATACAATATGCATAGGATTTAAATAAGTACAATATGTACAGAATTAGCTAAGTACTTATATTCACAGAAATAAATAAATATTTATATATACATACATATGCACATGAGTAATTAAATACTTATATTATGCATAAAATTAAACAAACATAGTGTGAGCAAAATTCGAGGGTCTCACACTCTCCCCCCCTTGAAAGGGATCTTTGTCCTCGAAGATCGGATCAAGTACCTATGGTGGTGGCGTCGGCATCTCTGGCTAACACATTCTCCCTGGCCAGTGTTTATGGTCTTGCTACTGACTTCTTTGTTGTTGTTGCTGGAACACCTCGTGGAACAAACTTCTTCAGCTTCGGACAGTCTCTGATCCGATGATCTTTGTTGCCACACTTTAGACATCTTCCAGTCTTTGACCAACACAAGTTTCCCCCATGACGCTTGCCGCAATGCACACACTCGGGCTTCTCGCTAGCTATAGAAACTACTGACTGGGGTGCTGATTCTGTTGGTACAATAGCCGATTGCTGATCTTCCTGGTACAACTTCATCTTACTCTTTTGCCCGCTCGCTGCGCTGAGAGCCTCGTCCAAAGTGCGGGGGTCGTACTCTATAAGTCTAGCTCTCAATGATGGTTTAAGCCTCATCATGAACTAATTTACCTTGCGCCTCTATTCATAATCCCTAGCCCGAGCACCACGCTAACCATGGCTTTCCATAGTCCTCAAAACAATTAACTTAGTTGGAATCTAAGTTACTAAATCCTATGCATTTTCTGAACTATCTTTCATTCATTATTAATACTTTCTACATATATGGTCAAATTCTATAAAGACTTTGCAATATTGTGAAGATGATGGTATATTCATGTACAATCTCAACCTTCGGCTCTAATACCATCTCTGTAACGACCCTCTTTATATCGGTACGATTATACCAATCCACGTCGGTACAAAGAACGCCGTCACAGTGGGACATTTACCCAACACTATACATTATGTTGATATGTACATGAATAATAATGAAAATACAGCGGAAATAAAATGTAATTCTTATCTCATCATCATCCACATATTTCATAGTCTATATAGAAATGAAAGAAATAACAATGTCCACATTATTACAATTCTAAATGAAATACATTGTCCATAACATCGTTTACATACTATGGAAAGAAAAGTATAACTATGAAGAAATCTTCCACAAGCACCTACTCCTCGCACTCGGAGTCACTCTTCGCTAAGCCCTCCTCAAGTACGAGGACACCTGTCTCACCTGTACGTCAAAGCAAGTATGAGTCTTCTAAAAAGACCCAGCAAGCAATCTAAAGATAGCATCCATACACATATCACATATACATGCTAATCTTCTAAACAATAAAGAAATACATGGTACATGCTTCATATCACTTTAACAAATATACATAAGCAACCTATACATGCTTTCTATACATGATAATTAACTTGATTCATGTTGCAAATCACAATGCATATCAATCTTATCCTTAAAATGAGTAAATATCCATGAATGTCCTATAGCATGTTTCTTACACATTATGTCTAACATGATTGAAGGTTTCAAACTTTACTCAAATCATTTCACAATTATACGAAATTTGATCATGGAAATATGTTTAAGGTAAATAACACTCCTAACATTATACCTAACCAATTTCACATGCAAATATAACACTTTTGTTTTACACATTTAGCTTGCTATTTTAATATAAAATTATCATATTCACTTGGATTATATTAAAATATGCAACATGGTACTAAGCATGATGTCACAATTAACATAAGTCACATTAACACATGTATAACATGAACATATGCATTTTACCTTGGTTTTCACATGAATTTACTCTCTCATTTTCATTCGCTTCATTTACACATGATTTCACATATTTTTCACATAGTTTTCACTTACACATTCACATGTCACATCACTTGCCCTTACCACGTGCCACACTCACATGTCACTTTACACATATTCACCTTTTTTTTTCACTTATTTGTCGTGACACATAGTCCGAACCACCATCTAGAAGGACACACATACACATACCATATAACATATAACACATAACACATACCCATCACCTAGGCAAGAAAGTGACAAATCTTGGTACTGTGCAGATCGGGAGGAGCCCTCTCCACCCTAATCAGTGGTACTTGTCCACCTCTAGGATTTCATCCTAATGCCCATAGTATATCACATACACATTGAGCCTTCCCATAGGGACTTTACTATAGCATGGCTCCACAGACCTCTATGGTAGCAGTGTCAATATCGGCACAATTTTACTCATTCACGCTTTATCACATTGTTTACATAATTCACATGCATTGTTTAACACAATTACAAGCACTTTTAAATAATTACACATGCTTCAGTTTACAAAACATGATACTTCTGTTTCACAGTGATAATTAAATCATAACAGAATCCTAACCATACTGCTAATCACCGAAATCCATATGATTAAAATTAACATACTTAACATGGTCAATTGCCCTTCTTAACTAATAACAGTACCTACTATTTTCAATACAACATGAAATTTTTATCAAAGGCTTCACACAGATTTTATATCACATACCTAAATTTTCAGATTTATCGAAACAACAAAGCTAATTTTAACAATTAAAATAGATCTCATGCAGATTTATCAAGAAGTTCATTAAAACATGGTTCACATCAATACAGTTGGTTCTAACAGTTCTTAAACCTGAAAACTATCAACATAAGATCATATAAAATTTCTGAAACCCTAACTTGCAACAAATCAATTTATTTAGAACTAAACACATATAGATCATGCTCATTCTCCAATTACAGAAATTACCCTAATTTATATCATGCTCCAAAAATTGACAAATCCTCATGGTATGACCTACAGTCCGTACCTGACCAGTCACAAATTTTATAGCATGCACATATATCTAGAAATCCAACAAACACAGCGCAGAGATCAAAAAAGTTATTCTGAAATACTTGAAGAACTTGGCGGTAATGGGGTTGCCGCCAACCGGGGTTAACAACACACGATGCTGCCACCTACCATGGATCTTGATGACACACAAGTGGCCGTCAATATCCTGTCTGCAAAAGTGCAGACAGAATGCAACAAACAACAGGAAATGGAGGTTCCAGGACACGAGGAAAAATCTATAAAAATATCTAGGACCTAAAGGACATGAGTAGGGAAGAAATCCCTCGATTACTTGCCAAAAATAAATCCAAGAAGATCTAATTTCGTTGGTGAAGCCCTCCTCGGCCAAGCCAAGAAGGGGCACAAATCTCCTCCCAGATCCGGTCTTTATGCCTTCATAGGGGAGTCTCCGGAGTTGGGGAAGCTTCCTCAATGCTTGGAGTATCTCCTAGTCGATGCAGATCGCCAGAAGACCCCTCCAATCATCGGATCAAGCTCGCCAATGATCAAGTTTTCCCAGAGAAACCCTAGTTTCTTTCTCATGAGCCAAAGACCTAATCTCGCTAAGAACTTTAGGTTATATAGGCTAATGGGTCGGGGTACGCATTAGGTTAGGTTTCCTACTATTAGATCTAGGTTTCCTAAACAAGAATCGGGGAAAACACAGCCGTTTCCAGATCTGAAATCGCAACAAAATTGGGAAATTAACGGCCACATCACTGCCCTTAACAGGGAGTCAGTGTCCATCGATCTGGACGTCAACATCTCCTGGCCATGTAGTCAACGGCACACATGTTGCTGTCAACATGCATTTAACGTCAATGTGTGTTGACGTTAACTGACATTTCGGCCAGAACACAGAAATAGATCAAAACAGATATACATATACACCATAAACAATTTAATGTGTACAAAAAACAAATAGATATCATATGTAGAGAATAAACATATATATATATATATGTACAAAGCATAATTACATACAATGTGTACGAAATAAATAAATGTAATATGCACATCAATAATCAATAATTTGATAATATATGCACAACATTATTTAAATACAATATGCATAGGATTTAAATAAGCACAATATGTACAGAATTAGCTAAGTACTTATATTCACATAAACAAATATATATTCATATATACATATATATATATACATACATATGCACATGAGTAATTAAATATTTATATTATGCATACAAACATAGTGTGAGCAAAATTCGAGGGTCTCACACTCTCCACCCCCTTGAAAGGGATCTTCGTCCTCGAAGATCGGATCAAGTACCTCTGGTGGTGTCATCGGCATCTCTGGCTAACACATTCTCCCTGGCCAGTGTTTGTGGTCTTGCTGCTGACTTCTTTGTTGTTGTTGCTGGAACACCTCGTGGAACAAACCTCTTCAGCTTCTGACACTCTCTGATCCGATGATCTTTGCTGCCACACTTTAGACATCTTCCAGTCTTTGACCAACACAAGTTTTCCCCATGAGTCTTGCCGCAATGCACACACTCGGGCTTCTCGCTAGCTGTAGAAACTACTGACTGGGGTGCTGATTCTGTTGGTACAATAGCCGATTGCTGATCTTTCTGGTACAACTTCATCTTACTCTTTTGCCCACTCGCTGCGCTGAGAGCCTCGTCCAAAGTGCGGGGGTCGTACTTTATAAGTCTAGCTCTCAATGATGGTTTAAGCCTCATCACGAACTAATTTACCTTGCACCCTTATTCATAATCCCTAGCCCAAGCACCACGCTTACCATGGCTTGCCATAGTCTGCAAAACAATTAACTTACTTGGAATCTAAGTTACTAAATCCTAAGCATTTTCTAAACTATCTTTCATTATTAATGCTTTCTACATATATGGACAAATTCTATAATGACTTTGCAATATTGTGAAGATGATGGTATATTCATGTACAATCTCAACCTTGGGCTCTGATACCATCTCTGTAATGACCATCTTTATACCGGTACGATTATACCAATCCACGTCGGTACAAAGAACGTCGTCACAGTGAGACATTTACCCAACACTATATAATAGGTTGATATGTACATGAATAACAATGAAAATACAGCGGAAATAAAATGTAATTCTTATCTCATCATCATCCACATATTTCATAGTCTATATAGCAATGAAAGAAATAACAATGTCCACATTATTACAATTCCAAATGAAATACATTGTCCATAACATTGTTTACATAGATAACTATGAAGAAATCTTCCACAAGCACCTACTCTCGCGCTCGGAGTCGCTCTTCGCTATACCCTCCTCAAGTACGGGGGCACTTGTCTCACCTGTACATCAAAGCAAGTATGAGTCTTCTAAAAAGACCCAGCAAGCAATCTAAAGATAGCATCCATACACATATCACATATACATGCTAATCTTCTAAACAATAAAGAAATACATGGTACATGCTTCATATCACTTTAACAAATATACATAAACAGCCTATACATGTTTTCTATACATGATAATTAACTTGATTCATGTTGCAAATCACAATGTATATCAATCTTATCCTTAAAATGAGTAAATATCCATGAATGTCCTATAGCATGTAATATCCATGAATGTCCTATAGCATGTTTCTTACACATTATGTCTAACATGATTCAAGGTTTCAAACTTTACTCAAATCATTTCACAATTATACAAAATTTGATCATGGAAATATGTACATGGTAAATAACGCTCCTAACATTATATCTAACCAATTTCTCATGCAAATATAACACTTTTATTTTACACATTTAGCTTCCTATTTTAATATAAAATTATCACATTCACTTGGATTATATTAAAATATGCAACATGGTACTAAGCATGATGTCACAATTAACATAATTTACATTAACACATGTATAACATGAACATATGCATTTTACCTTGGTTTTCGCAAGCATTTACTCTCTCATTTACATTCACTTTCATTTACACATGATTTCACACATTTTTCACATAGTTTTCACTTACACATTCACATGTCACATCACTTGCACTTACCACGTGCCACATTCACATGTCACTTTACGCATATTCACCTTTTTTTTCACTTATTTGCCGTGACACATAGTCTGAACCACCATCTAGAAGGACACATATACACATACCATATAACAAATAACACATAACACATACCCGCCACCTAGGCAAGAACGTGACAAATCTTGGTACTGCGTAGATCGGGAGGAGCCCTCTCCACCCTAATCAGTGGTACTTGTCCACCTCTAGGATTTCATCCTAATGCCCATAGTATATCACGTACACATTGAGCCTTCCTATAGGGACTTTACTACAGTACGGCTCCACAGCCCTCTATGGTAGCAGTGTCAATATCGACACAATTTTACTCATTCACGCATTATCACATTGTTTACATAATTCACATACATTGTTTAACACAATTACAAGCACTTTTAAATAATTACACATGCTTCAGTTTACAAAACATGATACTTCTGTTTCACAGTGATAATTAAATCATAACATAATCATAACCATGATGCTAATCACCGAAATCCACATGATTAAAATTAACATACTTAACATGGTCAATTGCCCTTCTTAACTAATAACAGTACCTACTGTTGTCAATACAACATGAAATTTTTATCAAAGGCTTCACACAGATTATATATCGCATACCCAAATTTTTAGATTTTTCGAAACAGTAAAGCTAATTTTAACAATTAAAACAGATAGCATGCATATTTATCAAGAAGTTCATTAAAACATGGTTCACATCAATACAGTTGGTTCTAACAGTTCTTAAACCTGAAAACAATCAACATAAGATCATATAAAATTTCTGAAACCCTAACTTGCAACGAATCAATTTATTTAGAATTAAACACAGATAGATCATGCTCATTCTCCAAGTACAGAAATTACCCTAATTTATATCATGCTCCAAAAATTGACAAATCCTCATGATATGACCTACAGTCCATACCTGACCAGTCACCAATCTTATAGCATGCACATATATCTAGAAATCCGACAAACACAGCATAGAGATCAAAACAGTTATTCTGAAAAACCTGATGAACTTGGCGGTAATGGGGTTGCCGCCAACCGGGGTTAGCAACACACGATGCTGTCGCCTACCATGGATCTTGACAGCACACAAGTGGCCATCAATATCCTGTCTGCAAAAGTGCAGACTGAACGCAATAAAGAATAGGAATTGGAGGTTCCAGGACACGAGGAAAAAATCCATAAAAAATATCTAGGACCTAAAGGACATGAGTAGGGATGAAATCCCTCGATTACTTGCCAGAAAATAAATCGAAGAAGATCTAATTTCGTTGGTGAAGCCCTCCTCGGCCAAGTCAAGAAGGGGCACAAATCTCCTCCCAGATCTGGTCTTTACGCCTTCACAGGGGAGTCTCCGGAGTCGAGGAATCTTCCTTAATGCTTGGAGTATCTCCTAGTCGATGCAGATCGCCAGAAGACCCCTCCAATCGTCGGATCAAGCTCGCCAATGATCAGGTTTTCCCACAGAAACCCTAGTTTCTTCCTCATGAGCCAAAGACCTAATCTCGCTAAGAACTCTAGGTTATATAGACTAATGGGTCGGGGTACGCATTAAGTTAGGTTTCCTACTGTTAGATCTAGGTTTCCTAAACAAAGAACCGGGGAAAACGCAGTCGTTTCCAGATCTGAAATCGCAACAAAATTGGGAAATTAACAGCCACATCACTACCGTTAACAGGGAGTCAGTGTCCATCGATCTGGACGTCAACATCTCTTGGCCATGTAGTCAACGGCACACATGTTGCTGTCAACATGCAATTAACGTCAATGTGTGTTGACGTTAACTGGCATTTTGGCTAGAACACAGAAATAGATCGAAATAGATATACATATACACCATAAACAATTTAATGTGTACAGAAAACAAATAGATATCATACGCACTGAATAAACATATATATATATATATATATATGTACAAAGCATAATTATATACAATATGTACAGAATAAATAAATATAATATGCACATCAATAATTTGATACTATATGCACAACATTATTTAAATACAATATGCATAGGATTTAAATAAGCACAATATGTACAGAATTAGCTAAGTACTTATATTCACACAAAAAAATATATATTATATATATACATATATATATATATATATACATACATATGCACATGAGTAATTAAATACTTATATATGCACAAAGTTAAACAAACATAGTGTGAGCAAAATTCGAGGGTCTCACATGGCCTCACACTCCAAGACAGTCATGGAACCCTGTGTAAGAGATAGAAACTCCTGCTCCGTCTTGTCCTGAACATGCTCGGGGATGAACTTGGCCCGAAAGGGTCTAGTGAGCTCAGCCCAACTCACCTCTAAAGCTCCATCCTCGTACCTAGTACGTTGCATAAAGGCCCACCACACATCAGCTCTCTCCTGCAAGATTGCAACCAATAAGCACCAGCTAGTCCAAAATCTTAATCTTATACAAGCACATACACTCTAAGTACCTGTAGCACACCTGATAGCATGGAAGATCTTCTCCACCTCTCTCATCAAGCTCATTGCCAAAAGGGGCTGACTCTCCCCCTTAAAAGAAGGCGGAGCCATCCTCTTAAACCTCTCCATGATGAATGGACCACCATGACCATGCTCCTGGGGAACTAGAGCTGGAGCCTGAGCCTAAAATAATAAGAAACACATAAGAAATTATACAATCAACAAAACATACTACCCCTATTTAACAACTCTAACCTGCGCCTGCAACTGGGCCTGCAATGCAGCCCATGTCTATGCCTACGTCTACATTGCCTGGACCAAGCCTTGCATGAACACGCCATAGTCCACAGCTGGCAGTGGTGGATGTACCATGGGACCCTAGGGTGCTGCAGCCTGCTGCTCACCCCTCTCCTCACGTCTCTACTCGTCCTCTCGAGCCTGAGTACCACGCCTACCACGGCTCGCCATTACCTGTAAAACAAATGACTCAATTAGAATATGAGTTATTTAGTCCTAACCATTTTCTTAATTACATTCAATTCATTATTAGATGTTTTTCACATATATGAACTGATTCAATAAAGACTTTGAAATATTGTGTGGATGATGGCTTATTTATGTACAATCTCAACATGTTGCTCTGATACCAATCTCTATAACGACCCCCTTTATATCGGTACGATTATACCAATCCACATCGATATAAAGCGTGTCGTCACAGTGGGACATGTACCCAACATAACATAGTAGGTAGAGATGTAGACACATAACAAAGGAAAGTACAGCGGAAAGGACAATCATTCTTATTCCATCATCATTACACACATCCGACAGTCTATATAGTAGCAAAGTAAATAAACAAAGTCCATAAATAACAAGTCCATGACATAACATCGTCTCACATACTAGCAAAAAAAAAGTACAAGCTAAGTAGATAGCAAGGATGAGTCTTCACAAAAGACTCAGCAAGCAACCTATTGGTGCATCCATACACTTATCACATTCATTCTACTCAATTTTAACATAACGAGCAATTTATCACATGGTTCATGTAGCAATAAACAAGTACCAAATAAACAATCTATAACATGCCGACTACACATGCATTTGATGTAAATCATGGTATTATTCACATCTTATTGTATGGCACATTCCAAGTATCTTGATCATGAAACTAAACACATGTCTACTAGTAATGCTAGCATGATATCTATCACATCTAATATGCTCATGTATCACATATTCTCACATTTAACTTGTTGTTTTAATATAAAAGAAGTTTAATCACATGGTTTCACATTCTCACATATGGAAACACATTATCACATCACTTTCACATAATCACTTTGCACATTCACATCTTTACAGATTATTTTTGCCGTGACACATAGTCCGAGCCACCATAAAGAAGGACACATAACACATACCCGTCACCTAGGCAATATAGTGATGAATCTTGGTAACTATGCAGAACCGGGAGAAACTCTCTCCACCCTAACCAGTGATACTTGTCCGCCTCCAAGATTTCATCTTGATGCCCATAGGATATCACATACACATTGAGTTATCCCATAGGGACTTTTCTATAGTACAGCTCCACAACCTTCTATGGTAGCAGTGTCAATCTTGGCATAATTATAACTTAATCACATCACTCACAATGATCACATGTTTAACACAGTTTTGCATGCACTTAGTAATCCATTTACATGCTCATGATTCAAACACATATATCTCAGATTACAGGATTTATCATGACTGTCTAATAGTGCTAAACATGCTTAACAAAACCTAAACATGACACTAATCATAAAAAACATCATTTGTGATTAATCGTGCTTAATATGACCCTTAATGACTTACAATTGGAAACAATATTCACATATGTTAGAACATGTTCAAATTTTAAACATAGACACATAGAATATATTAGATACTTAATTTTTCAAAATTTTACCAATAGTACATCTATTTTTAATATTTAACAGAGATCTCAATTAATTTAACAAGGAATTTTGATTAACCATGGTATACAGTAAACTGACGGTTCTAACAGTCTTGAAACATGCACACAGTAACCCTGAGTTCATGGAAAATTTTTGTGACAATAATACCCATCATACATACTTACTCTGAATTTAGATCTGTCATAACATACTTATTTACTCATAATAGAAATTCTATAATTTACAAATATGATAAGAAAATTATCAGGAATTCATGGTTCAATCTACTAAACATACTTGACAAGACAAAATTTTCTAACCATATGTATACATTCAAAATTTCTAAAAAATCACATCACATGTGTTATAAACACTCTTCTGAAAAATCAGAAGAACTTAACGGCAAGGGACTTGCCGGCAATAGAGGTTAACGGCATGATCGATTGCCATAAAAATAGTACTTGATGTCAAGGATGTTGTCGTCAACCTCCTATCTACAGAAAGTGCAGACCGAAAACAAAAAGACAGAGAATTTGGGGGTCCAGGACATGAGATAAAAATCCATAAAAATCCTAAAACCCTAGGTGATAGTCATGGGGATGAAGCCACTAAGTTACCTGCCTCTAAGAAACTCCCTGAAGATCAAATTTGGGTGATCAAGCCCTCCTCGGCCAAACTAAAGAGGTAAACTTCCACGGTTTGATTCGACCTCCACGCACTTGCAGACAATCTCCCGGCGTTAGGAGAGCTTCTCCCCATTCAGAAAAACCTCCCCCTTGCAGAAGAACGTCAGTGCAGCCTCTGATTCACCGGATTAACCCTCTCAAACTCTATCTTTTTCTCTCCCCAAAACCCAAAAGCCCTAGCTAAGCCAATGTCCTCTCTTTGCAGAGATGACCTAGCTTTATAGGTGTTTGGGGTCGTAAGCAACCTAGGAAAGAGGAGTCCTAACCATTGCAGGGTTTCCATATCTGCCTCCTGGAGAAAATAGGATGGTTTTAGATCAGGAATCCCAAATGCAGCCGGAGAAGTTAACGACCACTTTGTGTTGGGTTAACATGTGCTTTAATGTTTTTGATGATGTGATTTTAATGAACATTGCAATTGATGATGATATAGTGACATATTTATTAAGGACATGAATGACATGATCAAGTGCAAAAATGATCACCTATGTATTCATTACATCTCACTTAGAATGTCTTTTAATGTAGGTATGAATGCATATAAGTCAAGCAACAAGATTCAGGTGAAAAAGAACAAGAAAGAAACTTCAAGTGATCATCTGTCGACAACCAACAAATCACTTGTCGACAGATGGACATGACAGAACAAAACAAGGTTCTGGAAGCACTCAGAAAGCAGTACCTATCTACAGCCAAGATGTGCCTGTCGACAGATGAAGTGTGCCTGTCGACAGCAAGACAATATCTGTCAACAGATCCAGTGTTCTAGCAACATGAAAACCAGAACTGAGCAGTAGCTGTCGACAGCAGCATGTCGCCTGTCAATAGACGTAGTTTTGGAAAGATCCGATGGTCAAGATATGATCCATATTTAGGTTATTCTTTCAAGCACGACTCTCCATGTTTGGACACCCATATATATAGATCATATAGGTCTATTTTCACAGCAAGAGGCCACAATGCCAAAAACCTAAGCAAGTCTCAAGAGAGAAAGCTTCCACCTGCTGCTCTGCTTCAACCTGTCGTCCAGTGAAAGGAAGATCCATCTTCTAAACAGAGGTGAAGCCATTTTGTCCATAGTTCAAGCTTCTCAATCATCTGATACGTGTCAAGACGAAGCTTGAATCTCTTCTGGATGAATATCACGAAGAGTTCTAATTCAGGATTTGTTCTTTCAACTCAGAACTCTTCTTTGTTTCTTTCTTTTCATAATTCTGTGTGTGTGGTTGTAATTCAAGCTTTCCTTGTGCCTGATTCACGTGGTTTGTGTTGTTCTGATCATGGCTTTACATCAGACAACGTGGGTGTGTGTGTTGTAGTGTTGTACTCACTCATAAGCAGTGATTTCTGCATGTGTGTGTGGACGGTGGACGTAGGATACACAAGTTGTGTACTCCGAACCACCTTAAATCATCGTGTCTGTGGTTTGAACATTTTTCATTAGATGTTTGGTAGGCACGTTGATCTTTCATATGCTAGATAAATTGTTGTTTCATCTACTCACAATTAACACACATCTTGATTCAATCCTAAACCTGTTTGAGATTTCGATAAGTCTGTGTCCCCATCGAAAAGAAGGTCATAGTGTTTTAAATTGATAGTAATATATTCAACCCCCCCCCTTCTAGATTACCATAATAGGCAATTCCGCACATCTTTCAATTGGTATCAGAGCCAGGTTTCTCCGATTTATTGCTCTTAAAGCTTGATCTTACGATCAGGAGATTCTCGATCTCATGGAATCTAACAAGGGATATATGGTTGAAGGACATTCAGTGTCCAGGCCACCCTTCTTTGATGGCACTGACTATCCTAATTGGAAAAATCGAATGCAGGTTTTTCTGAGAGCTCAAAACATTGAGCTTTGGAAGATCGTCAACAAAGGAGCATATGTGCTGCCCGAGGATGAAGAGACATGGACAAAGGACCAAATTGCTAAGGGAACTCTAAACTGGAGCGCATTGAACATGATGCAGTGTGCTTTACATCCCAAGGAGTATTCAAGAGTCTCCACATGTACCTTAGCCAAGGAGATGTGGGACAAGCTTGAACTCATCTACGAAGGTACGTCCGAGGTAAGGAAACCAAAGCAAGCATGTTAGTATCTGAATATGAAATGTTTAAAATGAAAAATGATGAAAACATATCAGATATGTTTGCAAGGTTCATGCTAATAATCAATGGGTTGAAAGGTCTTAAAAAAGAATACTCATAAAGTGACTTAGTTAGGAAGATACTTCGGTCTCTTCCATCCTCATGGAATACTAAAGCCACTGTCATTGAGGATTCTAAAGATCTTTCAAAAATGAAATTATATGAGTTAATTGGTTCCTTGATGACCTATGAAATAAATGTAAAGAGGAAAGAAATTGAAGAAAATCCAAGAAAGTCTATTGCTCTAAAAGCTTCCAACAAAAGTTCCTCTAGCTCCAAAAAGGATCTTCAACAGGAAAGTGATGACAATGAAATGTCTAGTGATAGTGACAACGATGAAATGGCCATGCTCACTAGACAATTCAAGAAATTTCTTAAGTTCAAAAGGAAAGGTCCAGGTAACTTCAAATCATTTCCAAAGAAAGATTTTTCAAATAAATTTGATTCTAACAAAAAATCTGACATGATTGTGTGCTATGAGTGCAAGAAACCAAGGCATATGAGAGGAGAATGTTCGGAGCTTAAGATAAAATTGAAGAAAGAAAAATTCACCTTCAAAAAAGCCAAGGCAATACTGGCAACTTGGAGTGATGAAGACGAAGACGAGGACTCACATGCAAGTTCAGGAGATGAAGAAGTTCACTGCTTAATAGCAAGGAGTGAGGACTCCACTGAGGTAAACTCTTCCTTTGAGAACTCTACTGTAGATGAATGGGAAGAAGCTTACACATTGCTTTTTGAGAAATTTTGTGAGTTTAAGTCTGAAAATAAAGCACTAAAACAGAAAATCAAGTCACTTGTTCATAGCACATCCAATGATGAACAAATTGCAATCCTAAATAAAGAAATTCAAATGATGATAATTGATGGGGAAGCTCACAGTGAGGAACTGGATTGCATGAAAGAAAAGTTGCAAGAGAGTGAAAGAGAAAAACACAACCTAATTGATTCTCTTGAAAGCCTTTAAAATGAATATCAAGAAATAAAGAAAAAGTTGGAACACACTGAAAAGGAATTAAAAGAAAAGACTGATGATCTCACAAGATTCGTAAAGGGAAAACAAAATCTTAATGTTGTTTTGGGTGCAAATGTTAATATAACAAGGCATGGGCTTGGATATCAACCAGTGAAACAAAAGAAAATCGGAGAGACTTTGATAACTTCCTTTGTTGATTCAAGTCCAAGCACAAGCAAACTAGTTCCTTCTAAGAACAAGAAAAATCAAGCAAAGGGTAAGCAACAGCAACCTAAACAAAAGAATTTAGTTGTTCAAAAAATTAAGAAGTCTATCGACAGACCCAAAGAGAGCTGTCGATAGGCCTGGAGGTATGCTGCCAAGCGACAGTCATCCAGGCAACAAAAAGGGGAAAATCAAGTGAATGGTGTTCATCAAAATAATAAAACAACTATTTTGAAAAAATCTTCATCATGCAATTTCTGTAAGAAACTTGGGCACAATGAAAAACAATGCTGGAATAACTCAAACAAATTGAAAGTCAAACAAGTTTGGATTCCAAAGCATTTACTTTTTGGCATGAATGAAAAATTTGGACCCAAAGTAATTTGGGCATCAAAACCTCTTCTCTGATCCATCTATGCAGGAATGCCAAGCAGCCCAAAATCAAAACAAATGGTACTTGGATAGTGGCTGCTCGAGGCACATGACGGGGGACAAAGATAAATTATGTTTACTGGTGGAAAAAGACGGAGGACAAGTTGTCTTTGGAGGTAACAACAAGGGCCAAATAATTGGCACAGGTAAGGTAGGTAAGTATGCCTCTAACTCAATAGACAACGTGTTATTAGTTGATGGTCTAAATCACAATCTCCTCAGCATAAGCCAATTATGTGATAAAGGCCATAAAGTTATCTTTGAAACTAATGCATGTCAAATTGTTGATAAAGAAACAGGAAGCCTTAAGTTTTCTGGAAAGAGAGTGAACAACATTTATGTAGTTTATTTAGATGAACCAGAAAACAAAAATTTGTGTCTTGCTGCAAATAAACAGGATGTATTGACTTTGTGGCATCGTAGGCTTGGTCATGCGAGCTACAATGTATTCTACAAGATCATGAAGCTGAACTTGGTAAGTGGACTTCCTGACATTTCCTTTAATAAAAATGAAAGTTTTTGTGACGCATGTGCACAGGGAAAACAAACTCGAAAGTCTTTCAAATCAAAAGCACCGGTAATCACTTCCAAACCTTCTGAACTCTTGCACATAGACTTGTTTGGACCTACTAGAACTCTAAGTTTCAATGGCAAATGGTATGGTTTTGTCATTGTAGATGATTTCTCTAGGTTCACTTGGGTCAAATTTTTGGCTCACAAAAATGAAGCACTGAAAATCTTTGAAGAATTCTTTAATAAGATTGAGCATGGGAATGTCAATAAAATAGGCTCAATCCACACTGATCATGGGGAAGAGTTTGATAACAACACGTTTTCTGATTTTTGCAGGCAGCAAGGGATAGACCACATGTTCTCCTCTCCAAGGACTCCGGAACAAAATGGAGTAGTGGAGAGAAAGAACAGAACATTGGTGAAATTGGCTCGAACTCTTCTGGTCGAAAGCCAACTTGCAAGGACCTTTTGGGCAGAAGCCATGAACACGTCATGTTACATTCTCAATAGAGCCATGGTAAGACCTATGATGAGAAAAACTCGCTATGAACTGTTAAAAGGTAAGAAACCCAGTATTGGGTATTTCAGGGTCTTTGTCTCCAAAGTGTATATTCATAACAATGATAAAGTGGATTTAGATAAATTTGAAGCCAAAAGTGATCCAGGTATATTTCTGGGATACTCACAACACTCTAGAGCATATAGAGTGTTTAATAACAAAAATCGAACTATGGAAGAAACTCCACATGTTATCTTTAACGAGTTTCATGCAAAGACTAACAAGTCAGTTTTTCACAGGATTGAAGATGGAGATGATGAGACAATTCTCGAAGAACATCAACAAGCAAAGGCAAAAAGGGATTCTCAAGCAACACCAAAAACTAAAAGTGGATATTCTCGTAGGTATAGTGATAATGATGATGGTGTAATTTTCAACAAACAAGATGATGAATCTGAAGCAGATACATAAGAGGAAGAGCCTCAAGATGAAACTCCTCAGGCACACCCTCCTCAAGAACAACCTCCACAAGATCACCTTCCTCAAGTCCAAGATCAACCCGGTTCTTCAACAATCACAAATGTGAGGTATTTTAAAGATCATCCACTTGATAATGTGATAGGAAATGTAAATGATAAAGTTCAAACTAGATCTCAAGTTAGACAAATAATTGAACAAGAACATTTAGCTTTTGTATCTCAAGTGGAACCTAAAAATGTTGAAGAGGCTCTAAAAGAAAATTCATGGATTGATGCTATGGATGAGGAACTTGGTCAGTTTCAAAGAAATAATGTCTGGAGTTTATTTCCTAGAACCCCTGAAATTTTTGTCATTGGGACAAGATGGGTGTTTAGGAATAAACTAAATGAAGAAGGTAAGGTGGTAAGAAACAAAGCTAGACTGTTGGAAAAAGGATATATTCAAGAATTTGGCATAGATTTGAAGAATCCTTTGCACCTGTAGCTAGACTTGAAGCAGTTAGGATTTTTTTAGCATATGCATACTCAAATAAATTCAAACTCTTTCAAATGGATGTTAAAACTGCTTTCTTGAATGGCTACATCAAAGAAGAAGTCTATGTCTCTCAACCACCTGGATTTGAAGATGATGAAAAGCCTAACCATGTTTATAAATTGCACAAAGCTCTCTATGGTTTGAAATAGGCACCACGAGCTTGGTATGACAGACTAAGCAATTTTTTGATGAGTAAAAACTACTCAAGAGGTACAGTGGACCAAACTCTTTTTACTAAGAAAGTTCGCAATCATATAATTGTTGTTCAAGTTTATGTGGATGACATCATATTTGGTTCCACTAACCCATCACTGTGTGAAGAGTTTTCTAAACACATGAATAGTGAATTTGAGATGAGTCTAATTGGGGAGCTTCAATTCTTTCTTGGTTTGCAGGTAAAGCAACATGAAGACGGCTTCTTCATTAATCAAGAAAAATATGTTAAGGAGCTTCTAAAAAAATTTCATTTTGAACAATCCAAACCTGCCTCAACCCCAATGAGCACAAGCATTAAACTGAAAAATGATGAGAAAGGTAAACTGGTAGATGCAAAGCAATTCTGAGGTATGATTGGCTCACTCCTTTACCTTACTGCAAGTAGGCCAGATATACAGTTCAGCGTTTGCCTTTGTGCTAGATACCAATCTAGTCCAAAGGAAAGCCACTTGGTTGTAGTGAAAAGGATTCTTAGATATCTCTCAGGTACACAAGAATTGGGTTTATGGTTTCCGGTAGGTAGTGACTTTAACTTGATTTCATATTCTGATGCTGACTATGTTGGATCCAAAATTGATAGAAAAAGTACTAGTGGGTACTGCCAATTTCTTGGTGGTTGCATGGTTTCGTGGGCATCCAAGAAGCAACACTTGGTTGCACTCTCCACTGCAGAGGCAGAATATGTTACTACAGGGAGTTGTGCAACGCAAGTATTGTGGATTAAGAGTCAATTGTGTGACTATAATATTGATATTGGATGCACACCAATCCTATGTGACAACACTAGTGCTATCAACCTTTCAAAGAACCCAATCCAATACTCAAGAACTAAACACATAGAAATCAGACATCACTTCTTAAGAGATGAGGTAGCCAACAAATCCTTGGAGCCTAGCTTCATACCCACTGAAAAGCAACTGGCTGACATATTTACCAAACCTTTGTAAAAAGATAGGTTCACATCCCTAAGAAGCGAATTGGGTTTATGCAAAATTCAATGAAACCAATACCAAATTGAGAGGTAATCAAACCTTGTGAGTAGTGACTATGAGGTATATTAAATGGTGATAACATAAAGAACAAGTTCAGCTTGTTCGGAAACTATCATTATGCGTGAGGAAAAATCCTCCGCCAAGTATCCATAGTCTCCTTCTTCATAAAGGTAATACACTTCACAATAGGGTACTTGTTTTTCTTCAATTTTGTCATATATATTTCCTTCAATTACTGAATTTCACATGCTCACATGTTTATGGATGTTGCTTTGTGTGTAAATGTTTGCCTTGATTGTGAATATCATGTTGTTTTGCTCAAATGGTGAGTCAACACCTGCACACATTATGGGGGAGCCAAGTAAGGCTAAATGAGTGAGTTCCTTAAGGGATACCCTTCCTATTTCATGTATTTTAATCCCTCTCTCATTGGTTGAAAATCTATCTTTAATCAAGTCTCAACACTAATTTTCCAAGTGCCTGTCGACAGCCACCAGCCTACCTGTCGACAGCAAAGCCTTCCCAGAAACTCCATTTCACAGGCATTTAGTACCTGTCGACAGACACTTTCTTGCTGTCGATAGCTACCCTCTTATTGTTAACTCTTCAATCTTTCTCACCCTTTCTCATTGAGTATGTACACATCCTTGTACAAGGGGAGAATAAGGACTTTATGCTCATTATCATTTATCATACCCATATAGTATCCAAGATATTAATTTACTCTCAATGATTTTGACATAATATTTTGAGCTTAGATCTAGGTTGTGTCATCTAGAAAACTTTGAGAAACACAAGTGACTTCAACTTAATTCAATTGAATATTTCTTTTGGGGATGTTCATGTCTCTCAAAGGACTTGATAAGTAAGATGGTATTTGCATTTAATGTTTTACATTGCTCTTTGACCTTACATAACTAGTCACCTTGCTGTTACATAAAAAAATGGAGAAAAGCTACCTATTTCACAAAAAAATATATGTGCAAGATACAAATTCAAATGGGATAAAGGCAGAGCAATGATGATTCTTACTGAGTAACCGGGGACATGGCATTACCAATGTCTGTCTTCACGTTAAAAAGTTATTTCATTATCTCTGTTCAATGATATGACTGTCACTCACACTAAGTAACTGGGGGTATGGGCATCACAAATGTCTACCTTTACGTTAAAAGGTGTACGTGAACCAAATTATCACTTTTCAAATATTACTTACATTAAAGGAAAATCCCACATTGCAAGAAATAGTGTGAAGCCTCCATCATCTCAACTCAAGGGAAACAGGTCGTCTATCGTCCATGGGTCATGTAGCCATTATCTTCATTTAGAAAATGAACATTACTACTAAGTCATATGATTTTCTTCAATGGTTTTATTCAACAGGATTCTCTTTATTTCACTTCAATGTTTGAGCATAGTTCCCTAAATGCCATAACTTAAGATTCCCGGAGTATTCTCTCTCAACCATTGTCGAATAATTTTGCGTCTTCATACTATTGGCTATGACACTTGGTATTGAGTATAAAACCTTTTCCCATCCTTAGAATCATAAGTGCATGCTCACTTCCATTCAAATTCCTTAAAAACTATGTTCTGGCACAAAATTGCTAAGCAGCTGTCGACAGCCACAAGGGTGCTGTCGACAGCCGGCAGCCAAGGGCGGTTCAGAAGCCCAAATGGTGTGCTATTTGGCCGGATTTTGTGGGGCCCTTTCTATTTCAAACTCTCATCCACCTTCTTTAAAAGGGCACCCACGACTCCTTCCCCCTTTCTACCCTCTCTACAACACCTTTCTTCCCTCTCTTACCCTAATCTCCTCCATCCAGGGCACAGGACCCCAGAGTCTTATTCTCTTCGCTTCTCCTTCCTCCGGTTCCCATCCTCTTCTCTGAGACCTCTCTCTCCCCAACCACTCCTCCTCCATGGCTTCCAAGGGCAAACATGTTGCCTCCCGTCGGCAGCCTCTCTCGTCTGAAGCTGGCGAAGGTTCCAGGGCTCCTGCAGAGCGTCGGAGCAAGCTCCGGGACGACCATCTACCGGAGCTTGTTGTTCCTCCCAACCGCCAAACGGCTAAGGTCTGGGGTTCCATTTCAAAGTTCATCCAGCCACGTTACGTGGACTTCGTGTCCCTGGAGAACATGTTTCCAGGTCTCCAGCCCCTGTTCGACACTCAGGGTTGGACCGAGTTTCTATACTCTCACAAGCGGTACTCTCTTGCCGCTGTGACTAAGTTTTTCGACAACCTGGAGAAGTCGATTTTTGATGAAGTATTCTTCACCACGGTCAAAGCTACAACCTTTCAAATCTCTGCAAATCTCCTTTGCCGTGCCTTCCAAATTCCCAACTCAGGGGCAAACATCCTTGTCAATCCTCCTTCTGCCTCTGACTACTATACTCTCATCACCCATCAACTCTACAATCCTAGTGTGAATCGTCCGAAACTCAATGCTAATACATTCCCTCCATTGAATCGCCTTATTCATCATATCTTCAGCACACTTGTAGTTCCAAAAGATGGAAGCAAGGAACTTGTCACCACAGTCCACAAATCCCTCTTCTATTATTTTCTTCAGACTGAGCACATCAATCTCCCCTTGCTAATGCATGATCTCCTCAATCAATGCTTTCGCAATTCTAAGAGGTCAATGCCATATGCTTGTCCAATCACCTCACTTCTTCTATTCACTGGCATTCCTATCCACGATCATGAACTTGTCACTGTCAAGTCCCGTAGTGCATTTGATCTCACTGTTGTTCATCGTATGGGATACAAGTTTGTGGATGGGATAGTAACTAGGACCCTCAAGGGTACAACACCAAATGTTGAGGAAGATTCTGCTGAAGGTGATGAAGAAGGTGATGATGAAGATGAAGGTGATGAAGACTCCCAGGTAGAGCCAATAGATGCTCAGGGAGATGATCCTGCTGATGCTGAACACCGTGAACCAGCTCCCTCTCTTCGGGATTTCATTGCTAGTCAGATGGCTCAGTTGCAACTCCAATTCACCACGGGTTTTGAGCATCTCAACACCCGTCTCGATCATGTTGATACAAGGATGGAAGCACTGGCCGACACTCAAGTGCAGCTTCAACATCAGCTTACCCAGCTCTCTACAGAGTTTCATAGCTTCCGTCATCCTGATGTTCCAGGAAATGACGATGTTTAGAGTCTTTGGGTTATCTAGGTCTTAGTGACTAGATTTGGGTAGTAGGTCAGTAAGTATTTTGAGTCAGTTCTGTCTCTTTCCTTCTTTTGCTTTTACTCTATGTCATGCATTTATAATCTTTTGTAACTGAGTGTATTGCATGTTCATGAATGAAAACCTCAATTCCTTTGCTTGCATCTTATCCATGTGTGCATAATGTGTCTTTTTGTTTGTTGTCAAAAGGGGGAGAATCATCAATATACATAAATTGAAATTTTGTCATCATCAAAAAGAGGGAGAATGCTGGGTTTACATGTGCTTTAATGTTTTTGATGATGTGATTTTAATGAACATTGCAATTGATGATGATACAGAGACATATTTGTTAGGGACATGAATGACATGATCAAGTGCCAAAATGATCACCTATATATTCATTACATCTCACTTAGAATGTCTTTTAATGTAGGTATGAATGCATATAAGTCAAGCAACAAGATTCAGGTGAAAAAGAACAAGAAAGAAACTTCAAGTGATCACCTGTCGACAGCCAAGAAATCACTTGTCGATAGATGGACATGACATAACCAAACTAGGTTCTGGAAGCACTCAGAAAGCAGTACCTGTCGACAGCCAAGATGTGCCTATCGACAGATGAAGTGTGCCTGTCGACAGCAAGATATTATCTGTCGACAGATCCAGTGTTCCAGCAACATGAAAACCAGAACTGAGCAGTAGCTGTCGACAGCAGCATGTCGCCTGTCGATAGACGTAGTTTTGGAAAGATCCGATGGTCAAGATATGATCCATATTTGGGTGATTCCTTCAAGAACGACTCTCCATGTTTGGACACCCATATATAGATCATATTGGTCTATTTTCGCAGCAAGAGGTCACAATACTAAAAACCTAAGCAAGTCTCAAGAGAGAAAGCTTCCACCTGCTGCTCTGCTTCAACCTGCCGTCCAGGGAAAGGAAGATCCATCTTCCAAATAGAGGTGAAGCCAGTTCGTCCATAGTTCAAGCTTCTCAATCATCTGATACATGTCAAGACAAAGCTTGAAGCTCTTCTGGACGAATATCACGAAGAGTTCTAATTCAAGATTTGTTCTTTCAACTCAGAACTCTTCTCTATTTCTTTCTTTTCATAATTCTGTATGTGTGGTTGTGATTCAAGCTTTCCTTGTGCCTGATTCACGTGGTTTGTGTTGTCCTGATCGTGGCTTTACATCAGACAACGTGGGTGTGTGTGTTGTAGTGTTGAACTCGCTCATAAGCAGTGATTTCTACGTGTGTGTGTGGACGGTGGACGTAGGATACACTGTGTACTCCAAACCACCTTAAATCATCATGTCTGTGGTTTCAACGTTTTACGTTAGATGTTTGGTAGGCACGTTGATCTTTCACATGCTAAATAAATTGTTGTTTCATCTACTCACAATTAACACACATCTTGATTCAATCCTAAACCTGTTTGAGATTTCAATAAGTCTGTGTCCCCATCGAAAAGGTCATAGTGTTATAAATTGATAGTAATCTATTCAACCCCCCCTTCTAGATTACCATAATAGGCAATTCCGCACATCTTTCACTTTGCTGTCGCCAACCAGAAATAAACGTTAATCAATTTTGATGTCTAGATCTTTTAGCTAGACTGTAAATGTCACATATCTTGCCGTCAACCATCCCTTAATGTACAAAAAACTAGGGCCTTACAACATGGATCTTATCTGGGTTGGCTTCAATCCCCTAATTCGAGACGAGGAACTAGAGAAACTTACCGGAGCCTGAAGGCGCACTTCATGGGATTGAGCTTCATATTTTATCTCCATAAAGTTGTGAAGGTTTTTGTCAAATCTGTGATCTGGTCAGCAATGGAGCACATCTTGGCCAACAAATCATCGACGTAGACCTTCATGTTGTGCCTAATCTTCTACTCAAACATCCACTGACGAGGCGTTGGTATGTTGCACAAAAATGCTTCAACCTAAATGGCATTTAGGTGAAACAACAGAGGTTGAGGTCAGTCACAAAGGCCATGGCATCCTGATCTGGCTGATGCATGCTGATCTGGTGATAGCCCAAGTAGGCATCCAAAAAGTTGAGCAGCTCGTGCCCTGAAGTTGTGTCCACCAGCTGATATATGCGGGGCAGAGGGAAGCTATCCTTCAGGATCTCCTTGTTGATGTCCTTGTAGTCGATGTAGACCCTCCATTTACCATTGGGCCTATGGATAAGGACCACATTGGACACCCATTTTGTATATTGGGTATGCTTTAGAAGACATGTCTTTAGGTTCTTCAGGACATGATCTCAGATGACCTCCTTCCGCTCGAGGTTGTCCAACCGCTACCTTTGCTACACAAGTGGTACAAATGGGTCAAGGTTGAGGCGATGGATGATTACTTTAGACAGGATGTTGGGCATGTCATCGTCATACCTTGCAAAGACGTCCAAATTGGCGAGAAGAAATTTTTTCTAGCACTCTTTCTCTTCCTTAGAGAGTAGGGAGTTGACGTAGAGGACATGCTCAGGATCCTCATCCATCGAGATGGGTGCCAAGTCCTTGGATAGAGCTCCTCGACGGGGAGGTTCCCAGCATCGCCTTGAGGTGCCACCGATGCTTCATCGGTGATCAATTGCTTTCCTTTCACGGAGATGACGTAGCATTGCTTGGACTCCTGTTAATTCCTGAGGACTTCACCCATGCCGTGCGAAGTCAGGACATTCATCTTCTGGCAAAGGGAGGATGGGACCCCCTTGAACCGTCCAATTAGGCCTCACCCGAGGATGGCATTGTAACCTGGAATGTGCTTAATTACCAAGAACTCGGCAATCATGGTCACATGTTTGGGTTTCGTGCCCAAGGTGATGGGCAACTTGATACAACCCATTGGTTGGATGGAAACTCTCGAAAATTCAAACAATGGTGCTCGGACCAGGAGAAATTGGTCGTAAGTCAAACCCATCAAAAGAAAGCATTAGTATGATAGAACGTCAGGGAAACTCCCATTATTCACTAAAACTCGGTGAACAATACAGCGGTTCACGGTGGCCGAAACCACTAGTGCATCAGTGTGGGGGGGTCATAACCCCTACAAGATCATCGTCTGAGAAGGTGATAACCTCCTCGAAATGTTCATGAATGGAGTTGAGTGGATAGGGAGTAGGTCTTGGTGCCAGAGGCTGCTTGACCAGATGAACCGGTTGAGCGTAATTTCATCGGTTTTTGTTACTTTCGTCCAAGCCACGAGCCCACAGGTGATTATGTGGATCTCTTATCCATTCATCTCATTATCCACAAGCTGCTCTAGGGTCATCTCACAGCGGCAAAGGCGGTCATTTGGACACACGTACTTCTCGAGGTAGTCTGCGCTTTAGCAAGGATTCGATCTTGTACTTGAGCTATCGGCACTGCTCTATCAGTGTGGTCGATGTCGCAGTGAAAGCGACAGTACTTCTTGGAGTTGCATCTCCGTGGGCTCGAGTGCATCTTTGTGGGTCACCGCAAAAATTCTTCGTCCTAGATCTCCATGAGAATCTGCTCTCGAGATGTTGTAAAGGGAGTGTAGTTACCATAGGGGGCTGCCTGCGCAGTGAGTCCCCGTTGCGACACCCCTTCTTACAATCACGGTCCGGACCATGATCGATCGGACTGTTGCCTCTTCTCGGAACTCTCTCTCTGATCTCCATAGTTGGCAGCAAGAGTCTCCTCGTAAGCTACATGGTGCTGGGCCAGAGGGAGGAGTCCAGCCAGAGTCGTTGGTTGCTGAACTCCCAAGGTGCACTGAAGAAAGGCATCACGAGTGCCCTGCATGAGCACGTTCATGGCTAGGACCACGTCCATATGAGGAATGCAGAGGGCCTCACCGAGGAACCGTCTTACGAAGTCCTAAAGAGGATCGCCCCGCAGCTACCGAACAACGAGAAGGTTCACCGTGATGTGGGGCTGACATTTTCTGTCGATACAGTTATCATCGAAAGCCCTCTTTAGCTATGTGAAGGAGGTGATGGACTCAAAATTGACAGCTTCGAACTAGGCCTAAGCACTCCTCTTCAATGTTGCTGGGAAGGGGCGGCACTTGTCTGCGTCGGAGGCATCGTAGAAGACCATATGTGCCTCAAAGTCGTGCAAGTGGTCTGTGGGGTCCGTTGTCCTATCATAAGGGGAGATAGATGAGAGCGGCATCTTGGGAGGCACGGGTGCCTCCAGTATCTCCGAAGAGAATGGGGAGTGAAAGTTAAGGTCTTTATCGACAGCTCCGTTTGTAATGACCCTCTTTATACCAATACGATTATACCAATCCACATCGATACAAAGGGCGCCATCATAGTGGGACATTTACCCAACACAGCACAATAGGTCGAGATATACATAAATAACAAAGGAATTACAGCAGAAATGTAAACCATTCTTATTCCATCATCATTCACATATTCCACAATCTATATAGCAATAACGAAAATAACAATTATCCACAATTATACAAGTCCATATGAATAGCATTGTCAGTGTTCACATACTAATTTATATTTCAGTTTTATACAGATAAATATTTCACAATTTGCACATGCCTAATTCCCTTCTAAGAGATGTAAACCTCTTTTCAGGTAAGGCCTTTGTGAAGATATCTGCTAACTGACTATTTGTATCAATAAAGGAAATATCTATGTTACCATTAGCTACATGATCACGAATGAAATGATATCTAACCTCAATGTGTTTAGTCCTTGAGTGTTGTATTAGATTCTTGGTTAAATTTATAGCACTTGTGTTGTCACATAATAGTGGAATTGTCTTGATATGTAGCCCATAATCCTCAAGTTGTTGCTTGATCCATAGGAGTTGTGTACAGCAACTTCCAGCAGCCACGTACTCAGCTTCAGCGGTTGACAGTGCTACTGAGTTTTGTTTCTTGGAGGACCATGATATCAGACATCCTGCAAGGAATTGGCAACAACCACTGGTGCTTTTTCTATCTATTTTGCATCCAGCGTAGTCAGCATCAGAGTATCCTACTAAGTTAATTTCACATGATTTTAGATACCAAAGACCTAAGTCATGAGTTCTAGCTAAATATCTAAAAATTCTTTTTACTGAAATTAGATGAGATTCTCTAGGATCTGCCTGATACCTAGCGCACATGCATACACTAAATAAAATATCAGGTCTACTAGCAGTTAAGTATAGTAAGGATCCTATCATACCTCTGTAGATTTTTTGATCTACATTCTTACCATCTTTGTCACTGTCCATTCTTATTGATGTGCTCATAGGTGTTGACAGTGGCTTGGCATTATCAAATCCAAACTTCTTTAAGAGCTCCTTGGTGTACTTAGCTTGGCAGATGTGAGTCCCTTCCTTTCCTTGTTTGATTTGCAATCCAAGGAAGTAGTTGAGCTCTCCCATCATGCTCATCTCGAACTCTCCTTGCATAAGCTTCTCAAAGTACTTGCAAAGAGATTCGTCAGTAGAACCAAATATTATGTCATCAACATAAATTTGAACAAGCAATATATGTTTGATTTTGGATATGATGAACAGAGTACTATCTACTTGACCTCTGATAAAATCATGATTTAATAGGAAAGAGCTAAGCCTTTCATACCAGGCCCTAGGTGCTTGTTTTAAACTATATAAAGCTTTATGTAATTTAAAAACATGATTTGGAAATTCAGTGTCATCAAATCCTGGAGGTTGTTCTACATAAACTTCCTCCTTAATAAAACCATTAAGAAATACAGACTTTACATCCATTTGAAATAATTTCACATCTAGTGCAGATGCATATTCAAGTAGGATTTTAATAGACTCAAGTCTAGCTACAGGTGCATAGGTTTCATCGAAATCTATGCCTTCCTCTTGGGAATAGCCATGAGCTACCAATCTGACCTTGTTTCCTATGATCACACCCGCTTCATCCAATTTATTTCTGAACACTTATTTGGTGCCAATCACTGGATGATCTGATGGTCTAGGAACAAGTGACCAAACCTGGTTTCTCTTGAACTGATTTAGTTCATCTTGCATGGCTAAAATCCAAGATTCATCAGTGATGACTTCATTGACTGTCCTAGGCTCTATTTGAGAAACAAAAGCTAAATAATCACATGGAATTATGTTACCTCTTGTTCTTACCCCTACAGATGGATCACCAATGATGTTTTCAGGAGGGTGATCTTTCTTGTATCTCCACTCTTTTGGAAGATTTTGATGAGAAATATCCCTTTGTTGGAGGTCTTCCAGAGATGGATCTTCCTTATCCTCAATTGATGTATTCTTTAATTTCTTAGACAATTCATCTGCATCATCATTATCACTATCTTCTTCCTTTCTCAAGGAAGGGTTAGTTTCATCAAAAATAATATATACTGACTGCTCAATCAATAAAGTACGTTTATTGAACACTATATCCTTTTGGTTTAGAAGCATACCCCATGAAGATGCCTTTATCTGATTTGGCATCTAACTTACCAATGTCTCTTTTGTCATTGTTGTGGATGAAGCATGCACATCCGAATGTCCTGAAGTGACTGATCTTGGGCTTCTTTCCCTTGAACAATTCATACGCAGTCTTTTTCAAGATAGGCTTGATCATTACTCTATTGATGATGTAACTTGCTGTGTTGACTGCTTCAGCCCAAAAATATCTTGGCAGATCATATTTTGATAACATTGTTCTTGCCATGTCCAATAAAGTCCTATTCTTTCACTCAGCATCTCCATTCTGCTATGGTGTCCTTGGTGCTGAGAAATTGTTCTCTATTCCTTGGTCATCACAGAATTTTGCGAATTTATCATTTATGGAATTCTCCTCCATGATCTGACCTGATTCCAATAATGCTAAACTTCTTATCTTTCTGAACCTTTTTGCTGAACCTTATAAAGCTATCAATTGTATCATCTTTGTGTTCTAGAAAGGATACCCATGTGAATCTTGAATAGTCATCTACTATAAAGAATCCAAAATTCTTTCCTCCAAGACTTGTGGTCCTCATTGGCCCAAATAAATCCAAATGAAGGAGTTCTAAGGGTTTGGAGGTTGTTACCACAGTCTTTGATTTGAAGGATGACTTAGTATGCTTTCCTTTTGCACATGGTCCGCAGACACCGTCTATTCTTGTTCTGACCTTTGGAAAACCTTCCACCAGGTTTCTCTTGATCAGCTTTCTCATGCCATCTAGACTGTAGTGGCCCAATCTTCTGTGTGATGATCAGTATGTTTGATGATCAGTTTGTTCTCATGTAATTCTAATTAATTACATATTAATTTTGGTGAATAACAAAACATGATTAAAAAAACCTTCTCAAGTTTTCTAACATTCATTCTATAAGCTTGTGAGCACAGGAAAAATCTCAAGGAAAATCAAGCCCATCTAGTAAGTATTAGTACATCTATAGCATGTCAAGTTCAGTACGATATTTATCTAAGTCCACATCGACTTCTGTTGAAAATCACAAAAATTTCCTTAGTGTATATCGATTTCAATAGGGCTATAACGATTTGATATCATAACGATTTCATAAGTATCTTAACGATTTCTTTATAAGAAAGAAACATCGTTTGTTTTCAAACAAATCGTTCCCATAACGATTCCTTTAGTAAATCATAACGATTTGCTCATCGCAACGATTTCTTTAGTCATCGTAACGATTTGCTCATCGCAACGATTCCTTTAGTAATCATAATGATTTGCTCATCGCAACGATTTCTTTAGACTTCGTAATGATTCGCTCGTCGCAACGATTTCTTCAGACTTTGTAACGATTTGCTCATCGTAACGATTTGCTCATCGCAACGATTTCTTTGGACTTCGTAACGATTTGCTCATCGCAACGATTTCTTAGACTTCGTAACGATTCGCTCATCGCAACGATTTCTTCAGACTTCATAACGATTTGCTCATCGCAACGATTTCTTTGGACTTCGTAACGATTTGCTCATCGCAACGATTTTTTTAGACTTTGTAATGATTCGCTCATCGTAACGATTTCTTCGGTCATCGTAACGATTTGCTTCGCGAAACGATTTGTTAAGTTTATCATAACGATTTGCTTCGCGTAACGATTTGTTAATTTTATCACAACGATTTGCTTCGCGTAACGATTTATTAAGTTTATCACAACGATTTGCTTCACGAAACGATTTGTTAAGTTTATCATAACGATTTACTTCGCGTAACGATTTGTTAAGTTTATCACAACAATTTGCTTCGCGAAACGATTTGTTAAGTTTATCATAACGATTTGCTTTGCGTAACGATTTGTTATGTTTATCATAACGATTTGCTTCGCATAATGATTTGTTAAGTTTATCACAACGATTTGCTTCGCGTTACGATTTGGTAAGTGATCATAACGATTTGTTTTGCATAACAATTTGATATTAGATTATAACGATTTGCTACTGGTCAAAACATTGTATAGTCAAAGTCGTCACGCATATCCTTTTGACACCTTTGCATTTAATGTAGACTGAACATATCTCTGCATGCATGCAGACGATAATGTCTACCATTATGCTTACTCTGTGTGTATCTTTTAGAACAAGCTATTTGGCATTACTATTTTGGTGAATATTCACATCAACATTTACTGACATCAAGAGACAGCCTAGCTGTCTACTGTTCTAGCATTTAATGTATGCAAGGCCCTAAAGACATTCTATCATACAACGTTGGACCACATAGACGCCAGAAGATCCTATCTCTTTGCGTGCACAAATGGATAAAATACGATTGACTGGAAGCTTCCAAGTATCAAGCAGTCAAACGTCTACCAAAGCTAGAGACAACGGATACTTCAACGAATACTTTTCAAATTGAAGATATAAATACAATACAGCAGTTCCAAAAGAAAATAGGTGATTGACCAACGAATAATACAAGCAAGTTTTAGCAATTCAAATCTTCTGTGAGAATCCAAGAGCCAAGCGTCTCATTCCTGATCTGTGTCAAGCTCTTTAGCTCTCTGTGCTGCAATAGAAATCTTGAGAGAGAGCCTGTGTTGTTCTGAGAGAGACCATTGTGTAGATCTCCTTCTCTCAGGGCTATTTTTGCTTCAGATCGTTGCTTGTTAAAGCTTGATCTAGGGGCTTCACTTCCTGCTTATTTTGTCTTGTGCAAGTTCCCTTCGTGTGTGATGGGAGACCTGGAGGGATCCGGGGTGTTTGTTCCCTTCTTATGAAGGAAGACCTGGTGTGGTATCCAGGGTGAATGTATTTCCCTTCTTGTGAAGGAAGACCAGTTGTAATTTGGTGTAAGGGTCCTTAAGGGAGACAGTACCCTTGGTAGTGAAATCCTGAGAGATTGCTCAGGGACTGGACTTAGGACTCCTAAGGAAAGGTGATCCGAACCAGGATAAATCCTTGTATTGTGTGTTTGCTTGTGTGTGATTGCTTTTATCCTAACTAATACTAACACCAGCCGAAGTGTGCACATTTGTGTTTGTTTTGGTGAACAGGTTTAAGCTGATAATTTCATTTAAAAAGACCCATTCACCCCCCCTCTGGGCTACCTAGCTGGGCAACACTGTGCCACAGCTCAGTTGATTGCTCTTTGATGGCTGCTAAATAAATGTCTTGATCTTTCAGCTGTTGAAGGTAAAGTACGTATAGATTCTTCTCTCTGTTGGCTTCAAAAATCACTTCTCCATCCTTTATAATACTGCATTTGGATTCTTGAAATCTGGTCTAATGTCCTTTGTCACATAACTGGCTAATGCTGATAAGGTTGTGCTTCAGGCCTTTTACACACAGAACATCTTCAATTACTGTCTTGCCTTTGCTGCTCACTGATCCACTGCCTATCACAGTCCCTTTTCCATTATCTCCATAGGTCACTGTGCCTTCTTTAGCTTCTAAATGGGTAAACAACCTTTTGTTTCCTGACATATGCTTTGAGCATCCACTATCCAAGTACCACTTGGATGCCCGAGGTTTTTCCTAAAATGAAAACATGAAGTTTTAGGTACCCAAGTTCTTTTGGGTCCTGGTTGGTTAGTGTCATCGTTTTTTCTTTTAATTATCCATCTCTACGTTTAGTTGGACATGTTATTTTACTGTGACCTACCTTGTTGCAATGACTACAACATGTTGTTTTAGTTACTTTTTCATATGGAGTATATTTAAAGTTTGATTTATATGATATATCTTATTCAGGTACAAATTTGGAGTTGGATATGTTTTAGGGTATATTGTTGTATCTTCATTATCTGGTGGAATGTAACCTAATCCATTCTTCCTTTTACCTGATCTTCTGGCTCCTTTTAGTATTAAGAAATTTTTACCATTAGTAAATTTTTCTAACGTACTTGATAGTTTATCATTTTCTTCTATTAGTCTTTTGATTTCCTTTTTTAATTCGTCTGAACTTTCTTGTTTTTCTAATTTTGTTATTTGTGTATTTTTATCTTTTAGATTTTCACATAGCAACTCATTTCTTCTTTTAAGTTCACTAACTTGCTTTTGTAGTTGTTCATTTTATGATTTTAAATCTGAATTGGTATTTTCTAGACATGCAACATTTTTCTTACTAGCTTTTAATAATTTAGATACTTCTCTATATTTATCATACAGTTCATTAAAAGCATCTTCTATGTTACCTGAATCAGAATCATTAGAGGAATCAAAGGATGAGTCAGAGGTTACCTTTTCTGTGATGTCTGCCATGAAGGCTAGGTTAGCCTTTTCTTCTTCCTCACTGTTTGAGCTTGACTCGCTATCCGAGTCACTGCTGTTGTCCCAAGCTTCTGCCATGGTTTTCTTCTTATATCTTCTGAACTTTCTTGAATTGTCCTTCTTTCTGAATTCAGATTTCTTGTTTTTCAAATTTTTTATTTGTGTATTTTTATCATTTAGATTTTCACATAGCAACTCATTTCTTCTTTTAAGTTCACTAACTTCCTTTTGTAGTTGTTCATTTTCTGATTTTAAATCTGAATTGGTATTTTCTAGACATGCAACATTTTTCTTACTAGCTTTTAATAATTTAGATACTTCTCTATATTTATCATACAGTTCATTAAAAGCATCTTCTATGTTACCTGAATCAGAATCATTAGAAGAATCAAAGGATGAGTCAGAGGTTACCTTTTCTCCGATGTCTGCCATGAAGGCTAGGTTAGCCTTTTCTTCTTCCTCACTGTTTGAGCTTGACTCGCTATCTGAGTCACTGCTGTTGTCCCAAGCTGCTGCCATGGCTTTCTTCTTATATCTCTTGAACTTTCTTGAATTGTCCTTCTTTCTGAATTCAGATTTCTTGAGCTTTGGACACTCTGCCTTGACGTGTCCTGGCTTCTTGCACTCATAACAAATTGGTTCATTCTTCTTTATGTCCTTTACTTCAGGTTTCTTGAAATCCTTTCCCTTTTTAAAGTATCGTCTGCCAGATTGATACTTCTTTTTCTTGGCCAATATCTGCTGTAGTCTTCTAGACAGCATTGCTTCTTCATCTTCGTTGTCTTCACTGCTGGCTTCATCTTCTGATTGTTCCTCAGAGCTGCCTTCTGCTGCTTTGAGGGCATTTGTGTGCTTCTTTCTAATGGATGATTCTCCTAACCTCTCCATGTTTATCTCATGGGCCATGAGGGACCCAATGAGCTTTTCCAATGACATCCTTTTCAAGTCATTGGCTTCTTCTATAGCTGTTACCTTGGGAGTCCAAGAAGATGGTAGGGATCTAAGAATTTTCCTTACCATGTGTCCTATCTCATAGCTTTTTCCTAATCCTACTAACCCGTTGGTGATGTCTGTAAATCTGCTAAACATTTAGGTTATAGATTCTCCTGGCTGCATCTGGAACCTTTCATATTGTGTCACTAGAATGTCTATCCTGGTTTCCTTGACTTTGTCGGTGCCTTCATAAGTGATCTTGAGTTTTTCCCACATTTCCATGGCAGATTCGCAGGCAGATACACGGTTGAATTCCTTTTTACTGAGGGCACAACATAGAATGCTTTTGGCTTTGCAGTTGAGGGAAATCTTCTTTCTATCATCTTCTGTCCATTTGTCCTTTTTGTTGGTAACTAGAAGATCTCCTTCTTCTACAATTGACTAGATCTGAAAGGCAAATCCTTGCAAGAAGTATTCCATCTTTGTCTTCCAGTAGGGTAATCATCTCCATCGAATAGAGGTGGCCTGTTGACTGGCTGGCCTTTGGAGTGACCTTGGGCTGCCATTTGATCTTTTCTCTTCAGATCGTTGGATCTTCTTCTTTGTCGAAGAGACTAGCTCTGATACCACTTGTTGCCCAACTAGCAAGCCCAGAGGGGGGTGAATGAGATTCTTAAAAATTATTTAACACTCAAAACCTGTTCACAAAATAGTCACACAAAACACACTTTGTAGATTGTTAGTGTTAGTGAATCAAAAGATCAAACACACAAAAACAATCACATGACACAAAGAATTATCCTGGTTCAGATCTCCTCTCCTTAGGAGTCCTACATCCAGTCCCTGAGCAATATCTCAGGAATTCACTAACAAAGGTACAGTCCCCCTTAAGGACACTACAGCACCCAGCACCCTAGCTGGTCTTCCTTCAACCGAAGGGAACAACACCCTGGATACCCCACCAGGTCTTCCTTCACAACCGAAGGGAACAACACCTTAGATACCACACCTAGTCTTCCTTCACAACCGAAGGGAACAGCACAAGAGACTGAGTTCAAAGAGATGATGCTTCTCGATCAAGCTTATAGAACACTACTTGATCTGAATCAAGGACTAAGAAGAAAGAGATCTACAATCAAGGACTCTTCTCAGAACAAAAAGCTCTCTCACAGATCTGAACTCGGCATAGAGAGTAAGAGCTTTGACTAATGGGAGTTTTTGCTTGGCTCTAAGAAAGGCTTGTAGAAGGTTGAAAGTGTTGTCACTCATCGTTCTCTAACCGTTCTACCTTCAGAAACTTCATTCTTCTATATATAATATTTTGAAATTCGAACGTTGAAGTGCCTGTTGTCTATATGCATAAGTGTATGTTAGATTGCTTGACACTTGGAAGCTTCCAGTCAGCAGTCCTTTATCTTTTCATGCACGCAAACAGAGAGAGAGGATCTTCTGTAGTGTTCCTTGACTTCTATTTTGTCCAACGTTGTATGACGGATGCTGTCAGAGACCTGCACATATTTAAAGCTTGAACAATAGACAACTAATCTGTTTCTTGTTGTCAGTCAACGTCAGAACGAAAGTTCATTAAAATAGTAATGCCATTTTGTTGTTCTAAAAGATGTTTACAGAGAAGATACGATAATGGAAGATATTGTCTGCATGCATGCAGAAATACGTACTGTCATAATAAATGCATGGCTGTCAAAAGGATATACGTGAAGACTTTGACTTTTCAACATTTTCAAGGATTAGTTCGAAAATTGAATCGTTTTTTCCATGAAATCGTTATATACATGACTTACGAAATCGTTGTGTAGATGAGTGAATCGATGTGCATTCATAAGTAAAGAGATACATACACAAATCGTTATATGTATTAGTAATCAAATCGCTATGAAGTTATAAACAAATCGATGTACAAATCGTTATGATGTTATAAGCAAGTCGATGTACAAATCGTGGTGATGTTATGAACAAATCGATATATAAATTGTTGTGATGTTATGAACAAATCGATATACAAATCGTTGTGATGTTATGAACAAATCGATATACAAATCGTTGTGATGTTATGAACAAATCGATATACAAATCGTTGTGATGTTCTGAACAAATCGATATATAAATCGTTGTGATGTTCTGAACAAATCGATATACAAATCGTTGTGATGTTCTAAACAAATCAATATACAAACCGTTGTGATGTTCTGAACAAATCGATGTACAAATCGTTGTTCTCACTTAAGAAATTGATGTGAAGGGAAATCGTTACGATCACTAAAGAAATCGTTGCAGAAAGCAAATCGTTACGATCACTAAAGAAATCGTTGTGGAAAGTGAATCGTTACGATCACTAAAGAAATCGTTGTGAACACTTATCAAATCGTTGTGAGGGCAAATCGTTGCGATCACTTTAACGAATCGTTGTGAGGGCAAGTTGTTGTGATCACTTAACAAATCGTTGTGAGGGAAAATCGTTGCGATCACTTAACAAATCATTAAAAACACATAGCGAATCCTTATGAGTATAAATTTTTTATGAAACTAAGGAAATCGTTATATCTCTATAGAAATCGTTATGACCTATAGTGGAAATCGATGTGTACTTAGACAAATATTGATGCTTTGAACTTACATTTTTGTAGTGTGATGAATATTTACTTGATTGGCTTGTTTTCCCTTGTTTTATTTCTTGTGCTTAGACTTCATAGAAAATGTGTTAGTAACCTTTATCATAGTTTTGTTAATCATCAAAATAGATGTGTAATTTATTTTAATTACATGGAGATAAACTGATCATCAATCTCCCCCTTTTTGGTGATGACAAAACTAAATAATAAGCACAATAACATAAGGAATGTATTTCAGGAATGCAATATTTCTCCCCCTTTTTGTCATTTAAGCAAAAAGATCAAACGCTTGAGACAAAGAAGAAGAGAAGAGATAAATGAGAGAGCACAAAAACTATATTGGATTAAACTTGAGGGGGTACAAGGAGATAGATATTTGGGGAAAGAAGAGAGGCATGCCGGGAAATAAGTTCCCAAGCCTTAATCTCCTGTTCTTCAAAAAGTTGTTGGAAGATGCCAAAATCTATAGAGAAAGATGCACCCATCTCAGGACGCATACGCTCAATGTAAAGCTGTCGCTGATCTTCTAAGAAACGCGCATACTGATTCTTATCAAGGGTGAACCAGAAATGGCTTGACTTCCCAAAACTGGCACACTAAAGAAAGTGAGCAATGGTAATAGGATAGAAGAACTTATGATCCTTCAGGTCCTTTTTTAAGGAAATAAAAGTGGAGTACCACTCAGCCCATTGCACAAACAGTTCCTGAACTGGATTGATGGAATTCAAGTCCAGAAAAGCTTCAGTAAAGAGAGGTGGCTTGCCATCTCGGACCAAAGAGTTGTTCAAGGATTCCAACTGGAGAGCAGATTGATTGTAGTACCTCTTCCAATCTGTGGGAGAGAGCCTTTCACATTCAGACATCAAGGGAGCAAGTACTGAAGAAGAGATGTGTCCCAGATGATATTCGTGAAAGATAAACCTTTGAAAGGAAGGAAGGCGACTCTACTGAGCTGAGATTCTCCCCATGACTCTGGCAAATCTTTCAAAGGTATGAGATCCAACGGAGGAATCCAAGACTAAGGAGTGTAACTTCAGAAGAAATACTACTTCAGGTATCTGCAGAGTGGTGAAGTCCACTGGGAAGGGGCAATTAATGGGACTTTCAGATCGAAGAGTAGCAAGAGCCCCATGGAATTGGCCAAACTAAACTTCGAGTAGCTTTTGTAGATAACGAAAATCATTGTAAAGCTGGAAGCACCTGGTGATTCTCATTTCTTTGAGAATGAAAGGGCCCCAAAGTACTTGATGATGAAATACAAACCACTCAGAAAGGGTGAGAGGCTGATCGTGACGAGGGGTGCTGTCTGATCTGGCAAGAAGATACTTGCTGTAGAGAGTCTTATGCCCTTTAGCCCATTGATCTTCAGTCTTGCATTCAGCCAATTGGAAGATTTTGAGTTGGTCGGCTTTGGAAAGGTGGCAGTAGGGAAATATAATGTTAAGGTGATCAGTAAGATTGAGAAAAGGAATGCCAAAAAGGTTGGCAAGAACACATTTTTGGAGATATTCACAATAAATTAGTCTCCTTCGATTTTCAACTGTGAGTGAGTACCAAAGAGGAGGAAACATAGGTTCAGAGGAAAGAGCAAGAGTTTTTGTTATTTTCCTCTTCTTAGAAATAGGACTAGAAGAATCAGTCCTATGAACATGGGAAGCAACTGCCAGGATTGTGATGAGTGTGGTTCGTTCCAACTAATCAAATTTATTTTGAAAAACACTGGCAAGTCGTGGATCAGTAGGAGAAATTGAAATAGATGTAGGTGGAATAGGAAGATGAAGGAATGATTTAGGAGAAAGAATAGTGGATGGCCCGGGTGATGAGGGACCAGATGATGAAGAGGCTCCAGCTGATGAAGAAACTAGAGGTTCGGTATCAACAGGAGGAGAGGGAGAAATGGATGTGGAAATGGTAGTGGGCATGATAGAAGATGAATAAGGTTCAGAGGGAAAAGGTGCTGGAGATGAGATGGTTCTTGGTGCAGGTTGTTTGAAGGTAGGTCGAGCTGGAGGAGTTGTGGAAGAAGAAGGTGGTGAGGGAGGGTTTGGTGTTGCAAGAGATGAAGACTCATGGGCTTTGGGAGCAACAACAGACTCAACTACACTTGGATCCATACCTTCAGAGATCAATGGCCCTAGTGGCCCAACCACAACTTCAGACGGCCCTATTGGCCCCAGCTTCTCAACGCCACAAGATTCCGCTGCAGGTAATATATTCTCATCATTTTGTGGCCCGGATGGCCCTGTTGATGCCTCTGGAAACTGCCCTGATGGCCCTGCATTCTCTTCTTCTGGCCTTGGCCCTGATGACCCTGCATTTTCTTCTGCTGCCCTTGGCCCTGATGGCCCTGCATTACTAACTGGATCAGTATGAGAGAGATCTGGAGGGGCAGAGGTGGTTTGTACCCTTGAGGAGATGAGCTTCTTGACACTGTCAAACTCACCTTTCATCCATCTGCATAATTGCTTGAACATTCTAAAATCATCTCTCAAGCTATGTACTTCAGTGGACAAAGTTCCAAGTTCATTTGTTACAGAAGTTTGGCTGATAGAGATGGACTGAATATTTGATTGCTTAGATATGATGGCTTTGCCTTGCTCATTCAACCTTCTGATGACAAGCTTTAAATTGACCTTCAGCTGTTTCTTCTTTGCCTTCGATGAGCTACTCGTTTCCCTTTTTGGCTTGCCCTTGTAATGGGCTCCACAAAATCAGCATGTTCCTCAATGGATTTATCATTGATGGAAATATCTTCAGTGTGCTCCCCCTGAGGTGCTCCTTCTTTCTCAGATGATTACTCCCCCTGAGCAGGAGCATCTTCAACAGTGATTTCTTGCTCCCCCTGAATGGGAGCTTCCTCCACAATGATTTCCTCAGTGTGGCCTGGAGCCATAGTTTCTGCCACTGAATCACCACCAATTTCTGACTCCTCCTGAGTACTTTGGATGGAGTCCAGCACTGTGATGACCCTCATTACACCGGTACAGTTATACCAACCCACGTCGGTATAGTGAACGTTATCACAGTGAGGCATTTACCCAAACGCTATCACATGATTGAGATACACACAAATATAGATACAGAGTAACGGAAGCAAAAGAACAAGGTCTTTCATTTCATTTCATCATCCACATTTAACATACATAATCCAATGACAATTTAAAAGAAATAAAGTCCACATAATGGAGTACTAAATTCAAATACATAGTTGTTCACAATTACATAGTGTTTCTATTACAATGCCTCAATTTACATACGATGGAAGTCAAAATGTCACAACTACAACTCCGCCAAGCTACTCCCCGCGCTCGGAGTCGCTCTCTACGGTCTCCTCCAAAGGTGTATCACCTACTAAACCTATACGCCAAATCAAGGAATGAGTCTAAAAGACTCAGCAAATAACACCATACACGTCATACATGCATATATCACAATAAGACCTATAGTCACTTTCAATAGCCAAACATATAGCAGGGTAGGAAACAACCTATCCTGATACTTCTATAAAATTTAAACACATATACATGGTTTATGTCATTCCAAATTAAAGTCCCTACCACATGCTTTCTATTTGTCTATTCACATGAGAGCTACATTCACATTTTCAACTTCAACATGATAACGATCAACATGGAACTATTCACACATAGGTAAGAAACATCCTTAACATGGATTCTACAAATTTTGCACATGTGGAAATGGCATTTTACACGCATTTAGGTTGCTGTTTTGACGTAAATTTAACACTTACACGTCATGGATCACAATTTCATGATTTACTATATTAGTTTCACATGTTTACACAATTACACATTCACATTGCTCACTTTTTACACATTGCACATTTTCACATATTCACACTACACAATTTACACATGTTCACATTCACACTTCACAATTCACATTCACATTTCACAATTTAGTGCCGTGACACATAGTCCAAACCACCATTAGAAGGACACATCACATAACACATACACATAGACGCCACCTAGGCAATACAATGACGACTCTTGGACTGCGCAGACCGGGAGAACAAGTCTCCACCCTAACCAGTGGTACTTGTCCACCTCTAGGATTTCATCCTAATGCCCTTAGGATCTTAACACATTTAACCTTCCCATGGGGACTTTTCCATGGTACGGTTCCACGGCCCTCTATGGAAGCAGTGTCACACATGGCACATTTCACACATTATCCGATTTTTAGCACACACTTTTCACATGATTTACACATGGCTCACATTTCTCATTCATACACATGGCTCTGTTTTTCCTTAACATGATACTACTATTGACAGACTTTAAACATTCAATACTTTACACTAATCAGGCTGAACAATGCATAATCAAACCACATTCATGATAACATGCATTAATCACTCGTTTTCACATGGAAATCTCATAATACCTTTTTCTGTTATCCAAATCACATGAAAATTTAACCACACATTGTTTGCAGGTTATGACCACACACACAAATTTTCACATTTTTCTGAGTCATATTTACATTTACAGAAATCAAAACATTCAATCTCATGCCATTCATAATTCAATTTATCATGGAACATAACATGAATCTCAGATTTGACATTTCACATATCTGAATCTATCATACACATTGTTATAGAAAATTTTTTTTCGAATTTATTACGCAACATACAATTTACTATGGATTTTTGAAAATCCTACACAAGCTTTCTATTTCCATTGTAGAAATTACAGTAAATCACACGAACATGAATAAATTCTCAAATTTGCAGGGTATGGACTGACACATATACACATGGTACAAAAAAATCTAGGGCATTTAATTCCTCAGAAATCATGTAGACAATAGGTGAACATGCATAATCCATTTTCCCAACATGTGTTTCAATAAATCTAACAATTTATGCCATTCACAGAAAAGTACAAAAAATTCCACACACATCACCTTATCTATTTACATAACATAAAAATTACACTATATCCTCATGCGTCAAAGTCCGGAAAATAATTATATAAGGCAGAACAATTTACTGTTCTGCACTGAAGAACTTAACGGCAGTGTTTGGTCGTTCAAGGAGATTGACGGCAAGATCGCTGGCCGCTGACTGGAGATCTTGACGGCAAGAGGGCTTGACGTCAAGTTCCTGTCTGTGCAAAAACATAGACCGAGCTCTAGATAACAGAGGAATGTGAGGATCCAGGACATGATAAAAATCCATAAAAATGTCTAGGACCTACTGGATACACACATGCACCACGGGGATGGGTTACTTGCCTCTCAATAAATCTCCAAAGGGATCAAAGTTGTTGTTGAAGATCTCCTTGGGCAGTCCCAAGAAGCCTCCAAACTCTTCTTGCTCGGGGTTCTTGGTCGATGTAGACGCCAACCAACGTCGGGGAAGCCTTCCCCTATGTCCCAGCTATCCTCCAGTCAGTGTAGATTGCCGGGAGAAGCCTTCAGTTGCCGGATCAAAGCCTCCAAAGTTCAGGTTTCCTTCAGTCCAGAGCTAGGGTTTCTCTCCTCTTTTCAAAGAGTCAACAGAGCTCTTCTGGTGCAGAAGGGGTTTGGTTTATAGGAGAAGGGGTTTGGGATATCCCGGAGGGGTGATGTGAAGGCTTGATAGCCGTTGGGGACATCTCCCCAATGGCTGGGCTTGCTTGCCCGTGGAATTCCGAGGTCTGCAGTGCATGCAGGTCAGAGATATTAACGTCCACATCCATGGCTGTTGACTAAAGTGTTAGCGTCAAACGATGTTGACGTTGACTATCATGGACGTCCACCATGTTGACGCCAATTGGCCCTTCGGCCAGAACTTAAAAACATGCAGAAACCATGCGTACGATGTATATATATATATACATATACATGCAGTATATGTGGTATAGTATACACACCATCACACATGCAAACATACAATATTTATAACCTATTTACACATATGCACACATAAGTATCACTAGCTAATATTGTACATAGATATCTACATATGCATATACAAGTTACACACAAACATGAATTCACATAAAATAGAATAAAATGACAAACAAATTTGAGGGCCTTACAAGCACATCCCTGAGTATAGTGGCTACTCGGGAAGAGGGAGGAGGATCCTCTGAAATATGGCCAACAGGCTCAATGACCTCTGGAGGGATATCCTCAATTCTGTTGCTGGATACTGTGGCTACTGCTGCTTCAGCTCTTTCAACTTGAGCTAGTACTGGTGCTGATGGTTCTGTTTCAACAGATGGTGTTGCTGCTACTTCTGGTTCTGTTGCTGCTTGAACTGCTTCCTGACCTTCTTGGGCTTCGCCAATAATGGCTTCACCCTCAGCCACAGAAGTCTTTGACCATACACCATTTACCATAGAGAATCCACTTTTCCTTAAATTTCTGGACTGGATTGCTTGGCCCATCTTCTCAGACACATCTCCTACTAACTTATGCCATAGTGCTGAAAAATCTTCGTCAGGAGATGGGCATAAGGTAAATAAACATTCAGCTTGCTCTTAGTGTCCCATACCTGAGAGCTTGCAAACTTCATCCTTTCAATCATGAGCTCTGCAATGTTGATTTCTTGATTCTTGATAGCCCAGAACATTAAATCTGAATCAGCCCTAGTGCAGGTTGAAAAGGTAGTACTTATGGGAACCACAATCTGACAAACTACAAAGTGCAATATGCGATTGAATGCATTCAACTGATTTACATCTACTTTGTCGTCTTTCAGTCTGAACTTGGGACCAACTATCCCTAAACCCTTTTCTTGGATATTCACATTGTGAACTCCACTATGTCCGGAGGTACCCACACCAAAGAGTGATGCCAATAACTCTCGTGTGACCCTAATCTGGGTTCCCTTGACCATGGAAGTCAAGGTCCCGTCTGCCTCTGACTTCAGACACATATAGAAAGCTTTTACCAGGTCAGGAAAACTTACTTTAGAGAAAGTAGCCATTTTCGTCCACTTCAATCTGTCTAATGCTTCGACGATACTCCCCATTCCGTTCTTCTGCAAATCTACCACATCTACTGCTTTATGACCGCATATCTTGATTTTTACATACGCAAACATTACTTGCTGCTCGGCGGTAAGAAATTCGGCTCTGTGGCCCCCGACGCTGCCGGAACTACCAGAAGAGGCCATGGATTTGAACGAAGAGAGTTTCTAGAGGACTGGAAAGAGGAATGGAACAGAAACCCCAAAACAATATTCTGGCGGGAAGTGGTTGGAAGCTTGAAATCCCAGAGAGTCAATGCCGGAGTCGTTAGGGTATCGCCTCAGGCAGGAAGAAGGAGATGAAGAAAAGGATGTGAACGTTTCCACACAGATTTCAGGTGTATCAGGGAAATAATGACTTCTTCGAAACTGGAGGCGCCATTATGACAGAAAACGACAAAATGACCAGTTTAATAGGAATAAGAGACTTATAAAATAGTGAATTTCTAGGAATATTTTTACAAGAATATTTGTGGAAATTCGCTTAAACCCATGGAGGAAAAATAATTAAAATTCTGATAATTTATATTTCAGTTTTATACAGATAAATCTTTCACAATTTGCACATGCCTAATTCCCTTCTAAGAGATGTAAACCTCTCTTCAGGTAAGGCCTTTGTGAAGATATTTGCTAACTGATTATTTGTATCAATAAAGGAAATATCTATGTTACCATTAGCTACATGATCACGAATGAAATGATATCTAACCTCAATGTGTTTAGTCTTTGAGTGTTGTACTGGATTCTTGGTTAAATTTATAGCACTTGTGTTGTCACATAATAGTGGAATTGTCTTGATATGTTGTAAGGTCTCGGGTCTTAGCGGATCCTTATTGGATCTTGTAGAGGTTCTGATGTGGTTGACGACAATGGATATTGTCGTTGACTTGGGGTTGACGGCCAGGGGCTAGCCGTTGACTTGGTTTTAGCATCCAGCAATGTGGACGTTTGTCGTTGAACTTGACGGCAAGCGGTCCGGACGTCGACCCATTGGTGGTTCAAATAGGCGGCGAGGTATGTGGACGTCTATTTGTGGCTTCTGTAGAAATAGGCCAGCCCGAGAGGAGCAACCTTTCCTCTTCCTTTCCTCTCTTTCCCTCCACTTCTACCTTTGCTCATTTCCATCACTTCCGATGGTTGATGGGAGCTCGTGGGAAGACCCTAGTACGTGTGGCGGTGTTAGATCGGGCGGGAAACACAAAGATTTGGTGTGATTCGCGCAGAGACTTTGAGGGGTTTCGGTGCGATTGGTGGTTGTTTAGGAGTTTTTGGGGCGTTCTAAGGTAGGGAGTTAACCCCTTAAACCCTCCTTAATGAATTAGCATGCTTATTTGTGTAGATTAGTATGCTAATCGCATTCTAGGGTTGGGTTATGCCATGCCGGAATTTTGGGTATTTTGGGCGATCCAAGTGTTGGATCGTGGATTTCCGAAGTTCTGGTAGTGTTAGAAGATGTGAGGAGATGTTTCCCTCCATCAATTTTATGGTTGTTGGGCGGATTTGCCCAATTGGGTTGACCTGGCGCTGTTCTGGGTTCAGGGGGCTGAGGATATCAACGCCCACATATGTTGACGTTGAGATGTTCAATGTTGACGTTAACGACAAGATCTATTTCTATTAACCAAGTGTTGGTGGCAATATGAGTGTCGTTTACATCTTTATTGGCGACATTCGATGTTGCCGTTAATGTCTTGTGTCCCAGCAGGCCTTGGTCCTATTCGTGTTTCAAGGTGTTGACGTGTGATGTCCGCTTGTTAACAATTTTCCAGGCTTAGAGTATGGCTCCGCCTGTGCATATGCGTAATTAACTGTGTCGAGACGTGACACGAGGTGTCCGTCTATTGTACGGTGTTTCAGACGTTGAGAGTGTTATTGTCTGTACTCGCGTTGAGTTACCGTGCTTCTGTTTCCGTTTGTCACCTAGACATAGAGCGACGCTCTGTCTAGATGACCGACTTGTGGGGGTCCTCCGTCGGTGAGCCAGGACGTTGAGAGCGTCTCTGTCCTGTGCGTACTCCTTGTGGTGGTTTCGAGCCGGTCTCCGTGGAGCCCCTTCTCTACCGCTAGGGTCTGTGGCTCGGCGTCCCGTCACCACAGAGTCTCTCAACCCCAGCCACGTGTGCACACTACAGACTACCCATCATGTTAACTCAGAGTATAAAGAGCACAGTAGCAGCTAACTAGCCTGGTGTTAATTAGTGTATTCATGTGTGTGTATTTTTGCTCTGTGTATAGTACTATGGCACCTAGGCGACGTCCTAGAGAGGGAGTGGCTGAGCAGGCGACTCGTCAGGAGGCTGGAGATGCCCTGCCACCTCAGCAGATGCAGCCTTTGCCACAGGACGCACACAGTGGTATTGTTCCGCCGCAGCCACCTCCTCCTCAGGTAGCTCAGGGATTAGACTTGACCCGGTTTCTTGAGGGGATGGCTCAGTTTGTAGCTCAGCACCGTGATGCGCTGGTACACCAGGGTTGTACTGGGAAGGTGTTTAGGGAGTTCTTACAGTTTCAGCCTCTCAATTTTTGGGCCAGCCTGATACAGATATCGCGCGGGCGTGGTTGGATGCAGTGGAGTGGACTTTCAGTTCCATGGAGTGTGTTCCCGAGGAGCGAGTGTTGTTAGCTAGCTACCAGTTGTAGGCGCAGGCGTTGACTTGGTGGTCCTCTGAGTGGGAGACTACTTTTCAGTCTCGCCCACTTAAACAGATTCCTTGGCAGGAGTTTGTTGTTTCTTTTGAGAGGGCCTTCTGTCCTACTTATGTCCGGACAGAGAGGTTGTACCAGTTTCTGGACTTGCAGCAGAGGGACTCTACTGTAGTGCAGTACATGGCCAGATTTGTAGAGCTAGGGCGTTATGCTCCGACGATTATGGCAGATGAGAGTCTGAGGACTCAGCAGTTTGTGAGGGGCCTGAGGCCAGAGCTCAGGCAGGCGCTGATAATTGCATGCGTCACAGACTTGGACGCGGCCTATTAGACAGCGACAGCGTTGGAGGCTGATACTTTGCGGACCCGTGCTCGGAGCGTAGAGGTTTAGACACAGGTAGTTCCTACTCAGCCACAGCAGCAGCAGAGTAGTGTGCAGGCGACTCCGAAGGCCACGACTTCCTACGCGTCCACTTCTGTTGGGACGACGGCGAAGTCAGGATCTCGGAGGAAGTTTCGACGTGACAGGAAGCAGGCAGAGCAGAGACAGCAGTCTGTTGGGACTGTTCAGCAGCCAGTAGGGCATCCTTCGCAGCAGGTACAACGTTCTTTTGCTGGTCAGTGTTACCAGTGTGACCAGATAGGTCACATGGCGCGAGATTGCCCTTTGTTACCTCATGTGCTGCAGCAGCAGACCCAGTCACAGCCCCGAGTGCAGCAGCAGTAGCAACAGCAGGCACCCGTGCAGCAGCGTCAGCAGGCCGGAGGTTCTGGTGGGTCGAGAGGTAGAGGTCATGTTACTCACTTGACCCGTGTAGACACGGAGGCAGCTCAGCTTGTGGAAGGTACTGTTACAGTTTTTGGTTATACAGCTAGAGTTTTGTTTGATTCTGGTGCCTCTCACTCTTTTGTGTCTGAGGAGTTTTTAGACTCCCTTGGAGAGTTGAGTACGGGAGAGTCTATTGAGCTAGCAGTAGAGTTGCCGACAGGGGACTTTGTCCTTACGTCCTACTGTCTCGAGGAGGTACTTGTGCAGTTGCAGGATCAGTGGTTGTCAGCTCGCTTGTTTGCTTTGCAGTTGCAGGATTATGATGTAATTTTGGGTATGGACTGGTTAGAGCGGTATGGTGCAGTGATGGATTTCCAGAAGAAGAGGGTGCACTTGCGGATACCTGGGGAAGTGGCATTCTACTTCCAGGGTATCGTACCTCTTACTTCTCGCTTCTTAGTTTCTGCTTTGAGGGCGGGGAGGTTGCTTGCCTCTGGTTGTCAGGGTTTTCTAGTTTCTGCAATGACCCTTGACCAGGTTACCTCGGGAGTGGGGGACATTCCCGTAGTGTGTGAGTTTCCGGATGTTTTTCCGGAAGAGTTACCTAGTCTACCGCCAAAGAGAGAGATTGAGTTTACTGTTGAGTTGGTTCCTGGCACTGTACCATTTGCACAGGCACCATACCGTATGGCACCAGCAGAGTTGAGGGAGCTGAAGAGGCAGCTTGAGGAGCTGATGGAGAAGGGCTATATTCGTCCTAGCTTTTCTCCTTGGGGGTCACCTGTTTTGTTTGTCCGGAAGAAGGATGGTAGCCTGAGATTGTGTATTGATTATAGGAAGCTGAACCAAGTGACCATCAAGAATAGGTATCCATTGCCTAGGATTGATGATCTCTTTGATCAGCTTCAGTCTGCTCATGTCTTTTCGAAGATCGACCTGAGGTCGGGCTACTATCAGTTGCGGATTAGAGATTCTGACATTGAGAGGACTGCTTTTCGGACCAGGTATGGACATTTTGAGTTTTTGGTGATGCCGTTTGGGCTCACCAATGCACCAGCGGCCTTCATGGATCTGATGCACCGGGTGTTCCACCAGTTCTTGGACCGGTTTGTCGTAGTGTTTGTTGACGACATTCTGGTGTACTCTGTTTCAGAGGAGGAGCACGCCAAGCACCTGAGGATCGTGTTGCAGACCTTGCGAGAGCACCCGTTGTATGCCAAACTTAGTAAGTGTGAGTTTTGGCTACAACAGGTTCACTTTTTGGGGCACGTGATCTCAGGTGAGGGAGTTTCTGTAGATCCAGCAAAGGTCAAGGCAGTTTTGTAGTGGGAGAGTCCTAGGACTGTGTTTGAGATTCGTAGTTTTTTGGGCTTGGCAGGTTACTACCGCAGGTTTGTTCAGAACTTTTCTCAAGTTGCTGCACCCTTGACTCGGCTGACGAGAAAGGGGGTTCCATTTTTGTGGTCGGAGCAGTGTGAGAAGAGCTTCATAGAGTTAAAGCGACTGCTTACGTCAGCGCCAGTCCTTGCGTTACCTTCAGGTGAGGAGAGTTTTGAGGTTTGCACATACGCTTCAGGTGTTGTTCTGGGTGCGGTTTTGATGCAGCAAGGTCGGGTGGTGGCTTATGCATCTTGCCAGCTTAAGCCCCACGAGGAGAGTTACCCAACCCATGACCTAGAGCTTGCAGCTGTGGTGTTTGCTTTGAGGATTTGGCATCTTTACCTGTACGGAGTGAGTTTTGTAGTCCGTACCGACCACCAGAGCTTGAGGTATGTGTTTTCTCAGAGGGATCTGAATATGAGGCAGCGTCGATGGATGGAATATCTGAAAGACTATGATTTTAGCATTGAGTATAAGCTTGGAAAAGCGAATGTAGTTGCAGATGCTTTGAGTAGGAAAGCACAGATGAGTCATCTGATGCTAAAGGAGTGGCAGTTGTGGCAGTCTGCAGCAGAAGGGTCTTTCAGAGTTTCGTCCAGTCGTCGACTGTGTGTGTTGGGCAGTTTGTTGGCGACTCCTGCCATTGTGAGACAGGTTGTTGAGGCTCAGCAGGCAGATCCCGAGTTACACAGTGTGTTACTTCTTCCAGAGGTTGAGCTTCACGAGGACGGGACTGTTAGGTTCCGAGATAGACTCTATGTTCCTGTTGAGGAGTCTGTCAGGAGAATTGTGTTGCAGGAGGCACATGGTTCCAGGTACTCGATTCATCCAGGGTCGACCAAAATGTATCACAGGTTGAAACATCAGTTTTGGTGGCCTGGGATGAAGAGAGACATAGCGGCTTTTGTTGCTAGGTGTTTGGTCTGTCAGCAGGTGAAGGTCGAACATCAGCGTCCAGGAGGACTTGTGCAGCCGTTAGAGATTCCGGTGTGGAAGTGGGACCATGTGACGACTGACTTTGTTTGTGGTTTGCCGAGGACAGCTGGAGGTTTTGACAGCATTTGGGTTCTTGTGGACAGATTGACAAGACTGCTAGATTCTTGCCTGTCAGGACTAGTTGGGGTGTGAGTAGGTTGACTGCGTTGTACGTGTAGCGGATTGTTCCTTTGCTCGGAGTGCCGATCTCTATTGTGTCTGATAGAGATCCTCGCTTCACTTCTGGGTTCTGGCGCAGTTTCCAGAGGGCTTTGGGGACAGAGTTGGCTTTTAGTTCCGCCTACCACCCTCAGTCAGATGGTCAGTTAGAGCGAACTATCCAGACTTTAGAGGACATGCTTAGAGCTTGTTGTCTGGAGTGGCAGGGATGGTGGACAGCTCACTTGTCGTTGGTCGAGTTCGCATATAATAATAGCTATCACTCCAATATCGGTATGGCACCATATGAGGCCTTGTACGGACGACCGTGTCGCACTCCTCTAGACTGGTTCGAGGTTGACGAACGGATTGTCACGGGGCCAGAGTTAGTTCAGCAGGCAGTTGAGGTAGTTCAGCTTGTGAGGCAGAGGCTTCAGTTAGCTCATAGTCGGCAGAAGAGTTATGCAGATCAGCGCAGACGACCGCTCGAGTTTCAAGTAGGGGACCAGGTGTTTGTCTGTGTGTCTCCTACGAAGGGAGTGGTGAGGTTCGGTAGGCGTGGAAAGTTGAGCCCCCGCTTTATTGGACCTTTCACCATTTTTGAGCGTGTCGGAGGTTTAGCGTATAGACTTGAGCTTCCATCAGAGTTGGTAGCAGTCCACGATGTGTTCCACGTGTCGATGCTTCGGAGGTACCTTTCTGACGAGTCTCACATTCTCTCGAGTACAGAGTGGTCCGAGGTGACTCCAGTGTTGACAATACCAGAGTTTCCGTTGCATATTGAGGATCGCCGAGTTTAGAGATTGAGGAACAAGGCAATCCCTTTAGTTCGTGTTGCGTGGCAGCGACATTCAGGTGGTGAGTCGACATGGGAGCGAGAAGATGAAATGCGCAAGTAGTTTCCGTACCTTTTTGGTGAGTCTTCTTTCTTTATGTTGTTTGAATTTCAGGGGCAAAATTCCTTAAGGGGGGAGGGCTGTAAGGTCTCGGGTCTTAGCGGATCCTTATTGGATCTTGTAGAGGTTCTGATGTGGTTGACGACAATGGATATTGCCGTTGACTTGGGGTTGACGGCCAGGGGCTAGCCGTTGACTTGGTTTTAGCGTCCAACAATGTGGACGTTTGTCGTTGAACTTGACGGCAAGCGGTCCGAACGTCGACCCATTGGCAGTTCAAATAGGCGGCGAGGTATGTGGACGTCTATTTGTGGCTTCTGTAGAAATAGGCCAGCCCGAGAGCAGCAACCTTTCCTCTTCCTTTCCTCTCTTTCCCTCCACTTCTACCTTTGCTCATTTCCACCACTTCCGATGGTTGATGGGAGCTCGTGGGAAGACCCTGGTACGTGTGGCGGTGTTAGATCAGGCGGGAAACACGAAGATTTGGTGTGATTCGTGCGGAGACTTCGAGGGGTTCCGGCGCGATTGGTGGCTGTTTAGGAGTTTTTGGGGCGTTCTAAGGTAGGGACTTAACCCCTTAAACCCTCCTAAATGAATTAGCATGCTTATTTGTGTAGATTAGTATGCTAATCGCATTCTAGGGTTGGGTTATGCCATGCCAGGATTTTGGGTTTTTTGGGCGATCCAAGTGTTGGATCTTGGATTTCCGAAGTTCTGGTAGTGTTAGAAGATGTGAGGAGATGTTTCCCTCCATCAATTTTATGGTTGTTGGGCGGATTTGCCCAATTGGGTTGACCTGGCGCTATTCTGGGTTCAGGGGGCTGAGGATATCAACGTCCACATGTGTTGACGTTGAGATCTTCAATGTTGACGTTAACGAAAAGATCTATTGCCGTTAACCAAGTGTTGGCGGCAATATGAGTGCTGCTTACATCTTTATTGGCGACATTCGATGTTGCCGTTAATGTCTTGTGTCCCAGCAGACCTTGGTCCTGTTTGTGTTTCAAGGTGTTGACGTGTGATGTCCGCCTGTTAACAATTTGCCAGGCTTAGAGTATGGCTCCACCTGTGCATATGCGTAATTAACTGTGTCGAGATGTGACACGAGGCGTCCGTCTATTGTACGGTGTTTCAGACGTTGAGAGTGTTACTGTCTGTACTCGCGTTGAGTTACCGTGCTTCTGTTTCTGTTTGTCACCTGGACATAGAGCGACACTCTGTCTAGATGACCGACGTGTGGGGGTCCTCCGTCGGTGAGCCAGGACATTGAGAGCGTCTCTGTCCTGTCCGTACTCCTTGTGGTGGTTTCGAGCCGGTCTCCGCGGAGCCCCTTCTCTACCGCTAGGGTCAGGGGTAGGGGGAAAACCGGTCGTGGACCAGACACGAGAGAGAGCGTCTGTAGTGTGCACACATGGCTTGGGTTGAGAGACTCTGTGGTGACGGGACGCCGAGCCACAGACCCTAGCTGAGTCCTACTTACTGTGTGTGTGAGTGTGTGTTACTGAGCCGTGAGGTTTACAGTTTTGTGTTGTAATGCGATGTGTATTTACTTTCCACACTTTAGTACTGTTGCCGGTAGGGGTTACTTTTCCCTACTAGGTCTCTTTTCTTGAGACTCACTCCCCTCCCTTTCAGGTGGGTCGTCGTCGACTCCCGTTCCAGGCGAGTCTAGCCACTCCGGTGTTGGTGCGCCCTAGCTGCAGTGAGTAGTACTTTTTGTTGTACTTCTGTACTCTGTACTTAGCTCGGACTCTGAGTTGTACATGTTATGTTTCATGTATAATAAAATTTTACAGCTTTGCATGGTGTGTATCTTCTTATATATAGTCTCCTCGGACGTTCACTTTTTACCCTTCCGAGCTTGTCTCGTAGGTTAGCGGGTCAGAATTCGGGTTACTGGTTGGTTACTGGTAATGCGGATTCTGGGTCGTTACATATGTAGCCCATAATCCTCAAGTTGTTGCTTGATCCATAGGAGTTGTGTACAACAACTTCCAGTAGCTATGTACTTAGCTTCAGCTGTTGACCGTGCTACTGAGTTTTGTTTCTTGGGGGACCATGATATCAGACATCCTGCAAGGAATTGGCAACAACCACTGGTACTTTTTCTATCTATTTTGCATCCAGTGTAGTCAGCATTAGAGTATCCTACTAAGTTAATTTCACATGATTTTGGATACCAAAGACCTAAGTCATGAGTTCTAGCTAAATATCTAAAAATTCTTTTTACTGAAATTAGATGAGATTCTCTAGGATCTGCCTGATACCTAGCGCACATGCATACACTAAATAAAATATCAGGTCTACTAGAAGTTAAGTATAGTAAGGATCCTATCATACCTCTGTAGATTTTTTTATCTACATTCTTACCATCTTTATCACTGTCCATTCTTATTGATGTGCTCATAGGTGTTGACAGTGGCTTGGCATTAGCAAATCCAAACTTCTTAAAGAGCTCCTTGGTGTACTTAGCTTGGCAGATGTGAGTCCCTTCCTTTCCTTGTTTGATTTGCAATCCAAGAAAGTAGTTGAGCTCTTCCATCATGCTCATCTCAAACTCTCCCCGCATAAGCTTCTCAAAGTACTTGCAAAGAGATTCGTCAGTAGAACCAAATATTATGTCATCAACATAAATTTGAACAAGCAATATATGTTTGATTTTGGATTTGATGAACAGAGTACTATCTACTTGACCTCTGATAAAACCATGGTTTAATAGGAAAGAGCTAAGCCTTTCATACCAAGCCATAGGTGCTTGTTTTAAACCATATAAAGCTTTGTGTAATTTAAAAACATGATTTGGAAATTCAGTGTCATCAAATCTGGAGGTTGTTCTACATAAACTTCCTCCTTAATAAAACCATTAAGAAATGCAGACTTTACATCCATTTGAAATAATTTCACATCTAGTGCAGATGCATATGCAAGTAGGATTCTAATAGCCTCAAGTCTAGCCACATGCGCATAGGTTTCATCGAAATCTATGCCTTCCTCTTGGGAATAGCCTTGAGCTACCAATCTGGCATTGTTTCTTATGATCACACCTGCATCATCCAATTTATTTCTGAACACCCATTTGGTGCCAATCACTGGATGATCTGATGGTCTAGGAACAAGTGACCAAACTTGATTTCTCTTGAACTGATTCAGTTCATCTTGTATGGCTAAAATCCAAGACTCATCAGTGATGGCTTCATTGACTGTCTTAGGCTCTATTTGAGAAACAAAAGCTAAATAATCACATGGAATTATGTTACCTCTTGTTCTTACCCCTACAGATAATCACCAATGATGTTTTCAGGAGGGTGATCTTTCTTGTATCTCCACTCTTTTGGAAGATTTTGATGAGAAATATCCCTTTGTTGGAGGTCTTCCAGAGGTGGATCTTCCTTGTCCTCAATTGATGTATTCTTTAATTTCTTAGACAATTCATCTGCATCATCATTATCACTATCTTCTTCCTTTCTCAAGGAAGGGATAGTTTCATCAAAAAAAAATATGTACTGACTGCTCAATCAATAAAGTTCGTTTATTGAACACTCTATATCCTTTTGGTTTAGAAGCAAACCCCATGAAGATGCCTTCATCTGATTTGGCATCTAACCTACCAATGTCTCTTTTGTCATTGTTGTGGATGAAGCATGCACATTCGAATGTCCTGAAGTGACTGATCTTAGGCTTCTTTCCCTTGAACAAGTCATACACAGTCTTTTTCAAGATAGGCCTGATCATTACTCTATTGATGATGCAACTTGCTGTGTTGACTACTTCAGCCCAAAAATATCTTGGCAGATCATATTCTGATAACATTGTTCTTGCCATGTCCAATAAAGTCCTATTCTTTCTCTCAGCAACTCCATTCTGCTGTGGTGTCCTTGGTGCTGAGAAATTGTGCTATATTCTTTGGTCATCACAGAATTTTGCGAATTTATCATTTTGGAATTCTCCTCTATGATCTGACATGATTCCAATAATGCTGAACTTCTTATCTTTCTAAACCTTTTTTCTGAACCTTACAAAGCTATCAAATGTATCATCTTTGTATTCCAGAATGGATACCCATGTGAATCTTGAATAGTCATCTACTATAACGAATCCAAAATTCTTTCCTCCAAGACTTGTGGTCCTCATTGGCCCAAATAAATCCAATGAAGGAGTTCTAAGGGTTTGGAGGTTGTTACCACAGTCTTTGATTTGAAGGATGACTTAGTGTGCTTTCCTTTTGCACATAGTCCACAGACACCGTCTATTCTTGTGCTGACCTTTGGCAAACCTTCCACCATGTTTCTCTTGATCAGCTTTCTCATACCATCTAGACTGCAGTGGCACAATCTTCTGTGTCTCAGCTCAGTTGACTACTCTTTGCTGGCTGCTAAACAAATGTCTTGATCTTTCAGCTGTTCAAGGTAAAGTACGTACATATTCTTCTCTCTGTTGGCTTCAAAAATCACTTCTCCATCCTTCATAATACTGCATTTGGATTCTTGAAATCTGATCTGATGTCCTTTGTCACATAACTGGCTAATGCTGATAAGGTTGTGCTTCAGGTCTTTTACACACAGAACATCTTCAATTACTGTCTTGCCTTTGCTGCACACTGATTCACTGCCTATCACAGTCCCTTTTCCATTATCTCCATAGGTGACTGTTCCTTCTTCAGCTTCTAAATGGGTAAACAACCTTCTGTTTCCTGACATATGCTTTGAGCATCCACTGTCCAAGTACCACTTGGATGCCCGAGATTTTTCCTGAAATGAAAACATCAAGTTTTAGGTACCCAAGTTCTTTTGGGTCTTGGTTGGTTAGTGTCATCGTTTTTTCTTTTGATTATCCATCTTCTATGTTTAGTTGGACATGTTATTTTACTGTGACCTACCTTGTTGCAGTGACTACATCATGTTGTTTTAGTTACTTTTTCATATGGAGTATATTTAAAGTTTGATTTATATGCTATATCTTGTTCAGGTACGAATTTTGGAGTTGGATATATTTTAGGGTATATTGTTGTATCTTCATTATCTGGTGAAATGTAACCTAATCCATTCTTCCTTTTAGCTGATCTTTTGGCTCCTTTTAGTATTAAGGAATTTTTACCATTAGTAAATTTTTCTAACGTACTTGATAGTTTATCATTTTCTTCTGTTAGTCTTTTGATTTCCTTTTTTACCTCGTCCGAACATTCTTGTTTTTCTAATTTTGTTATTTGTGTATTTTTATCTTTTAGATTTTCACATAGCAACTCATTTCTTCTTTTAAGTTCACTAACTTGCTTTTCTAGTTGTTCATTTTCTGATTTTAAATCTGAATCGGTATTTTATAGACATGCAACATTTTTCTTACTAGCTTTTAATAATTTATATACTTTTCTATATTTATCATACAGTTCATTAATAGCATCTTCAATGTTATCTGAATCAGAATCATTAGAGGAATCAAAGGATGAGTCAGAGGTTACCTTTTCTGCGATGTCTGTCATGAAGGCTAGGTTAGCCTTTTCTTCTTCCTTACTATTTGAGCTTGACTCGCTATCCGAGTCACTACTGTTGTCCCAAGCTACTACCATGGCTTTCTTCTTATATCTTCTGAACATTCTTGAACTGTCCTTCTTTCTGAATTCAGATTTCTTGAGCTTTGGACACTCTGCCTTGATGTGTCATGGCTTCTTTCACTCATAACAAATTGGTTCATTCTTCTTTATGTCCTTTACTTCAGGTTTCTTGAAATCCTTTCCATTTTTGAAGTATCGTCTGCCAAATTGATACTTCTTTTTCTTGGCCAATATCCGCTGTAGTCTTCTAGACAACATTACTTCTTCATCTTCGTTGTCTTCACTACTGGCTTCATCTTCTGATTGTTCCTCAGAGCTGCCTTCTGCGGCTTTGACGGCATTTGTGTGCTTCTTTCTAGTGGATGATTCTCCTAATCTCTACATGTTTATCTCATGGGCCATGAGGGACCCAATGAGCTTTTCCAATGACATCCTTTTCAAGTCATTGGCTTCTTCTATAGCTGTTATCTTGGGAGTCCAAGAAGATGGTAGGGATCTAAGAATTTTCCTTACCATGTCTCCCATCTCATAGATTTTTCCTAATCCTGCTAACCCGTTGGTGATGTCTGTAAATCTGCTGAACATTTGGGTTATAGATTCTCCTGGCTGCATCTGGAACCTTTCATATTGTGTCACCATAATGTCTATCCTGGTTTCCATGACTTTGTCGGTGCCTTCATAAGTGATCCTGAGTTTTTCCCACATTTCCATGGCGGATTTGCAAGCAGATACACGGTTGAATTCCTTTCTACTGAGGGCACAACACAGAATGCTTTTGGCTTCGTAGTTGAGAGAAATCTTCTTTCTATCATCTTCTGTCCATTTGTCCTTTTCATTGGTGACTAGAAGATCTCCTTCTTCTACAATTGACCAGATCTGAAAGTCAGTATTCCATCCTGGTCTTCCAGTAGGTGTAATCATCTCCATCGAATAGAGGTGGCTTGTTGACTGACTGGCCTTCGTTGTGACCTTGGGCTGCCATTTGATCTTTTCTCTTCAGATCGTTGGATCTTCTTCTTTGTCGAAGGGACTAGCTCTGATACCACTTGTTGCCCAGCTAGCAGGCCCAGAGGGGGGTGAATGGGATTCTTAAAAATTATTTAACACTCAAAATCTGTTCACAAAATAATCACACAAAACACACTTTGCAGATTGTTAGTGTTAGTGAATCGAAAGATCAAACACACAAAAATAATCACACGACACAAAGAATTATCCTGGTTCGGATCTCCTCTCCTTAGGAGTCCTACGTCCAGTCCCTGAGCAATATCTCAAGAATTCACTAACAAGGATACAGTCCCCCTTAAGGACACTACAGCACCCAGCACCCCAGCTGGTCTTCCTTCAACCGAAGGGAACAACACCCTAGATACCCCACCAGGTCTTCCTTCACAACTGAAGGGAACAACACCTCGGATACCACACCAGGTCTTCCTTCACAACCGAAGGGAATAGCACAAGAGAATGAGTTCAAAGAGATGATGCCCCTAGATCAAGCTTATAGAGCACTGCTTGATCTGAAGCAAGGACTGAGAAGAAAGAGATCTACAATCAAGGACTCTTCTCAGAACAAAAAGCTCTCTCACAGATCTGAACTCGGCATAGAGAGCAAGAGCTTTGACTAATGGGAGTTTTTGCTTGGCTCTAAGAAAGGCTTGCAGAAGGTTGAAAGTGTTGTCACTCGTCGTTCTCTAACCGTTCTACCTTCTTCAACCTTCAGGAACTTCATTCTTCTATATATAATCTTTTGAAATTCGAACGTTGAAGTGCCCGTTGTCTCTATGCATAAGTGTACGTTAGACTGCTTGACACTTGGAAGCTTCTAGTCAACAGCCCTTTATCTTTTCATGCACGCAACGAGAGAGAGAGGATCTTCTGTAGTCTTTCTTGGCTTCTATTTTGTCCAACATTGTATGACGGATGCTATCAGAGACCTGCACATATTTAAAGCTTGAACAATAGACAGCTAAGCTGTTTCTCGTTGTCAGTCAACGTCAGAACGAAAGTTCGTCAAAATAGTAATGCCATTTTGTTGATCTAAAAGATGTTTACAGAGAAGATACGATAATGGAAGATATTGTCTGCATGCATGCAGAGATACGTACTGTCATAATAAATGCATGGCTGTCAAAAGGATATACATGAAGACTTTGACTTTTCAACATTTTCAAGGATTAGTTCAAAAATTGAATCATTTTTTCCATGAAATTGTTATATACATGACTTAAAAAATCATTGTGTAGATGAGTGAATCGATGTGCATTCATAAGTAAAGAGATACATACACAAATCGTTATATGTATTAGTAATCAAATCGCTATGAAGTTATAAAGAAATCGATGTACAAATCGTTATGACGTTATAAGCAAGTCGATGTACAAATCGTTGTGATGTTATGAACAAATTGATATATTAATTGTTGTGATGTTATGAACAAATCGATATACAAATCGTTGTGATGTTATGAACAAATCGATATACAAATCGTTGTGATGTTCTGAACAAATCGATATATAAATTGTTATAATGTTCTGAACAAATCGATGTACAACTCGTTGTGATGTTATGATATACAAATCGTTGTGATGTTATGAACAAATCGATATACAAATCGTTGTGATGTTCTGAATAAATCGATATACAAACTGTTGTGATGTTCTGAACAAATCAATGTACAAATCATTATTCTCACTTAAGAAATCGATGTGAAGGCAAATCGTTACAATCACTCAAGAAATCGTTGCAGAAAGCAAATCGTTACGATCACTAAAGAAATCGTTGTGGAAAGTGAATCGTTACGATCACTAAAGAAATCATTGTGAACACTTATCAAATCGTTGTGAGGGCAAATCGTTGCGATCACTTTAACGAATCGTTGTGAGGGCAAGTTGTTGCGATCACTTAATAAATCATTTTGAGGGCAAATCATTGCGATTACTTAACAAATCGTTAAAAACACATAGCGAATCCTTATGAGTATGAAATCGTTATGAAACTAAGGAAATCGTTATATCTCTATAGAAATAGTTATGACCTATAATGGAAATCGATGTGTACTTAGACAAATACTGATGCTTTGAACTTACATTGTTGTAGTGTGATGAATACTTACTTGATTGGCTTGTTTTCCCTTATTTTATTTCCTATGCTTAGACTTCATAGAAAATGTGTTAGTAACATTTATCATAGTTTTGTTAATCACCAAAATAGATGTGTAATTTATTTAAATTACATGGAGATAAATTGATCATCACTTACTATGTCCTCCTCTAGCACAGGGACACCTGCCCTCATTGCAAGTATGAGTCTTCCAAAAATACTCAGCAAGCAACCTAAAGGTACATCCTAACACATATCACACACATACTATTCTTTTAAACAATGAATGAAATATATGTCACATGATTCATTTCAATTAGGAAATATACATGAACAACCTATACATGCTTTCTACACATAATATGTAACATGATTCATGGTTTCAATTTCTATTCATATCATTTCACAATTCTACATAATTAGATCATGGAATTATGCACATAGTAACTAGAAATCCTAGCATGAGGTCTAACATTTTTCACATGCTTTTATGACACATATCCACATCTTTTGCTTGCTGTTTTAACATAAATAAATCACATTCACATGATTTCACATCTTATCACATGGTATCACATTAACATAACACTATCACATGTTCACATTCCGCATTTGCAGGATTTTTACACTTTTACACATTTAATTGCTGTGACACATAGTCCGAACCACCATAAAGAAGGACACACATTCACATAACACATACTCATCACCTAGGCAATATAGTGATGAATCTTTGTAACTGTGCAAAACCTTGGAGAAGCCCTCTCCACCCTAACCAGTGGTACTTGTCAACCTCCAAGATTTCATCCTGATGCCCACAGAATATCACATACACAATGAGCCTTCCCATATGGACTTTTCTATAGTACGGCTCCACAACCTTCTATGGTAGTAGTGTCAATTTTGGCACATGATACACTTAAACACAATCTTTCACTTAATCACATGGTTTTATTCACTTACATGTACTATTTAACCCATACACATGCACTTTAATTAAAACATACATACTTCAGGTTATAGAACTTAACACTACTATTTCACAGTGACAAATAAATCATAACAGTGCCTAAACATACTGGTAAACATTAGAATTTACAATATTTAAATCAAACATGCTTAATATGGTTTAATTGCCCTTTTAAAATACAAATAGAACCTCTGGTTATTAAAACAATATCAAATTTTAACCACAGACTCCATACATGTAATATGTCATATGACCAATTTTTCAGAATTTTCAAAATTGTAAAACTATTTTTAACCTTTTAAACGGCTTTCATGCAATTTTAACAAGATATTCACTTTAACATGGTATACAGCAAAATAGTCGATGTTCACAGGTTTAAAACATGAAGAGAGTAACCCTAAGATCATGAAAATTTCATGTAACCATAACATGCAGTAAAACTATTTATTTAGAATTAAACCCTGTCAATTCATGCATAATTCACCATAATAGAAATTTTACTAATTAATATCATGCTAAAAAATTTGACAGAACCTCATGATCTGACCTAAAGACCATACCTGACCATACACAATTTTTACAGCATGATCCAACATTCAGAAATCTGAAAATTGTCACATAGACAAGGCAAACACAGTTCTGTGAAGAATAGAAGAACTTGATGTCAAGGTGGGTTAACGGCACACTCTGTTTCCGTCAACTCAGGAACTTGGCAGCAACAAGGTTGTCGTCAACCTCCTGTCTGCAGAAAGTGCAGACCAAACTCAAATAAAAGAGAGAATTGGGGGTTCCAAGACATGAAATAAAATCCATACAAATTCCTAGAACCTAGAGGACATGTCTAGGGATGATACCCCTTGATTACTTGCCTGAAATAAAATCTCTAAAGGGTTCAATTTGTCGAAGAAGCCTTCCTCGGCCAATCCAAGAAGGTGCAGATCTCCCACCTAAATTCGGTCTTCCTGCTTGTGCAGATGGTCCTCCGGAGTCGGGGAAGATTCTTCAACACCCGAAGCACCTCCCAGGCGAAGGAGATCGCCAGTAGAAGCTCTCAAATGCCAGAACATGCCTTGCAAAAGTTTGGTTTTCTCACAAATGAACCCTAGCTTTTCCTCTCAACAAAAAGACCTAACCTATCCGAAAACTCTAAGTTTTATAGGGTTAAGTGTCGGGGTGCGCCTAGGATTAGGTTTTCCTACCCTTGGGATTGGTATCCTAATTAGAACCCAGAGAAAATGCAGCCATTTTAGATCTGGAATCCCAAACATAACCGGAGAAGTAAAAGGCCACTTTGCTGCTGTTAACAGGAAGTCGACGTCCATCGATCTGGACGTCTATATCCTCTGGCCATGCAGTCAACGGCTCACAGGTTGCCGTCAACCTGCCCTTAACGTCAAGGGATGTTGACCTTAACAGGGATTTCGGGAAGAACACAGAAATATCAAATAAACCTACATACATAGAATAAATACATATAATATACACAACAATAATTAAATACTACATGCACATTTAAATAAAATATATTTTATGCACAGAAATAAACATATATATATATATATATACATATGCACATAAGTAAATAAATATTTATAATATGCCCAAAATTAAATATACATAATGTGAACAAAATTCGAGGGCCTTACACCCTCTCCCCCTAAAAGAAAACATCGTCCTTGAAGTTAGAACGAAAATACTAACCAAACAAATAGGGATACTTCTTCTTCATAGCGTCTTCAAGCTCCCATGTAGCCTCCTCCTGCGAGAAATTCCTCCATAACACCTTGACGGATGTAATACTCTTATTTCTGAGGTGCTAAACCATTCGGTCTAGGATAGCTACTGGTTGCTCTACATATGACAAGTCTGGCTAAATCTCCACTGGCTCGTGACTAATAACATGCGACGGATCTCTCACGTATCTCCTGAGCATAGACACGTGGAAAACTGGGTAAACACTAGCTAGCGCTAGGTGTAAAGCTAGCTCATATGCCACACTGCCCATCCGCCTGAGAATCTCAAACGGGCCAATGAATCTCGGACTCAACTTGTTATGCCTGCCAAACCTGGCCACGCCTCGGGTAGGCGAAACCTTGAGAAATATATGCTCGCTAACCTCGAACTCTAAATCCTTCCTCCTGTTGTCGGCGTAGCTCTTCTGCCTATCCTGCGCCACAACCAACCTCTACCTAATAAGCTGAATCTTATCCGAAGTCTTCTGCACCAACTCCGGACCAACTAACTGCCTATCACCTGTCTCCTCCCAGCACAAAGGAGATCTACAGGGTCGCCTATATAGAGCCTCGAATGGAGCCATACTGATGCTCGCATGGAAACTGTTGTTGTATGCGAACACCACAAGAAGTAGATGACGCTCCCAATCACCCTTCCAATCAAGCACGCATGCTCTCAACATATCCTTGAGCATCTAAATCGTCCTCTCGGATTGGCCATCTATCTGAGGGTGAAATGCTGAACTAAGCTTCAGCTTAGAACCCAATGCATCCTGATGACCCTGCCACAACCTCGATGTAAACCACAGGGTCTCTATCCAAGATAATGGATTTTAGCACACCATGCAACCTCATAATGCTGCCAATATATAGCCTAACCAAACTCTCCATGGACTGCTTCTTCTTTATAGGCATGAAATGTGCCGTCTTGGAGAAACGATCTACAATCACCCAAATTGAGTCATTGCCCTTAGCTGATCTGGGCAAACCCATCACAATATGGGTATCTCCATCTTATGCATAAGACTCGATGGTCTCTGATGCTCGGCCTTCACCTGCTGCCACACTAAACACCTGGACACAAACTCGGCCACATCCTTCTCCATGCTAGACCACCAGAAAGATCTCTTCAAATCTTGGTACATCTTGGTGTTGCCTGGATGAATGGAGAACCTCGATCTGTGTGCTTCTGCAAGTACTCGCTCACGGACATCCACAACATCGGGAACACAAACGCGGTGATGGAATCTAATGACATCGTCCTCATCACGAGCAATGCCTGCCTTCCCACCATCTCCTGAAGCCTAGGATCAGCTCTCTGCTGCTCGATCACCTCATCCAGAATTGTGGATCGGATAGATAACTGAGCCACAAAAGCCTGACACAACTGTGGCTCTAACTCAGTCATAGCACATGCCGCATCTTCTAGCATCTTCCAATCCTGTAGGAGCAAAGACCTCTTCTTGCTGAGCGTATCCACCACGACATTCACCTTCCTTGGATGGTACTGAAGCTCGAAGTCATAGTAGTCCTTGAGAAATTCTATCCATCTTCTCTGCCACAAGTTCAACTCCTTCTCAGGGAAAAGGTACCTCAGACTCTTGTGGTCAGTGAACACCTTGAACTTGACACCATAAAGATAGTGTCTTTAGATCTTCAGTTCATGAACCACAGCTGCTAGCTCCAAATCATGGGTTGGATAGTTAGCTCATGCTCCTTTAACTAGCGAGAAGCATATGCAACTACCTAATCATGCTGCATCAATACATAGCCAAGGCCTACTTGAGAAGCATCAGAGTAGATAGGAAAACCCGCTACACCACTCAGAAAGATCAACACGGGTGTAGATGTAAGCCTCATCTTCAGCAACTAGAAACTACTCTAACAATCATTAGACCGCACATACTTCACACCCTTCCTCATTAGCTTAGTTAAAGGTGCTGCGATAGATGCAAAGCCTTCAATGAATCGCCTGTAATAGCCTGCTAAGCCAAGAAAACTCTTGATCTTCGATGGTGTCCTTAGAGTCTCCCACTCTAACACTGCTTGAACCTTCGCCGGATCAACAACAACTCCAGCGCCTGAGATAACATACCCAAGGAAATGAACCTTGCGCATCCAGAAGTCGCACTTTCTGAACTTAGCATACAACTTGTGCTCTCAGAGAACCTCCAGAACAACTCTCAAATGCTCATGGTGTGTAGCCTCATCAGGAGAATAGACTAACACATCTTCAATGAACACCACTACAAAACTATTCAAATATGGTCTAAACACCATGTTCATGAGATCCATGAATGCTGCAGGGGCGTTAGTTAGACCAAATGGAAGCACAAGAAACTCATAGTGTCCACAACGAGTCCTAAAAGTGTTGGATCGAAATGGCACAATAGATGTCCTAGAGGGGGGTGAATAGGACTTCTTGGCTTTAAAATTTTCTTCTGAAATTGCACAACACTAAATAAATTCGTTAATACTTAGTGTGATGTGTGTGATTCAAGAGTGAACTAGGCGGAAACAATCACACAAATATGCACAAGGATTTATCCTGGTTCGGCCCTTCCTATATGGAAGTCCTACATCCAGTCCTCAAGCCAACCACTAGAGATTTCTACTATCTGCTAATGAATTGGCCTTCTCTCACCCTTGAGAGGAAATACAATCCCACTTGCTCCCAAGCAAGTCTTCCCTAAACAGGGATACAATCCCACTTACTGTTTGGCATGAATGATACAACGGCACCCAAAGTAATTTGGGTACCAAAACCTCTTGTCTGATCCACATGTGCAGGAATGCCTAGCAACTCACAATCAAAACAAATGGTACCTGGATAGTGGCTGCTCGAGGCACATGACGGGCGATAAAGACAAATTCAGTTTGCTCGTGGAAAGAGACGGAGGTCAAGTAATTTTTGGAGGTAACAACAAAGGCCAGATCATCGGCTTAGGTAAGGTTGGTAAGTTTGCCTCTAACTCCATAGACAATGTTTTACTTGTTGATGGCCTTCATCACAACTTTCTTAGCATAAGTCAATTGTGTGATAAGGGTCATAAAATTGTCTTTGAATCCAATTCATGTCAAATTCTTGATAAGGAAACATGAAGTCTGAAATTTTCTGGAAAAAGAACAAACAACATCTACATGGTTGACGTAGATGATCCAGAAAATAATGATCTATGTCTTGTAGCAAACAAACAGGATGAGCTTACATTGTGGCATCGTAGGCTCGGTCACGCTAGCTATAATGTATTGCACAAGATCATGAGGCTTAAGTTGGTAAGTGGTCTTCCTGAAATTTCCTTTAACAAGAATGAAAATTTCTGTGATGCATGTGCACAGGGAAAACAAACCCGGAAATCCTTCAAATCAAAAGCACCGGTGAGTACTACTAAAGCTTATGAACTGTTGCACATGGACCTATTTGGACCTACAAGAACGTTGAGTCTCAATGGCAAACGATTTGGTTTTGTTATTATAGATGATTTTTTTAGGTTCACATGGGTGAAATTTCTTGCTCACAAGAATGAAGCACTGCAAGTTTTTGAAGATTTTTTCAATAAGATTGAGCATGGAAATGTCAACAAAATATGCTCCATCCGCACTGATCACGTGGGAGAATTTTATAACAACTCCTTTACTGAATTCTGCAGGCTCCACGGGATAGAGCACTTGTTCTCCTCTCTAAGAACTCTGGAACAAAATGGAGTGGTGGAGAGAAAGAACAGAACATTGGTGGAGATGGCTCGCACGCTTCTGGTCGAGAATAAACTAGCAAGAACCTTTTGGGCAGAAGCGGTAAACACATCTTGCTACATTCTTAACAGAGCCATGGTAAGACCGGTATTCAAGAAAACCTCCTACGAACTACTGAAAGGTATAATAATGAAGAAGATATTCTCCCGTTCAACAAATCAGAAAGTGTACCTGACAAAGATCCACAAGAGGAAGAACAACAACTTGAACTATCTCAAGCACTTCCTCCTCCAGAACAACTTCCTCCAATGCAAGATCTTCCAGGCCCTTCAACAGACATGAATGTGAGGTATTCAAAAGATCATCCTCTTGAGAATGTGATAGGAAATTTAAATGAGTCGGTTCAAACTAGATCTAAGGTTAATCAAATAGTTGAACAGGACCATTTAGCTTTTGTCTCTCAAGTGGAACCCAAGAATGTTGAAGAAGCCTTAAAAGAAGATTCATGGATTGATGCTATGCATGAGGAGCTTGGGCAATTCCAAAGAAATAATGTATGGAGTTTAGTTCCTAAAACCCCTGAAATGTCTGTCATAGGTACAAGGTGGGTTTTTAGAAACAAACTCAATGAAGAGGGTAAAGTGGTGAGAAACAAGGCTAGACTGGTTGCAAACGGGTATAATCAGGAATTTGGTGTAGACTTTGAAGAATCTTTTGCACCAGTAGCTAGGCTAGAAGCACTTAGAATTTTGTTAGCATATGCATGCTCAAACAAATTTAAATTGTATCAAATGGATGTCAAAACTGCTTTCTTGAATGGCTACATAAAAGAGGAAGTCTACGTTTCTCAACCACCTGGCTTTGAGGATCATGATAAACCAAACCATGTATTTAAATTGCACAAAGCTCTTTATGGTTTGAAACAGGCACCCCGAGCTTGGTACGACAGGCTGAGCACATTTCTGGTAAGCAAAAACTACTCAAGAGGTAAGGTAGACCAAACTCTCTTTACAAAGAAAGTCCGCAATCATATAATTGTTGTTCAAGTCTATGTGGACGACATTATCTTTGGTTCTACTAATCCTTCACTGTGTGAAGAATTCTCTAAACATATGCACAGTGAATTTGAGATGAGTCTTATGGGGGAGCTTCAATTTTTTCTTGGTTTGCAGGTCAAATAATTGGAAGACGGATTCTTCATCAACCAAGAAAAATATGTCAAAGAGCTACTGAAAAAGTTTCAGTTTGAACAAGCTAAACATGCCTCAACACCCATGAGCACAAGCATTAAGCTAGAAAGTGATGCGAAAGGTAAATCGGTAGATGCCAAACAATTTCGAGGTATGATTGGCTCACTCCTTTATCTTACTGTAAGTAGACCGGACATCCAATTCAGTGTTTGCCTTTGTGCTAGATACCAATCTAGTCCAAAGGAAAGCCACTTAATTGCCGTTAAGAGAATTTTTAGATATCTCTCAGGTACGTTTGATTTGGGTCTTTGGTATCCAGCAGGTAGTAGCTTTGACTTGGTTTCATATTCTGATGCTGACTATGTTGGATGTAAAATTGACAGGAAAAGCACTAGTGGCTATTGCCAAATCCTTGGCAGTTGCATGGTTTCGTGGGCATCCAAGAAGCAACACTCGGTTGCACTCTCCACTGCAGAGGCAGAATATGTTGCTGTAAGGAGTTGTGCGGCACAAGTGTTGTGGATAAAAAGTCAGTTGTGTGACTATAACATTGATATTGGATGCACACCTATCCTATGTGACAACACCAGTGCAATCAACTTATCAAAGAATCCCATTCAACACTCTAGGACAAAACACATAGAAATCCGTCACCATTTCTTGAGAGATGAGGTAGCCAACAAAACCTTAGAAATCAGTTTCATACCCACAGAAAAACAATTGGCTGACATCTTTACCAAACCTCTAGCTGAAGATAGATTCACTACTTTGAGAAGAGAATTGGGCTTGTGTAAATTGCAGTGAAACTTATCCATATACTGAGCATATGTCTCTTGTGTGCACCAACTATGAGGTATATTAAATAGTGTTTGTGGAAGAACAAGTAAAGCTTGTTTGGAAACTCTCATTATGCGTAGAGGAAAGATCCTCCGCCATGTATCCATAGTTGACATGCATGTAAGGGGTATGTACTTTATATAGGGATGAGTTTCTTTACAATTTGCCCATTCTCCACTTCAGTGAAACATTGACTATCTTAACAATCTGTCTTCCTGAAAGCTTGGTGTGCTCACATGATTGGTCCAGTTGAAATAGTGTGTCTTGAATACTCAATTGCTTGTTTTCACATGAGCACACACTATGGGGGAGCAAGTCTAGGTTAGATGTCCTTCATGAGAGGAGAATCACTCATTCCATGTGTATTTTCAATTCCCTCACTTGTCATGATCATCTCACTCTTCATTCTAATCTTAAACCAGTTTTGCACAGGCATCTGTCGACAGCTCCCACTCCATCTGTCGACAGATCAGGCCTCACAGAACTCTAATTCTTCTGTCTGTGCAATCTGTGGACAGACGACAACTTATCTGTCGACAGATCTCACAGGTTCTGCTCTGCCCGAACTGGCCTTTTTTCTGTCTATGTGATCTGTCGACAGGCACTTCTCTAGCTGTCGACAGACACCAACTCTTCAAGTAATTCATGCCTATTTCACATCCTACTTGTTTAGCAGGTTCATGAACTTTCACTAAGGTGTTTATTGGGTGGATATACATGTTTAACTTCATCATATATACATGATATTGATGCTATCCCCTAAACCACCATGATTTGGACATACTACTCATGCTTGGGTTTATGTTACATCATTTTGAAAACATTGAACTATCTTAGAGGATTAACACCTAAACTCCATTGAATAATTTCCTTGTAGGCTCACACCATTCTCAATACAATTGAAAAATCTTATGGTCATTGAACTTTATGTTTTGAACTGAAGGATCATCATATACATCTCCTTGATCTTAAGTTTAAGCTAAAAATGGAGAAAAGCTACCTATTTCAGAAAAATATATACAACGTCATTTAAAAACAAAAATTGGGATAATGGTAGAGCTATGATGGGTCTTGCTGAGTAACCGGGGAGATGGGCATCATAAATGTCTGCCCTCGCGTCAAAAAAACAAACTCATTATCTCTATACAACGATATAATGGAAACTTCAACTGAGTAACTGGGGGTACGGGCACTTGTCATGTCTATCCTCATGTCAAAAGGTGTGAAGTTATCTTGAATATCACTTTTCCCATTGCATTCTTGTCTTGAAAGCAAAAAAAAAAAAAAATTAAATAGTGTGAAGCCTCCACAGTGTCTCAAATCTAAAGGTCATGTACTGTCTATGGCTATCCAGAAGTTTAGACATTTATTTCAATCATCATTTGATCATCATAAACTTGGGATAGTGTTGGTCTACAATGTCCTTAATCAACCAAGGGTAATGGTGTCTTTTCTCAACGAATGGAAAATGTTCTCTTAATGCTTTAACTTTAAGTCCCTTGGGTATTATGTTTAAACCTTTAGGTAAGTGGGAGAGCCTTAATGTCCATGACAATGATAGGTTACAATATGTGTTTACCCATCTTACACCTTACAAATATGACTCATGTAACCATTGCTCCCATTTCTTTCTTCAAAATCCACATCAAAAATCAATGGCAGAAACTCTGCAGGATCTGTCGACAGATCCCCTATCATCTGTCGACAGCCGGCGGCAGACCCGATTTGGGAAGTCCAACGGGCACGCCGTTTGGGGCGTTTTTGGTGGGGCTTGCCTTTTAAAATCCCCTCCTCTTTCTATAAAAAGGCATCCATAGGAACCCTTCTCCTCCTACCACCAAAACCCCTCTCCACCTCCCCTCCAAATCTCCATCCCCTGTTCTGGACGGGAAATCCCTACCTTCATCCGGTCTTCCTTCCTCTCATCCGAGCCCGCACCCACGTCTCTCTCTCACGCTCACCCTTCTTCTTCTAGCCTTCCTCATGTCTTCAAGGCCGTCCAAGAAACTGGCTTCTCGCCGCCGTCCCTCCTCTTCTCGGGCCGACGGGGCTGAGGCTGAGCGCAGGACAAAGCATCGGGACGATCGTCTTCCCGAGCTTGTGTGCCTCCCCGTCTTCACCTCACCCACTCAAAGGGGACGCATACCAAGTTTGTCCAGCAACAGTATGTAGAGTTTGAGTCCTTGGCCGTCATGTTTCCTAATCTCCAACCCCTATTCGACAATCAGGGCTGGACTCCGTTTCTCTACCGTCACATGCGGTATTCTCCTTTTGCCGTTCGTGACTTCTACAACCACCTTGGCTTCACTCCAGATAACCGTTTCTTTACCACCGTCAAGGGCACAACCTTTCAACTCACTGAAAATCTTCTTTGCACAGCCCTTCAAATCCCCAATTCTGGAGTTGATATCCTAAGCCACAAACCGGATGCCTCTGTCTACTACCCTCTCCTCACACTTGAGGATTATGATGGCACCAAGAAAATATCTAAACTCAATGCAAACTCATTTCCTTCATTGATCAGAATGATCCACCACATATTCACTACCATGATTGCGCCTAAACATGGCAGTCGGGAGCTGGTCACCGATGTTCACAAATCTCTCTTCACCTTCTTCCTCAGTTGTGAACCCATTAATCTCCCGCTTCTGATGCTTAGTCTTATCAAAAAAACATTCTACCAACCCAGGAGGTCGATGCCCTTTGCCAGTCCACTTACCTCCCTCATGAGGTTCATCGGCATTGACATTCTAGACAGCGAGTGCATAGAGCTAAATTCTCGCAACAGCTTTGATCTCACTGCAGCACATCGCATGCGATACAAGCTTGTTGATGGAATTGTTACCCGGGAGCTTAAGGGTAAAGCACCTGCTGATGCCGTAGGGGAGAATGTTGAAGACGAAGATGAGAATCTTGCCGAAGATGCTGAAGATGACGAGGATGAAGACTCCCAGTCTGGATCACATGGTGTGCCGGGCGTAGAGATTGTTAGTGATGCTCCAACTCAACCATCCATTAGAGATTTGCTTGCACAGTTATAGCTACAGATGACCACTGGATTTGAGAAGCTGAACACAAGATTGGACATAGTGGATTCAAGTCTGGAATCACTTGCGGACACTCAAGTCCAGCTTCAGCTCCGTATGACAAGGCTTCAGACAGAGATGCATAACACTCGTCAGGCTCCAGCTCCGCCTGCTGATGATGCTGCCTAGATAGGCTTTATGTCTAGGAATGGGTTTTCACGTAGTGTCTATGTCCTGTCTTGCCTGAGTCTTATAGTTTTTTTATTTCACTTTGTGGTCATGTATTTTCTTTCCCTTTCATGTTTAATCTCAGTCAAACAACTTTTTGTACTGTGTATGCCTCCTTCATATCAATGAATTCACAGTGCCATGTTCCTTGTTTGTCTATATGTTTGTCTGATGAATGCTTTTAGATGTTGTCAAAAGGGGGAGAAACCTCAATGTGCATTAATTGCTAAATTTTGTCATCATCAAAAAGGGGGAGAATGCTGGGTTTTCATTCTAACATTTATAGCAACATGTTTTTGATGATGAATAACTTCAATTGAGGTTTGATACATGTAACACATGAAATAGAAACTAATGCAATACTTGATTGTTTGTGTATTCAAAATACTTAGTTTTACATGTTTCATCATGTAGGTACAAATGTACAAAGTCAAGCTCTCTCCAAGCAAGTGAAAAAGATCACAAAAAGCAAAATCAAGGTTACCTGTCGACAGACACAAAAGACCTGTCGACAAATCTCACAGGTGTGGTCTGCCAGAAGACCCATAGTTCAGAAAGTCTTTATCTGTCGACAGATAACAGATCGGCTGTCGACAGATCTCACAGTCCAGAACATCCAGACTTCTGTTGTTTACACAAAAGAGCACATCTGTCAACAAATGGTCTTCGACTGTCGACAGATCTCACAGAGCTGAAGATCCATACTTCTATCTTACTGTCGCCTGTCGACAGATGGCCAAGACCTGTCGACAGATAGAGTACAATTCAAACTACATAAAGTTTCTAAGTTATCCTAGGAGGTGTTTCCAACTCTCACGTTTCTCCATGTGAGAACTCCTATATTTAAACACCTCTTTGAAGGAAATTTCATAGAGAAGCAGCCACAACTAAAAACCCTAGAGCTACTCCAAGTTTCACAAGAGTTGCTGCTGCCCTGCTTCAGACTACTGCATAGAGCCCTAAAGATACGTTGATCCAGCAGTTCCTGAAAGAAGAACGTCGAGGATTCAACCTTCTCCATCAACTTAGAGCATTCAAGTCGAAGATTGAACTTCCTCTAGGCGTTCTCAGAAGAGTTCTTCACCAGGATTTATTCTCTCACTCAGAACTCTCTCTGTTTTCATATTTCCACCATCTGTGTGTGTGTTGTGGTGATTCAAGCAATCCTTGTGCTTGCGATCACGTGTGTGTGTTGTTCTGATCGTGGGTGCACATTAGAAAACACGTGTGTGTGAGTTGTAGTCACCGAACTCGCTGATAAGCAGTTTTCTCTGTGTGTGTGTGCGTGCCGTGGACGTAGGATACATGATTTGTGTACTCCGAACAACGTAAATCTTCGTGCCTTGTGGTTTGAATGATTTTCACGTTAGATGCTTGATAGGCACGTTGCATTCACGCACTAGATAGATTGCTAACTCACCTACACATCGTCAACACACCTAAGTCTCACGTTGTTTCTACAGAAAATTCAAAAGACCTCGTTGTGATTGAAAAAGGGTTGTTTTCATACTTTTAATTGGTAGTAATCTATTCAACCCCCCTTCTAGATTACCATATTGGAATTCCGCAAATCTTTCAAGGATGGTGGTTTACCAGCCACATCGGTGCCATTGTCAGCTTGGAATCCCACGGGGAATTCCCGCCTCATCCAACTGTACGGACATGATTGTCACCGAGAGGAACGAGAAGCTGATGAAGAAGGTCATGAAGACTTGGGCAAGATACACGATGAGCAAGAAGGTGGGAATGGCTGTTCAGGAGAAACGGGAAGACATATGGAAATATGAAGAATTCAACGATACCATTCATCCCATTTCTTGTGATTTTTATATGGCCCGCAGGGCAAAATGATGTGTTTTCCAATTCAAAAAGTGTAACACAAAATTAGGTGAATAAAAAGTTGTTTGCATTTGTGTTTGATGGCTTGAATTGTGTGGAATTGATCAATGGAGTATCAATGGGCTTCAAAGATGTTCAAAGGAGTGTGCTGTGAGGACTGAGTGCGGAAGTATTGGCATCCACATCGATGGACGCCAATCAGGTAGACATCCAGACATGGCCACTGATCATACTCCGAGGTCTAACAGTGAAGAGACATTGGCGTCCACATGATGGCCGTTAAGGGTACGTCAGCGGCCACAGCTTGACGCCAGGAAAAGGTAAACGGCCTCACCTTGACGTCAAACCAGAAAACTACTTTTTTTTTAACTGATGCCTTCTCCCGGCTCCATTTCACCTTCTCCAAGCACTTCCTCTCTTCTCTCCACACTCTCCAACCCACTCAAAACTTCACACCTTCACTTTCTTTTGACTACCTATTCACCTTTGCTCAGGATCTTGATGAGGACGAGGGGGAAACAGAGCGTTCTCTGGAGTCGCCGTCAACCAGAGGAGGAAGAGGAGGAGATGGAGACGAGCATGGCGGAGGAAGAGGAAGAGGTGATGGCAGCGGGTGATGCACCGGAGGCGGAGGATACCGCCAGAAATGACGGAGGAGGGGATGAGACGGAAGCAGAAGCACCCCGATGGCCCAAGGTAGGCCCCTAGAACCCTCAAAACTCTGTGGAATGTGTGGTTGTAGAAGGTGGAAAGGGGGAAAAACATGGGAGGTTCCATCGGGTTTCACAGGAACTTAACGTCCACATCGGTGGACGTCGAGTTCCTATCAACGGCCACCCCCCTTGCCGTTCAACTGAACTTGACGGAAATGGGTTGGACGCCGATATAGGAACTAGACGGCCACACACTTGACGCTGACTATGTTTAGACGACAGACCCCTTGCCGACAACTTGAGATTAACGGCAATCGATGCTAACGTCATGTTTTCTGTGTTTTCTGCAGGGCAAGGGCCGAATGAGGAGCAGGGTCACCTGGGACCTATGCTGGGCGTGGTACAGGGCGCTTCCGGAGGCCGAGCAAACCCTGATCGCCAAGATGGGGTTCGGGCACCTCTTGTCAGTGCATCCATTCCATGTGGACGTACCGTATCTAGAGGCCCTTAGGGAGAGATAGGGAGGAGGACTACAAGGTATTCATCATGCCTTGGGGTCACATGATACCCACGTTGGAGGACGTGGCGTATCTGATTGGACTATAGGTTCAGGGAGAGCCGGTAGTGGGACAGGAGCGGAGTGATTATTATGATGACATTGTTGAGTTGCTGGGGCCGGAGTTTGTAGAAGGGAGGAGGAAGCCGATCCGGAGCATCTTGCTCGGATCACTTTCAGAGGCTGTAGGCCTGAGGGGCAGGAGGAGAGGGCCCCTGGAGATGCTAGAGGAGTTTTACTCAGGGGTGCGGGGAGCCCTAGACTTGGGGGATTGGAGCGAGGAGCGCTCGGTCAGGATCTTCATCGCCTACCTCTTCGGGCGGCTCTTGTTCGCGACACAGTCATCCCAGATGAACTGCAAGTTCGTGCTCTTACTGAGGGATTTGGCACAGGGGGGATGATATGCATGGGGCACCGCGATGCTGGGGCATCTGTTCTCTCTTCTTCCCAGCAGCTCGCGGCGTTCTCAGAGCACCGGGGGCTTCACCCCCTTTCTTTAGGTATGCAAATTTCCTTTTAATGCTCATCATTGATTATTAAATTGATTAAATTGCCGGACTGACATTCTTTTGGTTGCCTTGCAGATCTAGGGGTACACCCGCTTCCCCATGGGGCGCGGGACATTGAGAGAGGGGAGCCAGACCTTGGTGCTCATCATGGCGAGGTGGGATGTAGCCCCTGACCCCAGGGTCACAGACCGGTGTGCGGAGGACGTGCGCGTCGCCCTAGACCATTACCCCCATAATCAGGTATGAAATTCTCAATTAGCTCTTCCATTCATTTAATTACTGCATTTGATGTTATTGACCAGTGTTCTTTTCTTTCCTCAGGTGGTATGGACCCCATACGCGGGAGAGGCAGACAACTCGCACCCAGCGGTGGCGGCGGGTCGTCCACTATTCGACCGCCACCTGCTCCTTCTCTGCATGGGGACCTGCGAGGTCCTCTATTTAGAGCTCATGGTGTGGACTCTAGGCTGGCACCAGCCGTCCATGGAGGTGCCGTCCCTGGGCAGAGAGGGGCACTCCTACCGCCGGTTTTTCACCGAGGACTGTGACTGGGGCGAGGAGCATGGGAGCACGGTCGCCTACTGGTGGGCCGGAGGAGACTAGGTGGTCCAGCAGGCGGGCCTCCTCGACAGCTCGGCCTACATGGAGGATTACCAGGCACGCTACACCGGACGACTCCGGCTTGACCGGCGAGTGGTAAGTGAAGTTCTATCTCTAAGCCTCTATCATTTAAATTTGATTTAATTCTAACCTTGAAGTGTGAGTGACAGTTGCCGGAGTCGCAGGCGATCCGTCTCCTGGAGGGGTGGTTAGCAGAGCAGGAGGTGGAGTTAGAAAGACTCCGCGTGGAGGTGCGGACACTAGTGAGTAACATTTCTCAGATTGAATTTGATCTGAATTGGAATTGACTTGATTTGATTATTGACCATAATATGTGAATGTAGAGGGCAGAGCAAGCGAGGGTGTGGGCGAGCCGCGATGCGGGGGCGAGCTCGTCTGCCCAGCCAGCCGGAGGGGACTTGGCGGTTCGCCTGCAGGAGGCCCTGGATAGGGCGAATGAGCGGATCCAGGAGCTCGAGGCCGAGGTAAGACACTGAACCGAACCTGAACACTTAAAATTTGATTTGATTTGATTTGACGTGTTTGCTTTTTTGTGTGCAGCGACAGGAAGGAGGAGTAGCGACCCTCTAGGCACAGGTGGAGGCCCTGCGGCTGGTTCTATCGAGGATGGAGGGTCGCATGACCGCGTTTCGGGACAGCGCGAGGGATGCAGAGGCAGAGAAGATACGGGCCATCGAGGCCCGGGTGCAGGCTGTCGTGGATCTGGAATTCTTGAAGAACCGGGTGCTGAAGAAGCGCCGGGAGCAGCAGCGACAAACTCAGCAGGAGGCAGGCGGGAGGATGGGGTCCGTGTTCGGGTCTCTTGATGACATCGTGTCATTGGGAGACCCGTCCGTCGGACGAGGAGCGGGAGCACGACCAGAGGCCTCCACTGCGACGAGACCTCCCGTCCTAGACAGGCGTCGGGAGAGGGAGGAGGAGGAGGTCAGCAGCTCGCGTAGGCCGAGGCCTAGCGAGGGTGAGAGGAGAGAGGAGTGAGCTTTTGTACCACCAGGGGTATGCCCCTGTTATGATATGTACAAAACTTCTTCCTTATAGTGGATTTTTGTGGACTTTTGATATTTTGAGCTTGAATGGTTTGCTTTTATTCCTGCATCCACAACACTTAGAAGAAAAAAGTTAGTGTAGATTTGTCTTTAGCCCCTTGCCTAAAAGATGTACCTTTCTTGAGATCTGGTCAAGGGGCTAATTTCTAATCAAAGATAAAACATAAGGAAAAATAACCAAAGGGAAATATGTACATGCATTTTTTGTTGTTGTTGTTTTTTTTTTTTTTGATTTTTTGGTTGTTTTTGATTTAGATAAGAAAATAAGGAGAATGTTAGTATATATACATGTTACTACTAATTTTTTTGAATTTTTGAATTTTCTGATTTTTTTTGTTTTTGAAAATAAGTAAAAATAAGAGTAAAAATATGTATATGGTGAAAATATATACATCGAGAGACTCTCTTTTTCTTTTTTTCTTCGTTTTTTTTTACTCTAAAATACATACTCATCACATGTCAAAGCATAGGGTCTGTGTGATCTACTTAACCACAGAGGTCATGAATAAGGAGGATGGTGCATGAATTCTTTGATGTTGGAAATTGCCCCTAGCCTTCTTGATATTTTCCACCATGGAAGGTCTTATACAGTCGAATTTGCCCCTAGAGGGAGGAATAAGTAGGAAGCCATGCAAGGATTTGGTTCAGACTACTTTCTGTTCCCAAACCAACACCTCATACTAAAGACTTGGTCAACAATTATTTGCAGGGGAATTTTTCTTCTTATTTGATTTCAGGGGTGGAGGCACGTACTTTTTGCTACCTCCTTAATTTGGTCAGCCTTTTTCTGGGTATGTACTTTTTGCTACCATTTTTTGACCTTTTTTGACTTTTCTTTTCCCCTTTTTGGCTGGATTTGATTCTGCCCCTTTTGCTTTTCTTGATTGCCCCTGTTTACGATAACCTTGTCTTTAGATGGTAGTGGATGGTCCCCTACTCGTAGTTTGCTCCGCTTCCAGACACGACCGAGTGGGAGAAGAATAGGGGAAAACATACTGACTGGATTAGACTATCCGAGTGTACTTGTGATTTTCCAACTAGAGGGCAATATCTTAACATCGTGTGGTGTGTGAATAAACCCTTCCTCACTAATGACCAATTGGAAAAGTAAAGATTTAGACCCACACCTTAACAAGTGATGAATGACCGACTTGACGGACTGACTGACTAAGGATAGAATTTCTTGAGGTAGACTGCATTCCACGGATACGACAACTCCACTCCCTCGGCATCTACCAACCTATAAGCGTTCCCTGAATATACTTCTTTGACAACGAACGGACCTTCCCAATTTTCTTGCAATTTGCTCCTGGGACCTGGTGCCTTTATGATTTTGCGCTTTAGGACCATCTCACCCACTTCAAATTTTCTCTCAAGAACTCTTTTAGCGTAAAAACGTGCAATTCTTTGACGGTAGACTTGAGCATGGTCAGCCGCTATCATTCGCCTTTCATCTAAAAGTTCAAGTTGTGCCAACAAGGCCTCCCGACGTTAATCGGGGTCAAGTTCGGCATCCAATTGAACTCTTAGTGAAGGGACGAAGATCTCATATGGGAGTATCACATCCGATCCATATGTCAAAGCATAGGGGGTTTGCCCTGTAGGAGTTCAGACCGAGGTGCGATAAGCCCAAAGAGCTTCAACTAAGCGGTTTGGCCAGTCAGCATTGTTGTGAGATTTGCATGTTTTCTTTATAATTTTGATGAGAGTTTTATTAGTAGCTTCCGCTTGTCCATTACCTTGTGGATAATATGGAGATGAATGATGCAAGTTAATGCCATATTTACCACACATGTCGCGAAGCTTCTGTGAAGTGAATTGAGGTCCATTGTCGGTGACGATGTCCCGAGGCACGCCGAACCTTGCAAGGATGTTGCGCTTGATGAATTTGACCACTGTTGAAGCTTTGACCTCAATGAATGCTTCTACTTCAGCCCACTTTGTGAAGTATTCCGTGGCGGTGAGGATGAAGGACTTCTTACGGATTTCCCTAGTTCTGTCCACGAGAGGACCGACCACGTCGAACGCCCACATAGAGAAAGGCCATGGAGCGATGAGAGGGTGAAGAGAAGAAGAAGGAGCATGAATTTTGTCACCGTGCAATTGGCATTTAACACAGTGACGGACAAAATGGCGACAGTCTTCTTCCATGGTAGGCCAATAATTGTGTCTTAACAACTTTTGGGCAATTGCTCTACCATTAACATGACCACCACATTCACTGGAGTGAGCGGCTTCAACAACATTTTGAGACTCGAATTCATCGAGGCAACGAAGATATACTCCACTGAGAGATTTCTTGTATAGAATGCCACCTATAATCTTGTAACGCTCCGAGACACGGCGAATGACCCGTCTATCAATAGAGGTGGCATAATCGGGGAAGGATCCATCTTTGAGAAAGTTCTCGATGTCAAAATACCAAGGATGGCCATCTTCGAGCTCAATTTCTGGCTCTTTTGAGAGCGCATGAACCCGAAGGGATGGAGAAGGAGACATGAGTTGAGAAAACCAAGGATCGACATGGGAGGGGACTCTTAATCTCTGGACAAAGATGGTTTCAGAAGTTCTTCCCAAAGGAATAGGAATGGAAGAAGCTAGGGAAGCAAGCGAATCTGCTAGAATGTTCTGAGCCCTAGGTGTGTGCACTAGTGTGAGCTTCCTAAACTGCCAGACTACTTTTCCTACCAACTCTTGGTATGGTTTGAACTTGGGGTCCCGGGTCTGGTACTTGCTAAGGGATTTCCGGAGTATTAACTGTGAATCAACAATTATCCTTAACTCCTTAACTCCGAGCAATAATGCAATTTTCATCCCAACTTAGAGCGCCTCATACTCGACCACATTGTTCGTGGCTCGGAAGGTTAATTGGTAGGCGTGCGGAATGACTACCCCTTCCAGTGAGAGGAGGACTGCCCCTATTCCACACCCTTTGGAATTGAGGGCCCCATTGAAGTAAAACACCCACGAAGGTTCACCATCAATAATGGCTCCTAACTCTTCATCGGGAAAGCTTTAATCGACGGGAGAGCATGAAGGTAAGGGGTGGTGGGCCAAATGCTCAGCTAAAGCATGCCCCTTGATTGACTTTTGGTTGACGTAGGTGATATAAAATTGATTAAGGAAGCTTTGCCACCTCATCAACTGATCAGTCAGGACAGGCTTCTCAAGCAAGTATCGAATAGGGTCCATACGTGCCAGAAGTTTTACTTCATGAGCCAAGAAATAGTGCTTTAACTTCTGGGTAACCCAGACGACAGCCACACACGTTCTTTCCATGGTGGTGTACTTCTTTTCTGCTTCATTGAATAACTTGGATAAATAGTACACCGCTCTCTCCTTCTTCTCGTCGTCGTATTGGGCCAAAACTGCTCCAGTTGAATCTTCAGTGGTTGACACATAGAGCAATAAAGGCCTACTCGGAACCGGAGGAGCGAGAACAGGGGGATTGAACAGATAACTCTTCAATTCATCCAAGGCCTTTTGGCATTTATCGTTCCAATCAAACTTAGCCTCTCCTTTAAGCATCTCATAGAAGGGCTTACAACGGATTGAATGCTGGGAGATAAATCTCCTAATGAACTGAAGTCTACCAATTAGCCCTCTGACTTCTCTGATATTCCTAGGAGGAGGCATGTTGATTATTTCTTTGGCCTTGTTAGGATCAATTTCAATTCCCTGCTTGCTAACTATGAACCCAAGCAATTTCCCTGAAGAGACACCAAAGACACACTTCTTGGGGTTCATCTTGAGCTTATGTTCTCTAGACCGCTGGAGAACTGCCCGGAGGACCTCAGCTTGGCCATGTCGAGTCTTTGATTTAACCAAGACATCGTCCACATAGACCTCCATGTGCACATGCATCATGTCATGAAAAATTGCCATCATAGCCCTTTGATAAGTTGCTCCCGCATTCTTTAATCCGAAGGGCATGCCAACATAACAGTAAGTCCCCCAAGGCGTTGTGAAAGAAGTTTTCTCCTGGTCTTCCTCCGCCAGACGGATCTGGTTATACCTAGAGAAACCATCCATAAATGACAACAACTCAAAACCGGCAATGTTGTCCACTAGGACATCTATGTGTGGGAGAGGGAAATCGTCCTTTGGGCAAGCACGATTAAGGTCATGGAAATCTATACAGATCCTAACCATACCGTCCTTCTTCATCACAGGGACGATATTAGCTACCCATTGTGGATATAGCACAACCCTGATGAATTTGGCTTTATGCAAATTGTCAATCTCCTCCTTGATCTTGAGTGCAAGCTTAGGATGTAGTCTTCTCAATTTTTGTTTGACGGCTTGCTCGTCAGCTTTTAAGACTAACCGGTGCTCGACAAAAGAGGTGTCGAGTCCCGGCATATCTTCGTAGGACCAAGAAAAGCCGTCGGAGAATTCTTTAAGAATAGCTACCAGAGCTTCTTCTTATTCAACACTCAAGTTGGCACTAATTAACAGTATCTTCGGGGATTCTTCAGTGCCAAGATGGACCTCTTTGGTAGGCTCGTCGGCAGCCATGGTTGGCTCGTCGAACCTCTTTGTGCCATCCACATAGGAGGTCACTGGGTCCTCTTCCTCCAACCCAGGATCTCCCAGCTCACCCTTCTCATCAAAATCTAGCAGATAAACTCCTAAACCATCATCTAAAGAGTCGCCTTCTTCAAAATCTGATTCAATAAGGGCAGGCTCTTCAAGAAACTCTGGGACTAGACTTAACTTGGCACACCTCTCAGCCAAGGCCATGACATAACGGGCAGGAACTTGCCTACCCTTCTCTTTATGCACACATGGCTGAGAGGGACTGAACTCCTCTAATCCTAAACCTGGCTCTAGACTAGACCCTAGACCTGACTCTAATCCAAAATCTAGACCACTATTTACAAGACTGCTATGTACAAAACTATATACAGGGGAGTGCCCCTAGAAGGGCGAGAAAAGGAGTTTAGGCCGGAAAGCGTCGACCCCTGGCCGAGCGGAAGAGGTTCCATAGAGGAAGGGTGCTCAATGGAGACCTCGCATTTCCAATTTTCAAAATTGGCATTTTTTTTTGGGAATCAAGGCCAAGAACCATGAGTTGCTGACTCAAGGTATCCTCGACCGGCCAGGTGAGGGATGGAGGAAGGACAGGGGGAGAAAGAAGAGAAGAGGAGGTGGTCAAGGCAGGTTGTGAGGGGGATAGAGATGATGAAGAAGGTGGAGATGGAAAGTCAAAACCGAAGAGCGAGAGAAGGCCAAAGTCTTCAGAAAGGTCCTCTATTTGGGCATCCTCTTCTTCTTCTTCTTCATCCTCACTCTCAGAGCAAGACAGTTCTTCTATTAAAGGCTCCCTGGTTCCCAGCTGGGTTGGCCCTTGAACAAAGTGCTCCTTCAGAGTCCAGGTAAGAGGTTGATAGGGTATGAATGGATTTGGATGGACAGAGTCTGGGCAGAAACCTAGACCGGCCTTGGCTAACAACCTCCTAATTGCCTGGACACTATAGATCTCTCCTTGCTTGTCCTTACCTAACCCAAGGCCATGAACATAGCCGATATTAGCCATCACTTCCCAACCCTTTCCTGGGGGACATGGGACATGGGGTTCTTCAACTGACTGGGGAGGTTGTCTAAGGTCACAGGGTAAAGGGAAGTCAAAGAGAGACATGACTGGTTTCTTCCCCTTATCTGGAATGAAGAGGTGCGGCATCTGCTCCGTGGCGATAGCATTAAGGGTCTCCAAGGTGGGAATGCTCTTGATTTTGATGACCCGCCCATTGAAAGGGAATTTGAAGCATTGGTGGGCGGTGGAAGGGACCCCTAGAGTCTTCTCTAGCCAGGGACAACCAAGGATGGCCTTGTAGGCCGGATCGACGTCAAGAACTAGAAACTTGGTGGACATGATGACGGCTCCGATTCCCAGCTTGAGAGAAATTTTGCCTTTGGCAACCCTCTTGGAGTTGTCATAGGCAGCGATGGTGGAGCAGTTCTTTTCCAGATCCCTCTCCCCTAAACCCAACTGCTTAAAAGTCTTCATCGGACAGACATTAATGGATGCTCCGGTGTCAATGAGGGTGGAGTCTACGGAAACCCCGTTGAGATTAACGGTGAGACAGAGAGGAAGTGAACGACAGTCGGGGGTGGCAAGATCTTTGTCCGAGAAAGAGATTGAGGGTCCTTGGGTGAGGGAGAGAATGGCGTTGGTGACCCCGCTAGGAGGGAGGTCATCATTGACCATGATCTTTTGGAGAAACTGGAGGAGGGTGGATTGATGAGACGGCGACCTCCGAATCAATTCTAAAATAGACACCCTCGCGGGTGTCTTATCCAGATGCTGCAGAATATCATATTCGGTGCCGGCCGATGGTGGAGGTCCATTATCCTCCTCATCTTGGGATGGCCGCAGAGGTGGAGGAACAATTCGGTTCCTGAGCGTGACATGAACGGTTTCCTGGGACTTAGGGAGGATGAGCTAGAGGGGTTTGGCAGATGACTCACAGGCAGAGGGGGTGAGGATAGTGGGGTAGGCATCCTGAGGAGGTCGGATGAGCACTAACGGTTTCTCCTCTAGAATGGTATCTACTGACGTGGAGGGCTCCTGAGACTCTGCAACAGGGCATGGGTACCATTCCTCAAAGCCTTCTACCCCCCACTATTGCTCTCTCCTCACAACCCGGGGCCCTAAATGTATCATGGTATGCACATTCTCTCGGGTTTTGGAGGAGGAGGGATTGCTGCTTTGGTGGTTGGGGAGAGGATTAGTGAAAATACCAAGGTTCTTGTTGGTGTACCTAGACTTGGCTATGGCCACCTTAACATCATCCCAGTTGACCCTACCTTGGTCGTTCATGTCATAGACCCAGTCACGAAAGGTAAAGCAATTCGTGATGTTGTGACCATGGTTCCAATGGTAAGGACAATATCTGAAGGTATCGACCCTTGGATTGGTGTTTTCCCTTTGTGGGGGAAGCTGGATGGCATCACATGACATGAAGGCAAAGAAGATGTCCTCAAGGGTCTCAGGGAGAGGAGGATAATGGGACCTCTTAGGACCAGGCCGGGTGTAGCCAGTAGGAAGGGGAACTGCAGAGTAGGTTTTGGAAGGGTGTGACGGGAACTGATGGGGGTTGGAAGGAGTGGACGGAGGATTGGAGGGCTTGTTCGGAGGCCTCAACGGTTGACTGCAAGCACTGACGGACTCGTTGATGGTCACCCCCTCAGTGTTAGGTGCCGCTGGAGTCTTACGTCCCTTGGGCTTCCCTTCGAAGAAATGTGGGAGAGAGGAGTCCTTGATTTGATTCTGAACCACCCTTGCCCAATTGTAAACATGTGCGAAGGAAGGGAACTCACTGAGCATAAGGATAGATCGAAGCAAAGGGGTGGTATTGGTAACTAACATGGTTATGGCTTGGGACTCCGGGATGGGTATATCGGCTCTTGAAGCCATAGATCTCCATCAGTTAGCATAAGTAACAATGTCTTCGTCCGGCTTCATCTTCTCTGCCACCAAGTCAGGGAGTGTAGGGACTTGAGTGGCCATGTATGAGAAATGCGAGATGAATCGCTCGGAGACAATGTTGAAATTAATGAGATATGATGCGGGTAAGGAGGTGAACCACCTCAAAGCTTCCCCTTCTAACGACTGTTGGAAGAGGTGAACTAAGAGGACCCGATCGTATAGCCACCGATGGGAATCCATGGTAAAGCCAGCAAGGTGGAATTGAGGGTCAGAGGTCTCGTCATACTTGCGGTATTTCGGAGCCTTGAAACCCGGAGGAAAGTAAGCATTAGGGAGCTTGCAGTAGCTCTAGAGGGAATGAGGCTTGGAGAGGGATAGAGACTCAGCCAAGAGTCTGTTAACAAGACCTTCCACCTCAGACCGAGGGATGGATTCAGATTGAGCGAGAGGAGTAGTTTGAACATGGGATGTGTGGATGGATGGAGGAGTTGGGGTAGAAATAGGTAAAGGAGTGGGAGGAATAGGAGCGGAGATAGGGATAGGGGAGACAGGAATCCGGGAAGGGGTGAGAGGCCTAGGAGCGGGCCTAGATGAGGAAGCATGGAAAGGAGAAGGGGATGGAGGGGAAGGGGAGGTTGCTTCCCTGATGATATGCTTAGAAAGCATAGAAATGATGTCCTCGGGTGAATAACGGGAGAGGAGTTTGGAGAATTCGAGGTCTTCTTGAGTATTTTGGGCATAGGTGGGGTTGGCCCTCAAACTCACACTATCCTCATTGTCAGCTTGAGAAGAAGATTGAGCCGACTCTTCGGGCTGAATATCAGTGTTAATCATATCGACAATTTCGTCATTGATGTTATCATCATATTCAAATGCCGGTTTATTGGACATGTTGACAGGGTCCAACCAAGAGTCCATTAGCAAACAGAACCTACTGATTTTAAAGTGGTTTAGCTGATCAATTACACCGTTATGAGGAGAAAGTGGATTTCTACCAAGCAATGTTATCAAACAACCTCCCCAAAGTTTTAAAGATTAAGGTTGTGTGTTAACTTGACTGGACTTGGCTGGTTCTTTCAAATCTTACTCAAACCCGGATGAGTAGGTGAACTAAACAGGAAGCTGTAAGGTCCTCCTGCCCCGTACCATGAGGGAATCCACGGAATTTAGGGACTTACAGAGTTTTCTTTGGAACCAACCCGATTTACCCGAGAGGGAATCCCCGAGTAAAAGGTTGTAGACCAAAGAAGGGTGTCCTAAAATGTGAGGGGAGGCTAGAACAGATGAGAGGAAGGAACCCCCCATGACTGAGGACTGTTAGAAACAAACAGGAAGCAAACAGAAAGCAAAATCAGATCAAAACAGCAAAAATAGAAGTTTCTGTGAAGTAAACGACATGAAGATGGACGCTTATTTTCATCAGAAACAGATTGACGGCATGATCGACGAACACTAAGAAATGTAAACGACTACCTATGTAGACGCTGAAAGGAACTAAACGGCAGGAAATCTAGACGCTTACCTGGGTCGACGGCAGAATCGAGTGCCGTTTACCTGGATGAAGAGTGAAACCGTGGCAGCACTGTTGTCCCACCGTGATCGCCAGAAGAGAGACTGTGGACGATCCGTTCCCCTCTCAGTACCCCGGTGACTGTCGGGGATGTCCTCCGGAGGCTGACGAATGTAGCCGATCCCTCGGTGGCGATGAAGGGATGAAGGTTGACTTCGTTGACCCCTTTTTGTTGACTGAGTTGACTAGGGAGAGAACAAAGAAAACCAGCAAAGAAAGTGGAGATATGTGATCGCCAGGGCCTTATCTGTGCCCAAGGAAGTATGACGGTCGCATCGGTGAAGCTGCCTCGCATGGCGGATGGAGATTGGGGGCCTCAACTTCTCGTCCTTCGGCCGACCAAAAGAAGAGAGCTCCATGGTCTTCTTCACAGTGTTCCTGCCACATACAAAGCTCTATTAGACTCAAATGCAGTGTAGTAAATGTTCAAAACGAAAAGAGAAAAGCCCAAAAGGCGAGTCCCGTACCGATTGCGGACTTGAGAAGAGGGGTGGCCAAGTGTTATGACCACCCTTCTTCCCTCCGTTTTTGGTTGGGAAACCCCTTTCTAGGTGTATAGGAAGGTGCCCTACGTGCCTAGAGTGAATGGGAAAGTGTATGTGGCATGCAAATAACTAAAGAGCAAATAAGGAAAGAGAGAGGGAGGGAGGTGTAGATCCTCATTTGATGGCGTTGCATCTCCTTGCAGGGCTCCTCCAGCTCGGAAAGAAACCTCCTAGATGTCCCAATGTGTGAGAGGAAGAAGAGTTGGAGTTGTGGAAGGTTGGGTGCAATTTCTCTCGCCTCTCTCAAAGCTTCAGCATGTGGACGTCCAGCCTCTCTCCCCTGGCTCAGAGGGCTCAAGGGAATGTTATATAGACAGTGGAGCTCGGGGTTAGAATGCCTAGGATGCTAAGTGTGAAGAAACACACTTGTACACATGGCAATCCAAGTATAAAGGCTCCAACCAATGGGGAGAGGCCAAGTAGGCTTTTTACTGAGTCAAGGGGGTGCCAAGGTGGCCCATTTGCCCGTTGGGAACGGCCCCATGCGGTGCATGGGCGAGAGAAAGGCGCAAGTGGGCTATATTCTCGGGGTTGTTGCGCAGACCAGGTAAACCAGGTTAACGTCCAGCGATATTGCCGCCAACCGCATGCAGACGTCCAGGGATGTGGACATCTAGATGGGTCAACGTCCATGAGGCTTGCCGCCAACCAGTAGTCAGCGACCATCGATGCTGCCGTCTACATGGCATCCGAGGCAAGTCAACAAACGGTCAAACGAGGCTTAATGGGCCAAAAGAGCCTTGCGGGAGATGGGCCAAATCTCGTGTCTACCCTAGTGGCAATCTAGATGAACCTATTGAAGACTACTTCTGCAAAGTCTTTCCTATGTGCAACAGTACCTATAAAGGAGAGATATACTCCGGAAGGTAATGCCACAGTCATGGAGGGAATGATTTCTCTTTGGCCTCTTTGAAGATTTTCCCATTGCCCTTTAGATACATCAGGCAGACCCAATTTGAATCTTTCAAAATTGAATGTTTTCAATCTTGTGTACTTGGCTTGAGAATCCCGGATATGAAGTCCAAACATATCATAGAACCTCAGATTCAAGTGAAGCTGAACAGTCAAAAATTGGTTTTTGGATTGGGTTTCTTGATATTTGGCTGCTTCATCTGGATAGAGATCAAGTAACTCCTTGGGAGTTAGGCTATGGCATTTTTGAAAATTCAAGCAGAGTTCATCCACTGAGATTTGTGTTGTGTGAAGAACTGTTGGAAGCCAGTGTTCAAATGTGAATCCTGACATCTCATGAACTTCAAGAAATGTTCTGATGGACAGATATTCTCTGAACAGATTCATGTAATGTTCAGAGTGGTGGATGAAGGCATACCAAAAAGGAGGAAGAAGCTTTGCTGGGTTGTCTTTTAATTTGGGTCCACTGGAGGAAGAAAGCTGAATACGTGGAAGAATTTCAGCTAGATGAAGGAGGGATTTTCCAGCTCCTGGTTTGGAAGCAGTGGGAAGAGAAGAAAAATAATGTGGAGGTTGAGTGTGAATAGTGGGAATTATTGCCATGGAGGGTTTGAATTGATATTTTATAAGGTAAATTTTGAATTTCAAGTTTTCATGAAATTGATCCCTTGGAATAGATGCAAGTGGAGGAGGATCCACTGAGGTGGAAGGTGGAGGAAGTTCAATAGTGGAGGAAGTGGGTGCTGAGGATGCAGTAGGTTGATGTTGAGATGTTGTAGGCTTCTTAGGCTTTGGAGGAGGTTCAGCAGTGGGAGTTGGAATGGAGGGAGTTGGCATAGGAGGAGAAGGGAAGACAGGTTCACCATTTTTGAGCAGTCTTCGCTTCACTTTCCTCTTAAAGGTCTTGATTTTGGCTAAGGACTCAAGGGGTCTCTTGGGCCTAGACTCCTGCTGAAACTTCTTAACTTCTGCTACTACTGCTGGAGGCTCCTCTAATACTGGCTCTTGCTGCTAAAATACCACAATAGCTAGTTGTGAAGGAATTGCTTGTGGCTCTGGCTCCTGGTCCTGCTACTGCTAAGGTTGCTGCTCAGATAGGTGTTCAAACAACTGGGATTGTTCTTTCTCTGACTGCTGCTGGTCTGCCTGTCACTCAGTCTCTTTTTGATGCGCTTGCACTTGCTCTACAGGCTCTAGCTCTTGAACTTGAGGCTCTTTTTGTTGCAATTGTTGTTCTTGAACTTGCTCTTTTTGCTGTTGAGGGGATGAGGGCCCTGAAGGCTGAGAAGTGCCCTGTTAGCACACAAACTGAAGTAATAGATCCTTAATTTGTTTGACTTCATCAGTCAAACTATCAAACTTGGCATCTATGAACTCAACTTGCAACTGAATAACATAGAGATTCTCCTGTTGCTTGCTCAACAAATCCAAAATGGAATTAAAGTTGTTGCTACTCTCCCCCTGAGACCTTGGCGGGTCTCAAATTGAGAAGGGGAAGAATGATGTTCCCTTTCCTCAAATTCATATTCCATTGGAGTAGATGTAGGGACATCATCACTTGCTACTCATTTTCCTCTTATGTCTCTTAAAACTCCATTTATAGTTTCTTCAGGTGCATCTGGTTCAAGAAGAGAGGATGAGACATGCAAGTGTTCCTCTTGTTTTTGGATTTGAACTGTGACATCTGTTCTGATTTGTTCTTCTGCTTCTTCTTGTTGTTGAGCTACCTGAGAGGATGAGGGAATAAGAGGCTCATCAGGATAGATTTCATGAATACACTCAGGTATAGAATCCTTCAACCATAAATTTTGCCTTTTGTTTACCAAAGTGTAGTGGCTTCTTCTGAAGGTGGAAATACCAATTTTCTCCTTGATTCCAATAGAGATTTCTCCAGAAAAATCTACTGAGAACCTTTTGAAAATCAAAGAAAGCAGAGGTCCATAAGGAAGGGACTCCTGCAAATCCTTTGAAGCTATCATCTTTTCCAAAATAACTGCAGGCAAATTTACTCTATGCCCCTGAATAGCCCAAAACAACAGATTTCCATCTCTGGCGGTTGTGGAAGAATGGGTTCATGCTCTAGGAGTCACAATATTTGAAATCACTGAATGGAGGAGTCTCTTTTCCGTTGATAGTTCATTCACTAAAAGTCCATTTTTACTGATAGTAGCCAAATTGCCTATAATTCCCAATTTCTGCTTTTCCAAAGGCACGATCTCACTAAGCTTGTGCCCAGAATTTGGACATTCCAAAATCTCAACCAACAACTCTTCAGACACAGTAATCTTGGTCCCCTTAACATATCCTGACACTGAGTTTCCGGAGGATACTTGAAGAGAAACATAGAAAGCTTTAATGGCGTTTTCTAAGGGAGGTTCAGAAATCTGGCAGAGATTGGTCCACCCCATAGCATCTAGGGTTTCTTCCACCCAAGAAAAACTACCACTTAAATGGGAGAAGTCTACAACTTTCCCTGGATAGATAGGGATCTTAGCAAGACGCTGGAGTTGCTCAGGAGTCAACTGGGTGATTTTCGGAGCCCTAGATGAAGCCATCTAGAAGAGGGAAATGGAAATGGCTCATGGAACTATCAAAGGAGTGAGAGAAACATTGAGGAGAGTTCGAGGAACCTACCTTTCTTCAGAGAAAATGGAGGTTTTGAAGTTGCCCGGAAGACCTTCGCCAGAGAACAGTAAAGGCACGAAGAAGAGGAAGACGACAGGGGAGTTGGAGATTAAGTTTGAAAGGGTGTCTTCGTATAGACAAAGGGTTTTCTTATATACGTAAGGAAAAAAGGTAACTGACCGGAGATTTTAGAATGAACGATGGGGATTGATTGATTTGATGGTTTTAAGTCATAAATGTTTAATGGGTTTTAGTTATACCAATTTTTTAATTGAAAGTGCCTTTTCAAACTTTAATAATGTAAGTCGAATTGTGAATTCGACTTCATCAGTCGAATGTAGATTTTACACATGAGTCGAATGCCCTTTGACTTCATAAGTCGCCATGCTAGGACTTAGAAATTTTCACAGATAGGTCATGATAGATAGTTGAGAAATTTCACAGCAATTACTTAACATACAGTTCAAGTATCATTTTACTTTGGCAATTTAATCAGGATTGCACATGCCTATTTCTCTTCTAATAGAAGTGAATCTATCCTAAGGAAGAGGTTTTGTAAAGATGTCAGCAAGTTGATTTTCAGTAGACACAAATTCAAGTAAAATGTTGCCATTACTTACATTGTCCCTAATGAAGTGATGTCTAACCTCAATGTGCTTTGTTCTTGAGTGCAGGATAGGATTTTTAGTCAAGTTTATTGCACTTGTATTGTCACATAGCATTGGAATTTCTTGAAGCTGATGTCCATAGTCTTCCAATTGATGTTTGATCCACAAGAGTTGAGTACAACAGCTTCCAACTGCAATGTATTTAGCTTCTGTAGTGGATAATGCCACTGAATTCTTCTTCTGGAAGACCAAGAGATCAAGCACCCTTCAAGAATTTGACAAGTACCACTGGTGCTTTTCCTATCTATTTTGCATCCAGCATAGTCAGCATCACTATATCCAATTAATTTGAAATTTGAACATCTGGGATACCATAATCCTAATTTACTAGTATTTATAAGATACCTATTTTTTTTTTAACAGTAAGAACATGAGATTCTTTTGGATCAGCTTGGAATCTTGCACACAAACAAACACTAAACATTATGTCTGGTCTACTAGCAGTAAGATAGATTAGTGATCCTATCATTCCTCTATAGACCTTTTTATCTATTTTTTTACCAAGAGGATCACTATCTAACTTAATTCCTGAGCTCATGGGTGTTCCTAATAGCTTACACTTGTCGAAACCATACTTAGAAAGTAAATCTGAAATGTATTTGGTTTGACAAATGTGAGTTCCTTCCTTGGTCTACTTGATTTGCAACCCAAGAAAATAATTAAGTTCACCCATCATGCTCATTTCAAATTCATTCTGCATCAGATTTTCAAAGAACTTACAAAGTGATTCATTAGTAGAACCAAAAATAATGTCATCAACATAGATTGTACAATCAAGATTCCAACTGAAAATTTCTTTATAAATATTGTGCTGTCAAGTTTACCTCTTACAAAATCATGTGATATAAGCTAAGCACTCAATCTTTCATACCAAGCTCGGGCTTGTTTTAGATCATATAGTGCTTTCTTTAAACGAAAAACATGATTAGGATATTTAGTATCTTCAAATTCTGGTGGTTACTCAACATATACTTCTTCTTCTATAAAACCATTCAGAAAAGCACTTTTGACATCCATCTGAAATAAGTTAATATTAAGAGAGCATGCATATTCTAATAGGATTCTAATTGCCTCTAATCTGGCTACTAGGGCATAGGTCTCATCAAAGTCTATGCCTTCCTCTTGGGAATATCCTTGAGCTACAAGTCTGGCCTTATTCCTGCTGATTGCTCCTGATTCATCCATTTTATTTCGGAAAACCCATCTGATTCCAATGACTGGATGGTCAGAAGGTCTAGGGCCAAGAGTCCATACTTGGCTGCATTGGAACTGATTAAGTTCCTCTTGCATAGCAAGGATCCAAGATTCATCACCCAGTGCATCATCGATTGTCCTAGGCTCAATTTGAGAAACCAAAGCAGAAAAGTCACAAGGAATTTGCATACCTCTTGTTCTTACCCTATCTTTAGGATTACCTATGATGTTTTCCCTTGGATGATCTCTATGATGCCTTAGTTCTGTAGGTAGTCCTTCTTGCTGTTGAAGATCTTCTAATGGAGGATCTTCCTTTTCTTCTTCTTTTTCTTCTTCTTCTTCAAGAGAGGTTCTTTCTAGATCCATGCACAAATCTTCAACACACTCTTCTTCTTCTTCTATTCTTTTAATAGAAGGGTTAGTCTCATCAAATAAGATATGCACAGATTGTTCTATATTTAATGTCCTTCTATTGATGACTTTGTAACCCCTAGGCTTTGAAATATATCCTAACAGAAATCCTTCATCACTTTTAGCATCTAATTTTCCTAAGTTATCCTTACCATTATTTAAGATAAAACACTTACAGCCAAAAGGTCGAAGATGACTGATGTTGGGCTTCTTTTCCTTGTAAAGCTCATATGGGGTCTTCTTTAGAATAGGTCTGATCATGCACCGGTTGATGATGTAGCAGGCTGTATTGACTGCCTCTGCCCAGAAATATCTTGGTAAGTTGTATTCGTTCAGCACAGTTCTGGCCATATCTAGCAGTGTCCTATTTTTTCTTTCTGCTACTCCATTCTGTTGAGGTGTCCTTGGTGCTGAAAAGTTGTGTTCAATCCCATTTTCTTCACAGAACTTCATAAACTCTTCATTTTTGAATTCTCCACCATGATCAAATCTAATGCTTACAATCTGAAATTTCTGGTTCTTCTGAATAATCTTGCTGAATTTTAGAAAAGCTTGAAAAGCTTCTGACTTGGCTTCTAGGAAAGACACCTAAGTGTATCTTAAGTAGTCATCTACAATCACATAGCCATACACTTTTCCTCCAAGAATGACTATCCTTATAGGTCCAAACAGATCTATGTGAATTAACTCTAAAGGTTTGGAAGTTGTAACAATTGTCATGGACTGAAATGAAGTCTTGGTTTGCTTTTCTTTTGCACATGCTGAACATATTCCAGACTTTTTTACTTTCATCTTTGGAAGACCTTCAACCAGATCATGCTTTATCAATTTCTTGATGACCAAAGTGCTTGCATGACCTAGTCTTCTATGCCACAAATCAGACTCTTCGTTTTTAGTGGTTGCAAGACATAAGTTTACTTCTTTGAGTTCTGCTGGTTGTAATGTGTACAAGTTCTTCACTCTTTGAGCTTCAAACACAATTTTTTTTATCCTTCTGAATAACACACTTATCATTCTGAAAATTGACTGAGTGTCCTTTGTCACACAACTGTCTGATGCTTATCAGATTATCCTTTAAGCCTTCCACATACATGACATCCTCAATTAGATTCTTCTCCTTAGTACCAACTGTCCCGCATCCTAACAATTTTCCTTTTCCATTATCACCATAGGTTACTTGACCAATTTCATCTCAGGTTTTGAATAACTTCTTATCACCTGTCACATGCCTTGAGCATCCACTATCTAAGTACCATTTGGATGCCCTCAGCCGACCCTGCAAATAAAATGAAGTTGTAACTTTTGGTACCCAATTTTTCTTCGGTCCTTGATGATTAGCTTTAGGAATCCAACGCAAGTGTCTAGTGGTGCATGTGCTGACAGTGTGTCCTAGTTCATTACAATGACTACAACATAAATCAAAAGCATTCTTTGTGATGACCCTCATTATACCGGTACGGTTATACCAACCCACGTCGGTATAGCAAGAGTCCTCACAGTGAGACATTTACCCAAACGATACATACAGCTGAGATACACGCGAATATACAACAGAGTAGCGGAAGTAAAAGACAATTGTCTTCATTCATTCATCATCCACATTTAACATACATGAAGTTTGAAATTAACAATAAGGAACTAAAAGTTCACATAATTTAAATTGCTGAAATAAAATACATAATGTCCACACTTATACATCCTTTTCATGATAATTCTAATAAAATGTTCAAATTACATACTATGAATACACGAGTCACAAGAAACTCCAAAACTAGCTAATCTCCGCGCTCGGAGTCCGTCTCTACTGTCTCCTCCAAAGGGGCCACGTCACCAACTACACCTGTACGCCGAAGCAAGGAGTGAGTCCAGAGACTCAGCAAGAAACACTACCCATAACATACACGTATAAGTCTTAGTGGTTTCTACATGCACATTTACAATTTTGCAACACATGGCATGCTAGTCAATTTAAAGTTTCAACCTATCATAAAAGTTTCACAACTTTATACATGGATCATGCTTTCAGATTTGTCAGGATAAAATTTACTTATCACATGCTCTCTATTCAATTGACTCATGAAACTTCGTCTTTAAAGAACCAGGACATGAGAGCTACCAACATGAACAATGAGCGTACATGAAAAGAAACACGACTAGCATGGACCCTACATGTTTTTAAACACATTCATAGACATTTTCACATGCTTTAAGTTGCTGGTTTCACATGGTTTCATGGCTGTAAACCTACCCATGAGAGCTACAATATCGCTTAAAGCAAATCATATGAATAACCAATCATGCTATTTGTACACGTACTCATTAATTATCCCTAATATGGATTCTAGGCATTTTTGCACACATACACATGATAATAACAACGTGAATTTAATGATTTCACATGGTTTCACATTTGTCTCACATGGAATTCAACAACATATTTTCACATTTAGAAGTTCACATTTTCTTTACACAAGTTTTCTCTTTCACATGGTTACACTTTACACATACACATTCACATTGTTCACTTACACATTTACACATGAGCACATACACATTACACATTTCACATTACACATTTTAGGTGCCGTGACACATAGTCCAAACCACCAAAGAAGGACATATACACATCACATTACACATAGATGCCATCTAGGCATTCCAATGGCGACTCTTGGACTGCGCAGACCGGGAGAACAAGTCTCCACCCTAACCAGTGGTACTTGTCCACCTCCAGGATTTCCCCCTAATGCCCTTAGGGTCACCTACACATTGAACTTTCTCAGGGGGACTTTTCCCTGATACAGATCCACTGCCCTCTGCGGAAGCAGTGTCACATTGGGACAGTTACACATTACACATTTTACCGTTTTACACATGGTTTTACACTTCACACTTTTCATCTCATTCACTCTCTCACTCACATGAATATCTCTGTTTCTTGACATGGCACTACAGATTTCAGGAGTTTAACACACAGTAAATTTCACTAATCAAGTTGGGTTTAGACAATAACCGACCACATTACGATAATATACGTAGATTATCACATTTCACATGAAAATACATAACTTCTTATTTACTAGTCCAAATGACCTGAAATTTTAACCACATGCTATTTTCGGGTTCTAGATCATACACTCAAATTTTCAGATTTTTTGAGCTAAATAGAATTTACAGAAAATCAAACACTTATTTTGCATGCCATTCACAATTTAAGTTACACGGAATTTAACACATCATGCAATTTTTCCATTTATTGTTTGAACAGGGATTACCATTATGTGCATGATTTGAGAATACAGAACTATCCTAAATCATACAATCACAAGTCGATCACCACAAACCATTCTTGCATGTCTTTCTATTTACCGAACCAAATTTATTTGCAATCTATACAAGCATGAACAATTTACCAAAAATTGGGCATACATCTATTGATCTACTAATCTTCATGAACTGACAAAACCAAGGCATTCAGACTAATCCTACTCATGAAACATAAATTTGGCAAGATCATCAACACGTCATGCTTACAAGTTTAAGGGATACAACTTTCCTACATTCACCATCACACACCACATTCATCCACACACCACAATTGACAATATACATAGTGTATAGGATTACCATATATCCTCATCACAGAAACCATACCGAAATTAGAGTATAGGAAGGGCAGAACAGTTCATTGTTCTGTCCAGAGGAACTTGGCGGCGGTCTCTGGCCGCTGACTCAGGGTCAGCGGCATGGTCGATGGACGCCAAGCATGATATGGGCGTCCATTGACCTTGCCATCAATGCAGGTCTGTGCAGAAACACAGACCCGAGATCACAAACTTGGGTGAATGGGAGGGTCTAGGACTCGAGAAAAAATCCATACAAATTATAGAAATGACCTAGACACATACGGGAACATCATGGATAGGTCACTTGCCTTTTAAAAATTCCTCCAAAGGGTCTAGGGTGTTGGTGAAGCCCTCCTTGGGCAGTCCCAAGAAGCCTCCAAATGAACTCTCCTCTGGGTTCTTGAGCGAGATCCACAGCAAGCCGAGGTCGGGGAAGCCTTCCTCGTCGATCCAGCAACCTCCTTGAAGCAGTGGAATGCCGGATCAAGCTTCAGAAGTGTGGATTTTTGGGTGGCAAGGATGGGGTTTCTCACAGTTTTCTCCTAGGGTTTTCTTCTCTCTTTTTCTCCTCTTGCAAGGTGAAGGGAGGAGTGGGAAGAGGCCATTTCGGGTTCAGACATAAGGGGAGTCTCTCTCCCACTCACCAGGTGACTTGACAGCCTTCAGAGCCGTTGGGGACAGTCCCCCAATGGTTGGCTTTCTTGTTTCAGAAGCTTGCAGCTCTGCTGCGCATGCAGGCCAGAGAGATTGGCGTCCATATCGCTGGACGCCAGGATTAGTGTTGGCGTCCATGTCTGGACGCTGACACCAGTCAACGGCCTGTGGTTGACGCCAAGATGGCCTTCGGCCAGAACTCTAAAATATGCAGAAACCATGCATACCATGCGTATATACATGCAATATGTATACGGTATTATATCCATACTATCACCATGCAATACATACATTATTTATATTTAATATAAACACATGCACACGTACTTGTACTAATTAATACGTACGTAAATATGTACATACATACACAAGCACAAAGATACACACATAAATACAAATAATGCGACGAAATTTCGAGGGCCTTACACCCTCTCCCCCTTAAGGAAACTTCGTCCTCGAAGTTAGAACGGCACTACTCAAACAAAAGGGGATATATCTTCTTCATCGCATCCTCAAGCTCCCACGTAGCCTCCTCACGTGAGAAGTTTCGCCATAGAACCTTCACCGACGCAATACTCTTGTTCCGGAGATGCTGAACCTTCCGGTCAAGAATGGCTACTGGTTGCTCGACATACGAAAGATCTGGCTGGATCTCCACTGGCTCATGACTAATCACATGAGACGGATCTCGGACATACTTCCTGAGCATAGATACGTGGAATACAGGGTGAACGCTAGCCAAAGCTGGGGGTAATGCTAGCTCATACGCCACGCTGCCCAAACGTCTGAGAATCTCATATGGGCCAATGAATCTAGGGCTTAGCTTGCTATGCCTGCCAAATCTGACAACACCTCGAGTAGGCGATATCTTCAAGAAGACATGATCGCCAACCTCGAACTCCAAATCTTTTCTCCTATTGTCGGCATAACTCTTCTGCCTATCCTGTGCCGCAACAAGCCTTTTCCTGATAAGCTGAATCTTATCCGAAGTTTCCTGAACTGACTCCGGTCCGATCAGCTGCCTATCACCAGTCTCCTCCCAACATAAAGGAGATCTGCAGGGCCTACCATACAACGCCTCGAATGGAGCCATACCAATACTAGCATGAAGGCTGTTGTTGTATGCGAACTCCACAAGAGGTAAATGACGCTCCCAATCATCCTTCCAATCCAGAACACACGCTCTCAACATATCCTCGAGCGTCTGGATAGTCCTCTCGGACTGTCCATCGGTCTGGGGATGAAATGCCGAACTGAGCTTAAGCTCCGAACCTAACGCATCCTGAAGACCTTTCCACAATCTCGAAGTAAATCTCGGATCTCGATCCGAAATGATCGACTTCGGCACACCATGCAATCTAATGATACCGCTAACATACAGTCTAGCTAAACTCTCTACTGACTGCTTCTTCTTCATAGGCAAGAAATGAGCAGTCTTCGAGAATCTATCTACAACTACCCAAATCGAGTCATTGCCCCTTCTAGATCGAGGCAAACCCGATACGAAATCCATAGTGACAGCTTCCCACTTCCACACTGGGATATCCATCCTCTGCATAAGGCCGGATGGTCGCTGCCGCTCGGCTTTCACTTGCTGACATACTAGACATCTAGACACATAATCCGCAACATCCTTCTTCATGCCGGACCACCAAAATGATCTCTTCAGGTCTTGATACATCTTAGTGTTACCCGGATGAATAGAGAATCGCGACCTATGAGCCTCCGCTAACACATGCTCACGGACATCTACCACATCGGGGACACAAACACGGTGCTGAAATCTAATCACACCGTCCTCATCACGAGCAATGCCCGCCTTACCCACTAACTCTAACAATCTAGGGTCGGCTTTCTGCTGCTCAATCACCTCATCCAAGACTGAGGATCTAAGGGATAGCTGAGCTACAAAAGCCTGACACAACGATGGCTCTAACTCGGTCATAGAGCACGCTGCATCCTCCAACATCTTCCAATCCTGCTGGAGCGAAGACCTCTTTCTACTAAGAGCATCCGCTACGACGTTCGCCTTTCCAGGATGATACTGAAGGTCGAAGTCATAGTCCTTCAAGAACTCAATCCATCTTCTCTGCCTCAGGTTTAATTCCTTTTGGGAGAAAAGATACCTCAAGCTCTTGTGGTCGGTAAACACCTCAAATCTGACACCATAAAGATAGTGCCTCCAGATCTTTAGTGCATGAACCACAGCTGCGAGCTCCAAATCATGAGTCGGATAGTTCCTCTCATGCTCCTTCAACTGTCGAGAAGCATAAGCCACTACCCTCTCTCGCTGCATGAGTACACAGCCTAACCCGATTCGAGACGCATCCGTATAGATGGCAAAGCCCTCTAGACCACTAGGCAATACCAATACCGGAGCAGAAGTAAGCTTAGCCTTCAACAGCTGAAAGCTACGCTCACATGCCTCAGACCATACGAACTTCTCACCCTTTCTGGTCAGCTTTGTCAAAGGGGCGGCGATGGATGAGAAACCCTCAATGAATCGCCGATAGTAACCAGCTAACCCAAGGAAACTACGAATCTCCGAAGGGGTCCTGGGAATCTCCCATCCATAACTGCTGGACTTTGCTGGATCAACTACAACACCAGCGCCGGAGATAACATGCCCGAGAAAGTGAACCTCGCGCAACCAGAACTCGCACTTGCTGAACTTCGCATACAGCTTGTGCTCACGGAGAACCTCTAACACTAACCTCAGATGCTGACGGTGCGTGGCCTCATCCGGAGAGTAGACCAACACATCGTCAATAAACACTACGACAAAGCTATCTAAATACGGACTAAACACCCGGTTCATGAGGTCCATGAACGCTGCAGGGGCGTTGGTCAATCCGAAAGGAAGGACCAAGAACTCATAATGTCCATAACGGGATCTAAATGCCGTCTTGGACACATCCTCACTCCTAATCCGCAACTGATGATAACCAGATCGCAAGTCAATCTTAGGAAAAGACTGATGCATCCTGCAACTGGTCAAACAGATCATCAATCCGAGGTAAGGGATACCTGTTCTTCACAGTCACTTGGTTCAACTTCCTATAATCAATGCACAACCTAAGTGACCCGTCTTTCTTCTTGACGAATAATACAGGTGCGCCCCAAGGGGAAACACTAGGGCGAATAAATCCTTATCGAGCAATTCTTGCAATTGCTTCCTCAACTCGGCTAACTCTGCAGGTGCCATCCTATATGGGGCCTTCGAGATAGGAGAGGTGCCTGGAAGCAACTCTATAGTGAACTCTATCTCCCTATCCGGTGGCAATCCAGACAAGTCATCGGGAAAGACATCTGGAAATTCCTGCACCACCTCGATCTCTGCAAGAGTCAGTGACGAACTAGCATCGGGTACTAGCATAACGCTGGCAAGAAATGCGTCACAACCCTTGTTCACCATGCGCATCGCCTTCATGGCAGAGATAACTAACTTTCCCGCTAAGTTCTTTGGCAAGGGATGAGAGAACTCGTCCTCACCAGGAATGCGGAAAACAATCTTCTTCCGACGACAATCCACTAACGCATAGTGCTCCTCTAGCCAATCCAGACCAAGAATACAATCATAGTCCTTCATCTTTAGCAAGAAGAAACACCCATCTAGGAATCTATCCTCAATGCACACAGGTAACGACGGAATGCACTTCCTAGTCGATACCGTACCCGCAGGGGTGTGCACAGACAAAGGAACCTCTAACTCCTCAGACTCTATGCCTGACTCTAGGGCTAATTGCCTAGCGAACCGCTCGGAAATGAACGAGTGAGTAGCACCCGTATCAAACAAAACCCGAGCGTGCACACCGAAAAGCAAAACTGTACCTTCGGTGACATGCTCCGCCTGCTCGGCGTCCTCGCGAGCTAAAGCAAACACTCGAGCTGAGGCTTGAGGCCTTCCTGGTCGTCCTGTAGCTGGCGCAGCTGCCGCTACTGCTGGTGCTGGCACTCCCCGCTGAGCTCCTTGCTGAAGTCTTGGGCAATCCTTGATCTTATGGTCGCTGCTCCCGCACTTCAAGCATCTACCCGCTACCAACCAACACTCGGAACCACCATGGGTCTTCCCGCAGTGGGGACACTCCTTTTTCACACCAGGGGAATGTACAGAAGGTACCTGAGAGTTGCTGACTGCCACTGGTTTCTGCGGTGTCTGGTACACCGTTTTCTTCTTATCCTGCCGCTGGAATGTCGCTGCCGGCCGCTTCTGCGAAGCCTTCATTTTCTCCAGATATTGCTCCATTTCTCCCTCCTGTCTGCAGGCAGCGCTGAGGGCCTCGTCTAGCGTGCGGTGGTCAAACGCCACGAGTCTCGTCCTCAGTGATGGTTTGAGACCCATCACGAATTTCTTCGTCTTCCTGCGCTCATCCTCTACGATATGCGGTGCATATTTTGAAAGTTCAGAAAACCTTGCCTCGTATTCCAGGACGGTCATTGATCCTTGCGTCAGGGAAAGGAATTCTTGCTCCATCTTGTCCTGGATATGCTCTGGGACGAACTTGGCTCGAAAGAGCCTCGCGAACGCGTCCCACGCCACGTCTACTGCTCCGTCCTCAAAGCGTGTACGCAGTAGGGAGGACCACCATACATCCGCTCTCTCCTGCAATACACCTTCATAAGCACCAACTAACAAATTCTAACTTGACAAACAACATACAAGCATAAACTAAAACATACCTGTAGCATGTAGGTGGCTAATGTCACCTTATCCTCATCAGGACACCTGATAGCTCGGAAGATTTTCTCTGTCTCCCTTAACCAGCTTTCTGCCATTAGTGGATCACTCTCCCCCTTAAAAGAGGGTGGGGTCATCCTCTTGAATCGCTCCATGATGGATGGTCCACCATGGTCCTGAGCTGGTGCCTGAGCCTGCTACATTAAACAATAACAATACACAATAAACACAATATCATGCAATTTAAATAGCAAACTACTTGGTTGTTTCATTATTCTACCTGGGCCTCCAACTGGGCCTGGAGTGCTGCCTGGGTATGAGCCTGCGTCTGCATGGCTTGCACCAGACCTTGCATGAATACTCCGTAGTCCACAGGCGGCGGTGGGGGAAGCACAGGACCTCGCGGTGCCGGGGCCTGTTGCTCCGCCTGCTCATCACGTCGCGGCTCGTCGTCGCGAGCCGACGCTCCACCATGCCTACCTCTCGAAGCCATGGCTGTAATAGAATTTCAGCCACCATTAGAGCTAGGTTATTAAGTTTTCTAACCATTTTCTTATCTATCTTTCACTTCTTATTAGTGTTTTCTACACATGTGGACATACTTAGCATGCAATGGGGATGATGACTTAGGTATATTCATGTGCAATCTCAACCGGTCGCTCTGATACCAATCTCTGTGACGGCCCTCATTATACCGGTACATTTATACCAACCCACGTCAGTATAGCAAGAGTCCTCACAGTGGGACATTTACCCAAACGATACATACAGCTGAGATACACGCGAATATACAACAGAGTAGCGGAAGTAAAAGACAACTGTCTTCATTCATTCATCATCCACATTTAACATACATGAAGTTTGAAATTAACAATAAGGAACTAAAAGTTCACATAATTTAAATTGCTGAAATAAAATACATAATGTCCACACTTACATCCTTTTCATGATAATTCTAATACAATGTTCAAATTACATACTATGAATACACGAGTCACAAGAAACTCCAAAACTAGCTAATCTCCGCGCTCGGAGTCCGTCTCTACTGTCTCCTCCAAAGGGGCCACGTCACCAACTACACCTGTACGCCGAAGCAAAGTGAGTCCAGAGACTCAGCAAGAAACACTACCCATAACATACACGTATAAGTCTTAGTGGTTTCTACATGCACATTTACAATTTGCAACACATGGCATGCTAGTCAATTTAAAGTTTCAACCTATCATGAAAGTTTCACAACTTTATACATGGATCATGCTTTCAGATTTGTCAGGATAAAATTTACCTATCACATGCTCTCTATTCAATTGACTCATGAAACTTTGTCTTTAAAGAACCAGGACATGAGAGCTACCAACATGAACAATGAGCGTACATGAAAAGAAACACGACTAGCATGGACCCTACATGTTTTTAAACACATTCATAGACATTTTCACATGCTTTAAGTTGCTGGTTTCACATGGTTTCATGGCTGTAAACCTACCATGAGAGCTACAATATCGCTTAAAGCAAATCATATGAATAACCAGTCATGCTATTTGTACACGTACTCATTAATTATCCCTAACATGGATTCTAGGCATTTTTGCACACATACACATGATAATGACAACATGAATTTACTGATTTCACATGGTTTCAGATTTGTCTCACATGGAATTCAACAACATATTTTCACATTTAGAAGTTCACATTTTCTTTACACAAGTTTTCTCTTTCATATGGTTACACTTTACACATACACATTCACATTGTTCACTTACACATTTACACATGAGCACATACACATTACACATTTCACATTACACATTTTAGGTGCCGTGACACATAGTCCAAACCACCAAAGAAGGACATATACACATCACATTACACATAGACACCATCTAGGCATTCCAATGGCGACTCTTGGACTGCGCAGACCGGGAGAACAAGTCTCCACCCTAACCAGTGGTACTTGTCCACCTCCAGGATTTCCCCCTAATGCCCTTAGGGTCACTTACACATTGAACTTTCTCAGGGGGACTTTTCCCTGATACAGATCCACTGCCCTCTGCGGAAGCAGTGTCACATTGGCACAGTTACACATTACACATTTTACCGTTTTACACTTCACACTTTTCATCTCATTCACTCTCTCACTCACATGAATATCTCTGTTTCCTGACATGGCACTACAGATTTCAGGAGTTTAACACACAGTAAATTTCACTAATCAAGTTGGGTTTAGACAATAACTAACCACATTACGATAATATACGTAGATTATCACATTTCACATGAAAATACATAACTTCTTATTTACTGGTCCAAATGACCTGAAATTTTAACCACATGCTATTTTCGGGTTCTAGATCATACACTCAAATTTTCAGATTTTTCTGAGCTAAATAGAATTTACAGAAAATCAAACACTTATTTTGCATGCCATTCACAATTTAAGTTACATGGAATTTAACACATCATGCAATTTTGCCATTTACTGTTTGAACAGGGATTACCATTATGTGCATGATTTGAGAATACAGAACTATCCTAAATCATACAATTCACAAATCGATCACCACAAGCCATTCTTTCATGTCTTTCTATTTACCGAACTGAATTTATTTGCAATCTATACAAGCATGAACAATTTACCAAAAATTGGGCATACATCTACTGATCTACTAATCTTCATGAACTGACAAAACCAAGGCATTCAGACTAATCCTACTCATGAAACATAAATTTGGCAAGATCATCAACACGTCATGCTTACAAGTTTAAGGGATACAACTTTCCTACATTCACCATCACACACCACATTCATTCACACACCATAATTGACAATATACATAGTGTATAGGATTACCATATATCCTCATCACGGAAACCATACCGAAATTAGAGTATAGGAAGGGTAGAACAGTTCACTGTTCTGTCCAGAGGAACTTGGCGGCGGTCTCTGGCCGCTGACTCAGGGTCAGCGGCATGGTCGATGGACGCCAAGCATGATATGGGCATCCATTGACCTTGCCGTCAATGCAGGTCTGTGCAGAAACACAGACCCGAGCTCTCAAACTTGGGTGAATGGGAGGGTCTAGGACTCGAGGAAAAATCCATACAAATTATAGAAACGACCTAGACACATACGGGAACATCATGGATAGGTCACTTGCCTTTTAAAAATTCCTCCAAAGGGTCTAGGGTGTTGGTGAAGCCCTCCTTGGGCAGTCCCAAGAAGCCTCCAAATGAACTCTCCTCCGGGTTCTTGAGCGAGATCCACAGCAAGCCGAGGTCGGGGAAGCCTTCCTCGTCGATCCAGCAACCTCCTTGAAGCAGTGGAATGCCGGATCAAGCTTCCGAAGTGTGGATTTTTGGGTGGCAAGGATGGGGTTTCTCACAGTTTTCTCCTAGGGTTTTCTTCTCTCTTTTTCTCCTCTTGCAAGGTGAAGGGAGGAGTGGGAAGAGGCCATTTCGGGTTCAGACATAAGGGGAGTCTCTCTCCCACTCACCAGGTGACTTGACAGCCTTCAGAGCCGTTGGGGACAGTCCCCCAATGGTTGGCTTTCTTGTTTCAGAAGCTTGCAGCTCTGCTGCACATGCAGGCCAGAGAGATTGGTATCCATATCGCTGGACTCCAGGATTAGTGTTGGCGTCCATGTCTGGACGCTGACACCAGCTCAACGACCTGTGGTTGACGCCAAGATGGCCTTCGGCCAGAACTCTAAAATATGCAGAAACCATGCATACCATGCGTATATACATGCAATATGTATACGGTATTATATCCATACTCTCACCATGCAATACATACATTATTTATATTTAATATAAACACATGCACACGTACTTGTACTAATTAATACGTACGTAAATATGTACATACATACACAAGCACAAAGATACACACATAAATACAAATAATGTGACGGAATTTCGAGGGCCTTACATTCTTGATATGTGAAGTGTTGTTAAATTTCTGTTTCTGTCTGTAAACATTCTGATTTACCTTTTAATGATTTTTAATTCATTGTTTTGCTACAAATTTTGGTGTTGGATACACTTTAGGATGAATAATATCTTCTTCATTTAATGGGGGTGTGTATCCTAATCCATATTTCTTCTTTCATGTCCTATAACCTTTTATTTTAACAAATAGGGAGGTTTTGCAGTTGGAAATCTTTTCTATAGTAGCTTTCAGGTAATTATTTTCCTCTTTTAGTTTTTCTTCATCCTTAAGTTCCTTAAGGTTTGATTCTATTTCAAAAATCTTACTATTTTTTTTTTAAATCTTCGCATAGCAATTCATTAGCTCTTTTGGTTTTAGTTAAACTTTTATCTAACCTTTCTGCTTCATTCTTTAGAAAGGTATTAGCCTTTTCTTGATTTAGTAAATTTAGTTTAACTATTTTCATTTGTTTAATTACTGCTTTATATTTTTCATACAGTTCATTAAAAGCATCTTCAAAATTGTCGGAATTCGATTCAGAACAGGAGGTAAAGGAGGTTTCAGAATTTACCTGCTCTAGTCCTACCATGAGGGCTAGATTTGCCTTTTCTTCCTCTTCAGATTCCGACCTTGAAGATTCTGAACTGGTAGCTTCTTCGTTGTCCCATGTTGCTGCCATTGCCTTCTTCTTGAATTTTTCTGAACTTCTTTTCTTTTCCTTTCTTTCTGTCGGATCTTTCTGCTTGATCCTTTTCTTCAGCTTAGGACATTCAGATTTGTAATGTCCTGGTTGGTTGCACTCATAGCAAGTTGGTTCCTTCTTCTTATCCTTCTTGAAAAATCTTTTGGAACCAAATTTCTTTTTCTTTGCAAGGATTCTCTGCAATTTTCTTGAAAGCATAGCCTCATCATCACTGTCATCTGACTTTTCTTTGGAGTCTTCAGATGAGGAAGAATCTGCAACTTTCAAAGCATTTGGCATTTTCTTTTTTGAAGAATTTTCAGAAAATCTTTCCATATTAATTTCGTGAGCCATGAGGGACCTTATTAGTTTATCAATGGATAATTGAGTTAAATCATGGGCTTCTTCAATGGCAGTAACTTTAGGAGTCCAGACATTAGTTAGAGATCTTAGTATCTTTCTAACTGTTTCTTCATTTGTTAGGACTTTCCCTAAGCGTAAACCTACAATTATATTTGAGAATCTATTATACATTTGAGTTACGTTCTCATTAGGGGGCATTTTAAACTATTCATATTAGGATACAAGGATATCTATTCTAGTTTGTTTAACCCTATCAATAACTTCATAGGTTACTTGAAGTTTATCCCACATTTCTTTTGTTGTTTTACAAGCCGAAAGTTTGTTAAATTCTCTTTTAGACAAAGTACAACAGAGATAATTTTTTGCCTTGTAGTTTAATGACATAATTCTTTTATCATCTAGTGAAAGACCTGAAGATGAGGACTCACCAATGATTTGGAAATCACCTTGTTCTATTACCTGCCATAAATCAAAGTCTATACCTCTGATAAAACACTCCATGCGCATCTTCCAATATTGGTAGTCTTCACCATCAAAGAATGGTGGCCTTGTAACGGATTGGCCTTCATAGTTGTGAGCTTCAGCTGCCATTTCTTCTCAAATCTTTAAGATTCTTCTGAGAAGACCTCGCTCTGATACCACTTGTTGGATCAAAATGGAACAATAGATGTCCTAGAGGGGGGTGAATAGGACTTCTTGGCTTTAAAATTTTTCTTCTAAATTGCACAACACTAAATAAATTCATTAGTACTTAGTGTGATGTGTGTGATTCAAGAGTGAACTAGGCGGAAACAATCACACAAATATGCACAAGGATTTATCCTAGTTCGGCCCTTCCTATATGGAAGTCCTACACCCAATCCTCAAACCAACCACTTGAGATTTCCACTATCTGCCAATGAATTGGCCTTCTCTCACCCTTGAGAGGAAATACAATCACACTTGCTCCCAAGAAAGTCTTCCCTAAACAGGGGTACAACACTGCCTTCCACAAGGCCTTCCCTACACAGGAGGGGAAATGCAGAAAACAACCTTCTATAGAAATTACAGAAAAAGTAAAAGATCAGACTCTTGTGTGTTTGCTTCAAGACTGAGCATAAACACACACTTAATTCAGAAGGACTAATAGATCAGAGATGTAACTCAAATCCTATCTGAATAAGCAGGGTAGACTTCAGAGCATAAACAATTACAATTGCCACCCGGACACAAGACTTCAGAGAAAAACAAGAGAGCTTGAGAAATTTCTGTTGAAAGGAAGGCTCTCTATTTTCTTGGAGCTTTGGAAGAAGGCTTGTGTAATCTATTGAAAGAAGCTAAGTGTTGAAATCACAGGAGATGCGATGCTTCTTGTTGTGGTTGTCTATCTATCTATGTGTTTCTTTTCAAACTTCAATCATTTTATAGACTTCAGAAAATAGCCATTTTAAAGATGGCCGTTGGAGATTGTAGCCGTTTGAAGAATGGACTTTGCAAATGTAGCCGTTTGAAGAGAAGTTTTGGATCCTTTGGATCTTGTCAAGCATGTTGTCCAAGGGTCCTTCTGTTTTGCTTCTTTCCAATGTCTTCAGATGAGGGTTGTAGCTTCACAGCTAGAGGATCAACTTCCATTAAATGGAATGTGAAGGAGGCATGTTGAAAACGTGCTTCAATAAATGTCTGCAGCAAAGACAAGACAAGAAGAAAGAGTATCTCCATACCTTTGAGGTAGGTGAGTCAGAGAGCAAAAAGAAAAGGCATGGAAACCTCGTATAGGCATGCTTTCAGACAGAAAAGAGAGGACAGACAGTTTCATGAAAAAAAGTAAAGCATGGGTCTGTCAGTGGTAGGTGTGCTCTATCAGATGCCATGCACCTGAAACTACATAAATGCACTGTATCTCTTGTATCCAAGAAAATCCTGAACAATGACATGAAGAACACAGAGCTCAATTCAAAAATATTGCAGAAATAATCTGAACATTTTTTGGATGAATAGTTTAAGTATAATATGTCTTGTACTGTTAGAGAAATAATAATAATATAATGGATCAATAAAATATTTAGTCAATGAAGATCTGATTAAAAAAAATTATGTCCAAGATGATTAGGAAACAAGATTAGATTAGTTGTTTAACCTCGTAGACCAAAAAGTACAAGTATAGAACTGACAATGAAGTTGAATTCATAAGATCATACAATTCGGCTGTAGAAGTCAGAGATGGAATAGGAGTGATTCGACTTCAATAAGAACTATACCAGAATATAGAGGTCGAGATGAAAAAAGAATAATTCGACTTTAGTAAAGATTGCAATTCGACTATAGAAGTTGAAGAGAAAATAAGGTGATTCGACTTCTGAAGAAGTTTACAATTCGACTTTAAAAAGTCAGAGTTGACAAGAATGATTCGACTTCTGAGAAAGATTACAATTCGACTCTAGAAGTGGGAGTTGAAAAAAAGAATAATTCGACTATTGAGAACGATTACAATTCGACTCTAGAAGAAGATTATAATTCGACTGTAGAAGTCAAATATAGAGGAATTTAGTTATGAATCATTCGACTGTAGGAGTCGAAGTTGACAGTCGGATTATGTAGTTAATCTTTATGAAGGATTCGAGTGTATAAGTCGGAGTTTGCAGTCGAATGATGTATAAAAGTGTGGACTTAGAAAATTTTCCGGGTTTTTTTTACTTCAATTCTAAAGGAGTCGAAGTTAGCAATCAAAGTCTCCATTCGGATTCAATATGACATAGGGAGAAACTGTGGACTTAGAAAATTTCTAGATATGGAGTTTTGCCATACTTATTGACTATAGTATATATTTATAAAATATAATTTTTTATGACATGTAATTGATATATTTACTTTGTAGAAAGTCTATTTAAAAGTTTTGTCATAGCAAAAACATGAAATATGCTAAATCTACAAAATCTTAGATTTTCTTAGGGGTAGTTGCTCAACAAAAAGCAGTCTTGGACACATCTTCACCCTTAATTCTTAACTGGTAGTAGCCAGATCACAGATCTATCTTAGAAAACATCGATGCATTCTGAAGTTGATCGAACAAATCATCAATCCTCGGCAAGGGATACATGTTCTTCACTGTCACCTGGTTAAGCTTCCTGTAATCGATGCACAGCCTGAGGGAACCATCTTTCTTCTTCATGAACAGTACAGGTGCGCCCCATGGTGACACACTGGGGCGAATGAATCCCTTATCCAACAAATCCTGCAACTGCTTCCTCAGCTCGGCTAAGTCCGCAGGTGCCATCTGATATGGAGCCTTAGAGATAAGAGAGGTGCCTGGAAGCAACTCTATGGTGAACTCTATCTCCTTAGCTGGTGGTAATCTAGACAAATCATCAGGAAACACATCTGGAAACTTCTGCACTACCTCAATCTTCTCAAGGGTCGACGACTGATCGGCCTTAGGGACTAAGACCACACTGGCAAGAAAAGCGTCACAACCCTTGTTCACCATCCTCATCGCCTTCATGGCGGAGATCACAAACCTTCCCACTAAGTTCCTTGGTAACGCATGTGAGAACTCATCCTCACCAGGAATACAGAAAGTAATCTTCTTCCCCCTACAATCCACCAAGGCATAGTGCTCCTCAAGCCAATCCAGACCAAGTATTGCATCATAGTCCTTCATCTTGAGCAAGTAGAAGCACCCAAACAAGCTTCGGTCCTCAATGCACACAGGTAAAGATGGAATGCACTTCCTGGTCGCTACCGTACTTCCCGGTGTGTGCACAGACAAAGGGACTTCTAACTCCTCTGCCTCCACTCCAAACTCTGCTGCTAACTACTTGGAAAACTACTCGGAAATAAACGAGTGTGTGGCACCCGTATCAAACAACACCCAAGCATGCACACCCATGACTAAAACTGTACCTTCCGTGACATTCTCGGCCTGTTCTGCATCCTCTCGTGCTAATGTAAACACTCAGGCTTGGGCCCGAGGCCTTCCCGGTCTCCCAGTCACTGGTGCTACTGCCGCTGCTGGGGCTGGCGCTCCTCTCTGAACACCCTGCTGGAGTCTGGGGCAATCTCGGATCTGGTGCTCGGTGCTGACACACTTGAGACACTTCCCTGCTAGCTTCCAACACTCGGTGCTGTTGTGTGCCCTTCCACAATGAGGACACATCTTCTTGTCGCTAGGCCTGAAGCTGGGTGACTGTGGCGTAACCGCCTGCTGACTAGTAGCCGCCACTAGACGTTGCGGTGACTGGTACACTGCCTTCTTCCTGTCCTGCCTCTGGAAGGGTGGCGCAGGCCTCTTCTGAGCTCCCCTCTTCTCCTCCAAATACTGGTCCATCTCGCTCTCCTGCCTGCATGCTGCGCTGAGAGCCTCATCCAAGGTGCGGTGGTCAAAAGCAACTAACCTCAACCTAAGTGATGGTTTAAGCCCCATCACAAACTTCTTGGCCTTCTTGCGCTCATCAGCTACTATATGAGGAGCATATTTAGAAAGCTTGGCAAACCTAGCCTCATACTCCAAGACAGTCATGGAGCCCTGAGTGAGAGAGAGAAACTCCTACTTCATCTTGTCCTAGATGTGCTCGGGGATAAACTTGGCCTAAAATAGCCTCGTGAACTCAGCCCAAGTTACCTCAATGGCACCATCATTGTACCTAGTACGTAGTACGGAGGCCCACCAAACATCGGCTCTCTCCTGCAAAACACAATCTATAAGCACCATCTAAATAAAACTTAACCTACTCAAGTACATATACTTTAAGTACCTGTAGCATGTAAGTAGCCAGGTTGACTTTGTCTTCTTCAGCACACCTTATAGCCCAGAATATCTTCTCCACCTCCCTCATCCAGCTCTCTGCCAAGAGGGGTTGACTCTCCCCCTTAAAAGAAGGTGGAGCCATCCTCTTAAACCTCTCCATGATGGACGGACCACCATGGCCATGCTCTTGAGGGACGGGAGCTGGAGCCTGAGCCTTGTAGATGTGTTTTCCGTTCCCTTTTTAGGGGGGACGAAGAACAGTCCACAAAAAGGGTGATGATAAAAATAAAAATATGGTTTGCGAAATGTGCGTGGAATGTGTGGTGTGTGGATATGGAGTGTGAAAAGCGTAAAAATAAAGAAAAAGAAACGTGATCGCCAGGCACGCGAGGGTGCCGAATGGAGACGCACGCCGAGGGGTGCGGGATGGAAGGAGTGATCGCGAGCGTACCTTTTCAGCGGGGAGATTGCGTGGGGGATGATGTGGGCCCTCTCTTCCTCTATGAACACGGCCGGCCGCGGTAGAGGGCGTTTCCTCATTTGATTACCCTTGCAAAAAAAGGACGAATACGAATGGGGATTAGCGAAATGAGGCATGTAGTACCGAATCCTGAATAAACAAATGAAATGAGTAAAATGGGGAGGACTCACCGGATGGTGGTTATTAAACCCCTAAAAATGGTGTGTGTGTGTGTGTGTATGCATGCATGTGTGTAAAAAAAGATTAAAGGAGGGCCACGTGGGGCCCGGAGGAGGTAAAAATGTAAAGAGCCACGTGGGGCCCGGAGGAAATGGAAATGCAAATAAAAGAAGAAAGTGGAAGGGGGTGCTTCCCCAAACATTGGTGCGGCATGACGCGCCATTGCTGGTCGGACGGAGGAAGGAGAGGAGGGAGACGCTCCCGCTTCGCGCGTGGAATGGAAGGAGACGACGGTGCCGGACTCCGAGGAAGAAGAATGGGTCGACGAGGAATGGCTCGAAGTCGAGGCGAGGATCCGGCAGGGCTTCGCCGCTCTGTGGAACCCCCCTGAACAAATGACCCTCGGGTCCAATTTATAGGCATCACGGATTCAATTCGCGTTCATCACAGCGGACGCGACTTAAGGCTGAAACGCGTCCGGGCGGCAGGCCACGATTAGAATAGCGTCAGGTAAGTGCACAGCGACTTGATTTAAATCACGTCTGGGCGGAAGGCAGCGATTCAGAAGTCAACTTGATTTGACATTTGGCAATGATGACCACTTTTAGAATCGCATCGGGGATGGCCGTCGCGTTTTTGAAATGCGTCGGCCTACCTCACCGCGATTACGATTTAGGCACGTGGGACGACTTCCGAGGTCTGGCGTGTCAGGCCTACGACCTAATCACGTCTGGGTGGCAAGACGTGATTCAGAGATTTTGTGTGGTTCTGAGGGGGCAGGCACTTGAGTGCGACGACTTTTGAGGTCTCTTCTAATCGCGGCGGCTATGTCCGACGCGTCTTGATTTGAAATGCGTCTGGGCCGCAGAACGCGATACGGTCTTCCTAAAAGGCATCCACTTTAGTGGACGTGAATCAATGATGTTGTGCCTTAACCAAATTTAGCTTCCGGGGGTGCTGCCCCTGGAGACGCCCGCCAGGGGCGCTGCCCCCCGGACCCCCGTGACCTGACCGCGCAGGTCGATCCGCTCCCGAACCACATTTCAAACAAAGGGGAAGCACCGAGAAAGAATGGGTGAGATCCAAAAAATATTAGGAAAATACTCTTGCAAGGCAAAAAGAGGGACATTTGTGGCATTATGATGCAACATGAACTTTATCCGCGGTGGAGCCAAATTCACATGTCTACAGCTGCCATGCCTTAGCGTCTGCTTTGCGGGGAAGCGAAGCGAAGCGACATGAAGTGAAGTGTAATGGAGTGAAATGGAATGAAATGAAATGAAGCGTAGCGAAGTGGAGTGAAGTGGGAGTGGACTAAAAAGTAGACGCCAAGGTGAAAAAATAGACAGGCGTTTAATCATTGGGTGACTGCCACTTGATAAGAGTCTTTCACCAACACCCATGGAATTCACCACCAGAAAGAAGACCTAAAGAAACAATGCTTGGACAAAGGAAAGGGAAAGAAAAGGTGCCACGAGGGGCGCGAAAGAAAAGAAAAGACTAACTTCCAGCGAAGGGGAAGTACCTAAGGACATAATCTGTTAGGTTTCACCATTGGGGGCATCTGCCACTGCCGCAGGTGGGTCTTGGGAGGAGAAGGAGAGATCAACTTCCAGCAAAGGGGAAGTACCTAAGGACACAATCCGTTAGGTTGCACCATTGGGGGCGTCTGCTACTGCCTCAGGTGGATCTCTAGGAGCAATGGAAAAGGATAAGTTCAAAGAAAGGAATCTTGAGGAAATCTGCCCGGAGGCGACAACAAGGGAGTTGGGTATTCGACCCAAAATGGAATATTTCAAGTTGCTGGATTTGGGGCACGGATGGCCCTTGAATTGCATTGGAAGGGTGGTTTTCCGCTGTGATTTCAAGATGCATGTATGCTGGGATAAAGGAAAATAAGATTAAAAAGGAGTAGAAAATAACCAAGGATAATATTGTCCCGCCGGTGAGGCAGGACCGGGGTTTTATGCATGGGTCCATCGTCCTCACATGCCAAGCATAACGGCCTATCCGTGCAGCTAAGGATTCATTGGGATAATCATTGTTTTTGATGAAGGGGAACTCAAATCCCAAATTCCTCAAAGCCACAAGGTCCTTCATGTACTCTAATGGTATAACATATAGTAGATGCATATAGGGATGGTGAATGTAGCAACAGCCTGGTGTAGCACCAGATGAGGTAACTTGAATCCTGCGCTCAAAAACTCGTTAGCCAAGATAACAAACATCATGGAACAAACACATTCATTCATAGCATGGAGCATGCATAAAATAGTCAACAACAGATGTCGCTCAAGTGATTTGTTTGTTTAAGACCATGAGGATGAGTGATCCTGGGCCAAAGAGTTTGGAGCGCGAGAGATGAGGTACCGATGATTGGAAGAATTGATGCGAGGTACAGATAGGATTTGCTTGCCATGTGCAATACCATCGAGGTTTTTTTTAGATTTTTGAAAGTATTTGAATTTTTATGGATTTTGGAAAAATATTTGATTTTTGTGGAGATTTTGGAAATATTTGAATATTTGTGAGATTTTGAAATATCTGATTTTTGGTGGATTTTGAGGAATATTTGATTTTTGTGGGATTTTGGAAATTTTGGGATTTTTAATGGAGTTTTGAAAATACTTGGATTTTTTTGTGGTTTTGGAACATTGCCATGCCATGGCGGCATTAGGGTTATGAAAATATGACCGGCGAGGGGTTCTTATTACCTTCTGTGTCATTAAGGAATGCCCAGAGTACGGCGTGCAGTTTAAGGTGGTGCCCACTGCTGATTGCACTGGGTTAACAGTGCCACTATCAAAGCCATACATGAAAAGGTGACTAAGTCTGGCAGGGAGAAGGGAAGAAAATTTGGAGATAAGCTCGGTATGGGTATTTGAAGAGTTGGGTTTCACCTCCTTCCTTGGCACAACTGTCAAAAGTTTCAGTCTCTTTTAAGCACTAGGGATTTTGAATTATTTTGGAATCTTGAGTGATGACCATTTTTTGTTTGTTAGGGACATGCGTACGACTGGGTCCATTTGGATCTCTGCGGGGACTTTGCCACTCTTTTCCATGCCCTATTATCATTGATTTGATTTTGATTTTTGCATGCATAGGACCGGGTCCATTTGGATCTCTGCAGTGACTTTGCCACTCTTGACATGCATTTTGACTTTGATTTTTATTGGTCATTTGACTTTGCCCATTTGGAGGATATTCTCTTATGACGGAGTGCCTTTAGGTAGGTTACTTTGCCCAAACTACCTCTACTACCCATATTTTGGCCGAAAGAGGGGAGAAACAGACATTAGTGCCATTCAGGCGCGGCTGTGACGGTGACGGTGTCTATCGGGAGCAATCGACTTAGGGCGCCGTAAAGTGTGTGCAGGTGCCCATGCTAAGGGCAAACCTTAATGACCTGGGAGGGAATTTCAGACTCCTAGCATGGAGTTTTCATAGCAAAATGCTGCGATAGCATGGCAATGCTGATATTCATTTTTTATGGATTTTTTTGCATTTTTGACACTGCTAAAATATAGTAAGACTTTGGAGGATACAGGAGGATGAATGCCCTGTGTTGGGGCGAGACTCGGAGGTCTACAAGAATTTACATTTTTTGTTTGGAATTAAAATGACGAGTGGGGGCTAAAACCTCAAAAACAATGCGAGAAGGGTCGAAGGACCCGCTTGAAGATGGCAAGGAAGAAATGGAGGAAAGATTTTGGAGACTCCAGCGGGGCCGGAGGGGTTTGGAGAAGAAGGAGGGTGCGATGCCCTGAAAGAGAAGAATCTGGATGGACCAAAGGAGAGAAAGGAAAAAGTAGGCTGCGAGGGGCTGGAAATGGAGGTGCGCAACATAGGGCGAAGGATGGAGAGGTGCTGCGTGGGGCACAAGAAGGAGATGTGCCATGTGGGGCACAGAGGGGAGACGTGCCAGGCATGGCACAATGGGAAGATGTGCCACGAGGGGCACGGAATGGAGAGTAAGGGGTACAAAGAGGGGCGCGATGCCCAGTGCAAGAAAATGGATTGTACAAAAGATGAAAATAAAATGCCTCTCGTGGGGAGAGAATGTGGAGAGCCCACAGGAAGGTGCTGAGGAGCACAAACGATGATTGGAAAGGAAATGAAAAAGATGGAGAAGATCCCCTGGCCTTTTGTCTTGCCCAACGTTTGGGTTCCCGCTTGGGATTCAGCGTTCTGACCCTCAGGTACTTCCTCATGAAATGTGCTCAGTGGGCAGAAGGTCTTGCTCTTCTCTGAGGGATTGAGTAGCTCTCAATGATTGGATTGTTGACTTCCGTCGGAGTTTCAAATGGCAGTGGCAACTCCCTTGGAATGTAGCTGAATGAAAGGGTGGGTAGTTCCACCGGTAGAATTGGAAGCAACAACGAGGGGACCGTGCCCAAGGATTGTATAATGTGTGATATGGAAGGGGGCACGACCCCTTGAATAATAGATTGTGCTAGAGATTTGGCCTTGGCGTGCATAAGCACAATCTGAGAAGCTGACCCCTTCACTAGAGTGGGAAGGTTCACAACAATGGTGTGAGGGTCATGAGAGCTTGGAGGGAGAAATTCCCTATGAGTATTTAGAAATGACGCTGGCTGGCAACTAGAATGATTGGCATTTAATTAGAAGGCCTCTTGATGACCATGATTGGAGGAGTGGACTCCCGCTCGGTAAATGTGCTCGATATATTGACAATGACCAGCATGCGAGGAATGCAATCTCGAAGTTTGAAAAGCATGCTCGGTCCCGGGACTTCCTTCTGCTAACTCTGCTTATTGCTCCTTAAAAATGTGCACCTACTCTGTTGGACGAGGGTAGAGGCAGATGGAGTGGAAAGCTATATGGCCTGTGGAGGTGTAATAGGTATGAAGGGGAAAGTTTGCTCGGGTTTGGGTGCCAATGGTGTTGGCGGAATGGGGGGTGTGATGATTGGTGTAATAGTGGGTGGAGGCTTAATCATGGAGGGTTTAATGGCAATGGATGGCAATGTAGGAGGTGTAGTAAATGACGTACGAACATGACCTCAGAAGGTTCATCATCGTAGCACCAAGTGGTTTCTTGGAGGGGTTCAACATTGGCAACTTCAGCCCGAGCAACAGGCTGTGATGGAGGTGGAGGTTGCTATGGTTGTTGTGGTAGAGGTACGGGAATCAGCATGGGAGCCGGAGCAGGCGCAACGTAGGGCGCAGGAGCTTCTTCATGAAAAATAGGGGCATCGTAGGGCCTAGTTGGAGGTTGCTGAGTTCGAGGAGGATGAATCAGTGGACGCCTGGGTGGCGGCATGTTGTAGTAGATGGGTGTTTGCGGAGGTACACATGGGGTGTATGTTGTATGTTGGTGAGGTGGATGGTGGATGGCGTCCACTGATCCGTTCTTTCTCGATTTAATTTGATCAAAAAGCTCCACGATCGGGGAGTCCATTAAATGGGCTTGAATGTAACGTCCCCACTCATAGGGCTCCTCCATGAAGGTGATTTGATTCATGGCCAAGATGTGTCTGAACTTCGGAGTAGAGTTTGAAATGATTATTTTAACTTGCTCTGACTCCGAGAGCTCATACTTCAAGTGCGTGGCCATTGACCTCCAATGGTAAGCAAATTGTACAAAGACCTTGTTGGCCCCCATCTTCTCGGATGTTAGATCCATGACAGAGAGATAAGGGATGACGCGATCTTTGTATCTTTGAAGGAATTTCTTGTGCAGAGAGCGGAAGTCTCCTACCTCACTCGGTTCTAACGAGTAGAACCATTCGAGCACAGGGCCGTCAAGAGATTTTCTAAACAAATATGCCAATGTGATGGGATCACGTTTTCAATGGGAAGACTCATAAAGGAATTCTTTGATATGAAGGTAGGGATTACCCATGCCATTGTACACTCAGTACGTCGGCATCTCCGAATGATGAATATAAATTTGTGGGAGAGTCGGCATGGAGGCGACGGGATCACCCGTGGAATTTGAAAGCTTGTTTATTTGACTCTACAGATTATTCAATTTCTGGAGAAGAGCATTTTGGAGTGGAGTGGGTTGCCGCTGGGCAACTGAGGAAGTACATGGGGGTGGCCTTGAATTAATGGGCCTTCCCAAGGGTTGGTCCGTTCGGACCAGAGCACGGGAGTGCAAATGGCCAGGGGGCCGAGGCGATGGAGAATGTGCAGGGGTATGTGGCGAAGTCGCCGAAATGTACAAAGGCGGGTGCCTGGGGGAAGGAGAGGGAGAAGGAGTCGCACCCTCAACTAAAGACTGGATCAGATTGAGTTGTTGAGGTGTGAGCTGATCAATGGCATGTAGGACATGCTGGACAGTGGAATCATGGTGGCGGACAGGCTCTTGCCGGGTTTTGATTGGAGTGAGGTATGGAGGGAAATCATATTGGTTAGTGCGCGGTGTGCGCACATAGCCATAGGAAGTGGCAGGTTGTCCCTCACAGTGGTGAGATGGACCGACATGGGACTGGAAAGATGGGGATGCGACATTATCCTCATAGTCCTCATAATAAAAATTGGCATGATAATATGGGTCTATTTTTAACAAACAAGCAAATAAACAAGTTGAACAAGGATTAAGTCAAGCAATGTAGTTCAAACAAGTTGTAATGCTTATGCTTGTTTTAGGAGTTTCACAATTAATTAAATGGATTTAAGCATAATTGTGTCACTCCAGGTGGGATCCTAGTTGGGTATAGGATGTATACTTCGGGGTACAATGAAGCTCACCCTCACCACGCAATGGGATAGCTAAACCCGGGTCAACGGAAGGGTACCGCCAGCTCGGTCCGCCATGAGGGAATCCATGGGGTACGGCGTCTTACGTGGCTCTTGGCAAAGGTTCACTAGTCCAAAGGGACGGAATGCCCAATGGAGAGTTTGCCCATACCAAGAGAGGCGTATGTAGCCTAGGATATGAGGGAAGGAGGTCCCCCGACCAATGTAAAAATGCCCTGCATGCGACAGTTATAGGAAGAATGGCAGAAAGGGCACGTTCTGTCAGCACTCTAAATCGCGTCCAGCACAGGGGCCACGAATCAGTAAAGCGCATCCAGTCACCTGGATGCGGAACTGAGAGCTCTAGAAGGCTATCAGCACCGCGTTTGGTCCCTGTGGACGGTTTGCGGTCAGAAACGCGTCGGCCTTTGCTGTTGCGATAGAAAACAATGACGCGTTGGCCTTGGCCTCTGCGACACAAAATAGAAATGCGTCCAGATAGCCGGCCGCATTTTCAAAACTGAATCGCATCCTCTGTAGTGGATGCGATTAAAAAGGCAACCCGAGAACAAAAAATAAAGCAAGAAACAAAGCAGGAACAAGTGGGAAATATGCACAATAAAAAGGAAGGAAAAAAGTTTAAACACACCGCATGCTTTTAAAGTAAAAAAAGAAAGAAGAGTGCCACGTGGGGCACAGAGGGAGGAGGGTAATCAAAAGGGAAACACGAAAAGAAGTCCCACAGTGATCGCCAAATTTGTAGATGTGTTTTCCGTTCCCTTTTTAGGAGGGACAGAGAACAGTCCACAAAGAGGGTGGTGATAAAAATAAAAATATGGTTTGCGAAATGTGTGTGGAATGTGTGGTGTGTGGATATGGAGTGTGAAAAGCATAAAAATAAAGAAAAAGAAACGTGATCGCCAGGCACGCAAGGGTGCCGAATGGAGACGCACGGCGAGGGGTGCGGGATGGAAGGAGTGATCGCGAGCATACCTTTTTAGCGGGGAGATTGCGCGGGGGATGATGTGGGCCCTCTCTTCCTCTACCAACACGGCCGGCCGCGGTAGAGGGCGTTTCCTTGTTTGATTACCCTTGCAAAAAAAGGATGAATAAGAATGGGGATTAGCGAAATGAGGCGTGTAGTACCGAATCCCGAATAAACAAATGAAATGAGTGAAATGGGGGGGACTTAGTGGATGGTGATTTTTAAACCCCTAAAAATGGTGTGTGTGTGTATTCATGCATGTGTGTAAAAAAAGATTAAAGGAGGGCCACGTGGGGCCCGGAGGAGTTAAAAATGTAAAGAGCCACGTGGGGCCCGGAGGAAATGGAAATGTAAATAAAAGAAGAAAGAGGAAGGGGGGTTCTTCCCAAAACGTTGGTGCGGCGTGACGGGCCGTTGCCGATTGGACGGAGGAAGGAGAGGAGGGAGACGCTCCCACCTCACGCGTGGAATGGAAGGAGACGACGGCTCCAGACTCTGAGGAAGAAGAATGGGTCAGCGAGGAATGGCTCGGAGTCGAGGCGAGGATCCGGCAGGGCTTCGCTGCTTTGTGGAACCCCCCGAAACAAATGACCCTTGGGTCTAATTTATAGGCATCATGGATTCAAATTGCGTCCATCACAGCGGACGCGACTTAAGACTGAAACGCGTCCAGGCGGCATGCTGCGATTAGAATAGCATTGGGCATGTACGCCGCGACTTGATTTAAATCGCATCTAGGCGGCAGACCGCGATTCAGAAGGCAACTTGATTTGACATTTGGCAATGATGACCACTTTTAGAATCGCGTCGGGGATGGCCGCCGCATTTTTGAAACTCGTCGACCTACCTCGCCGCGATTATGATTTAGGCACGTGGGACGACTTCCGAGGTCTAGCGTGTCAGGCCTATGACCTAATTGCGTCTGGGCAGTAGGACGCGATTCAGAGATTTTGTGTGGTTCCGAGGGGGCAGGCACTTGAGTGCGACGACTTTTGAGGTCTCTTCTAATCGTGGCGGCTATGGCCGACACATCTTGATTTGAAACGCATCTGGGTGGCAGGACACGATACGGTCTTCCTAAAAGGTGTCCACTGTAGTTGACCCGAACCACATTTGAAACGAAGGGGAAGCACCGAGAAAGAATGGGTAAGATCCAAAAAATATTGGGAAAACACTCTTGCAAGGAAAAAAGAGGGCCATTTGTGGCATTATGGTGCAACATGAACTTTACCTGCGGTGAAGCCAAATTCACGTGTCTACAAGCCTGAGACATTAAACAACATATAACCAATACATATAAGCAATACATAAACAATCATGCATTCAACAAAATAAACAACTCCTATTTAACAACTCTAATTTGTGCCTGCAGTGACACCTGAGTCTACACCTGGGTCTGCATTGCCTGAACCAAGCCTTGCATAAACATGTCGTAATCCACAGGTGGTGGTGGAGGAAGTACCGTGGGACCCTGGGGTGCTGGGGACTGCTACTCACCCCTCTTCTCACGCCTATGCTCGTCCTCCCGAGCCTGAGCACCATGCCTACCATGGCTCGCCATGTCCTGTAAAACAATTAACTTAGTTAGAATCTAAGTTACTTAGTCCTAACCATTTTCTTAACTATCTTTAATTCATTATTAGTTATTTTCCACATATATGGACAAATTCTACAAAGACTTTGAAATATTGTGTAGATGATGGCATATTCATGTACAATCTCAACCTGTTGCTCTGATACCAATCTTTGTAACGACCCTCTTTATACTGGTACGATTATACCAATCCACATCAATACAAAGAGCGCTGTCACAGTGGGACATTTACCCACCACAACACAATAGGTCGAGATGTACATAAATAACAAAGGAAGTACAGCAGAAATGTAAACCATTCTTATTCCATCATCATTCACATATTCCACAATCTATATAGCAATAAAGAAAATAACAATTGTCCACAATTATACAAGTCCATATGAATAACATTGTCATTGTTCAAATACTAATGAAAGAAATGTAGTCTAAACAGATAACTCCACAAGTGCAGCTACTCCTCTCGCTCGGAGTCGCTCCTCACTATGTCCTCCTCTATCACGGGGACACCTGTCTCACCTGTATGTTAAAGCAAGTATGAGTTTTCCAAAAAGACCCAGCAAGCAACCTAAAGGCACATCCTTACACATATCACACACATGCTATTCTTTTAAACAATGAACAAAATATATGTCACATGATTCATTTCAATTAGGCAAATATACATGAACAACCTATACATGCTTTCTACACATAATATGTAACATGATTCATGGTTTCAATTTCTATTCATATCATTTCACAATTCTATACAATTATATCATGAAATTATGCACATAGTAACTACAAATCCTAGCATGAGGTCTAACATTTTTCACATGCTTTTATGACACATATCCACATCTTTTGCTTGCTGTTTTAACATAAATAAATCACATTCACATGATTTCACATCTTATCACATGGTATCACATTCACATAACACTATCACATGTTCACATTTCACATTTGCACACTTTTTACACTTTTACACGTTTAATTGTCGTGACACATAGTCTGAACCACCATAAAGAAGGACACACATTCACATAACACATACTCGTCACCTAGGCAATATAGTGACGAATCTTGGTAACTGCGTAGAACCGGGAGAAGCCCTCTCCACCCTAACTAGTGGTACTTGTCCATCTCCAAGATTTCATCCAGATGCCCGCAGTATATCGCATACACAATGAGCCTTCCCATAGGGACTTTTCTACACTACGACTCCATAGTCTTCTATGGTAACACTGTCAATTTCGGCACATTATACACTTAAACACAATCTTTCACTTTATCACATGGTTTTATTCACTTTCATGTACTATTTAACCCATACACATGCACCTCAATTAAAACATACATGCTTCAGGTTACAGGACCTAACACTATTGTTTCACAGTGACAAATAAATCATAACAGTGCCTAAACATGCTGCTAAACATTGGAATTTACAATATTTAAATCAAACATGCTTAATATGGTTTAATTGCCCTTTTAAAATACAAACAGAACCTCTAGTTACCAAAATAGTATCAAAGTTTAACCACAAACTCCATACATGTAATATGTCATATGACCAATTATCCAAAATTTTTGAAACTGTAAAACTATTTTTAACCTTTTAAACGAATTTCATGCAATTTTAACAAGATATTCACTTTAACATGGTATACAACAAATTAGTCGATGTTCAGAAGTTTAAAACATGAAGATAGTAACCCTAAGATCATGAAAATTTCCTATAACCATAACATATAGTAAAACTATTTATTCAGAATTAAAACCTGTCAATTCATGCATAATTCACCATAACATAAATTTTACTAATTAATATAATGCTCAGAAATTTGACAGAACCTCATGATCTAACCTAAAGCCCATACCTGACCATACACAATTTTTATAGCATGATCCAACATCCAAAAATCTAAAAATTGTCACACATACATGGCAAACATAGTTCTGTGAAGAACAGAAGAACTTGGCGGCAGGGGCCTTGCCGTCAAGGTGGGTTAATGGCACACTCTATTGTTGTCAACTCAGGAACTTGGTGGCAATAAGGTTGCCGTCAACCTCCTATCTGCAGAAAGTGCATACTGAACTCAAATAAAAGAGAGAATTGGGGGTTCCAGGACACAAAATAAAATCCCTAAAAATTCCTAGAACCTAGAGGACATGTCTAGGGATGATACCCCTCAATTACTTGCCTGAAATAAAATCTCTAAAGAGTTCAATTTGTAGAAGAAGCCCTCCTCGGCCAAGCCAAGAAGGTGCAGATCTCCCACCCAAATCCGGACTTCTTGCTTGTGCAGATGGTCCTCCGGAGTCGGGGAAGATTCTTCAACACCAGGAGCACCTCCTAGTCGAAGGAGATCACTGGTAGAAGCTCTCAAACGCTGAAACAAGCCTTGCAAAAGTATGGTTTTCTTACAAACGAACCCTAGCTTTTCCTCTCAACCAAAAGACCTAACCTAGCCGAAAACTCTAAGTTTTATAGGGTTAAGAGTCGGGGTGCACCTAGGATTAGGTTTTCCTACTGTTGGGATTGGTTTCTTAATTAGAACCCAGAGAAAATGCAGCCATTTTAGATCTGGAATCACAAACATAACTGGAGAAGTAAACGGCCACTTTGCTGCTATTAACAGGAAGTCGACGTCCATCGATCTGGACATCTATATCCTCTGGCCATGCAGTCAACGGCTCACAGGTTGCCGTCAACCTGCCCTTAACGTCAAGGAATGACGTTAATAGGGATTTCAGGCAGAACACAGAAATATCAAATAAACCTACATACATAGAAGAAATACATGCAATATGCATAGCAATAATTAAACAATATATGCACATTTAAATAAAATATATTATATGCACAGAAATAAACATATATATATATATATGCATATGCACATAAGTAAATAAATACTTATAATATGCACAAAATTAAATATACATAATGTGAACAAAATTCGAGGGCCTTACACCTTACCCTTAACATGTTTGACCTAGGCATCCATTTGGCATGCTCGATCCTCTAGGTGCTACTCTAGGTCTCCAACCCGACAAAGCCATCGTGCTAACTCCGGATTGGAGTCAGATGAATTCGCCTATTGAGAGGCGTAGAGGTCATCCCACCTAAACCGCAGGGGGTTACAACTGAACACTGAATGGATTCATCCTTCTACTCTCGCTCTTGGCGGGAGGTGCCTGTTGGGCCTGTAGCCCTCCTCATACCTCCAGGAGGGCTTGGTCTCTGCCACCTCTTAGGCAGTGGTTGGTGTGATTATTGCCTCATTGCTCAGGGGTTCTAGTTAAGTGACTCCCCCTAGGTTTATTGAGAGGGAGTATGGCAGCTGTCAACATTCCAGTAAGATCCACGTCCATGAGCGGTAGCCATTATCGATTCCCACAAACAATGCCATAAAGTGTAGCAATCAAAAAGTGGTCGAGAAGTGGTCGAGAGTGACTACTTCTATCTACAACTTGAGAAAAAGGAAGGTTGACGTAAAGGACCTGAAAGAATGAAACAGGACATCAAAGGGCTCTAGTTTGGAGAACCAAGGGATAACCCTCTGATGCCTAAGTTAGTGCTTATTTGACATAAAGGCTTTAAGGAGTTTTGAGTAGTGCAGTTCGTGTACCTCATGTTGAAGGTTCATATCCCATTATATAGCCCTTGCTTGGGTAGTTCATATGGCAGCAAGCTGTAATGGTCCATTATTAACTACAGTTAAGACTCCAACAGAGAGGTGATGGAGAGATCGATCGTGATGTGGAAATTGCCTGGATTGTAGGGAGTGACCTCACCAAGGTTATGTTATAAGGAGTTCACGTCCAGAGGGTGCGGATACTAGCATGACAAGAGCAGTTACCATACCCGTGAACGTGATTGATGGGTGCTCGATGAGAGAAGCTCAGAGGCCCGGGGACAATTGGCAAGGCCCGCGCACATATGCTCGGACATGTGTCTACTCATAGATCCTCAAAATGTTTGGGGACACGTGGAGGATGCATAAGTGGACAAAAGGCCAGAATGGGTTGTATTGGGCATGTGGGCCTAGTGGACTGTAAATCACCTACTCAAAAGGCTTTGTGACTCTCTATCTCTTGCATTTCTATATTTTATTTTACATTATATTTAATCAATATTGCTTAATGTAATAGAGTAACTTTATTGATAAAAAATGTGTTGATGTTGCTCAATGGACATCGGCCTCAATCAAGGTCACCAAAGGAAGTAGTGTAGCCGACGAGATGCACCAACTCCATACTCCAGACCTGAAGTCCACCGAGACGGCTCGGTGGGTGGACACTCCGACACTCAAGTCAGCAATAGGTCGAGCAAGGAGTCGATCAAGAGTTGAGTTCTTACGTACCTCTAGGTGTCGAGTGCCCCCTTCTTATAGTGGTGGGCCACCCATTAAAACTGTAGTAACCCGGAAAATTTCGTATTTAAAAAATTGAAATAATAAATTTCTATAAAAATGGAATAATAGAAACATACGTACCATTATCGTATGTGCAAGAACACATCTAAAAATTTCGTAAAAATTGTATCAACTCCAAATATTATCCCTAAGTGTTCAACGAACGACTTCATGCAACGAAAAATCTAATAGGCCAAACGTACGTCACAACGTGACTAATTATCCAAATTGGGAAACTAAGTCGGAAAACCGTTAACATGGAAAAATAACACGCCCATAAATTAAACGAACATGTCGAAGAGATTTCCAACATCATGAAATGAATTACCATTATCGGGTTTGGACCAATGGACCTCTCATAGCCCATGAATAAATTCAAATAAGAAAATGCAATAAAAGTCATAACTCTATTATTCCCTAATTAAAAAGGGAAAAACTTATAAGATAAATTCCAATAAATAATGGGCTTGGTTAAATGGACCCATTAGAATTTAGTGGTCCAAAATAAGGATTTTAAAAATAAGAATAATGGGAAAATTCCCTAAATTTGCAACTTAAATATTACTTAAATAGAAAAGAGACATTTAATGAATTAAATAAGCAATTTGAAATGGAATTGGATTCCTAAACCTACCCCATATGTTTAGCATGAATTTAGACCTCAACCTAACCCAAATAGAAGTTGGAAAGCAAGGAAGGAAAGAAGGAGTTAGGAAATCTCGTAATTAAAGAGAAATTTGAGTAGTAGTAGGAATAGGAACCCTCACTAGCTTAAATACTCTCTTAACTCTCCATGGCCGGCCCTGAAACTTTGCTGGGGCTTTCTGGATGTGGAGAGAAGGCCAAGGAGGTGGAGAATTCGTGGGGAGAATGCTCTCTCAAGCATCTTCCTTTGTTCTTCAAGTTCTAGCCCTAGAAGAGTAAAACGACTAAAGGTAGGCATTCTCACGAGCAAAACTCAATTAAATCCATCTGTAGATTGTTCCATACATCAGGAACAAAAGCCCTCTTGTTTCACTCTTTTTCATTAAGCCAATCTTTTTATCTCTATTTTTGAAATTCTGCAAATATGATGAACCCGACCCTTCTTCTTTATTCTTGATCTTCATGTATGCTCAACCTCGTGCTTTCAAATTTTAACTAGAGTTACTGATGGATGTTAGGCATCTTTTGCTCCTAAAAGCCCTAATTTTTATCCATCCTTTATCACGAATTAAATCTTGCATGATTTCAACAATGTACTGTTGCGGTTTAACCTTGACATGTGTTACAAGTTCCATACCTCTTTGTGGATCGTTTTTAGACCAAGTGTTCAATAGAGAACTTGTTACCTAATGTGTCAACTTTCATTTGGCACTGGTTTCCCCAATTTTTGTTGACTGTAGTGAGAGTATTAGTCCGCACATTACCACTATGTCAGATTCACACAATCAGTCACAATACGTTTTATTACCTAGTCAAACAACCTTTATTTCTCTATTATTTGCTACTGTACAAAGTATTGAAAGTAATCTAACAAACAAAGGTGGTTTCACTTGATTTGGATCACCCTAGCATTTGTTTTGATTTTTCAAACCCACAACTGTCAAACCCAATTCAAGTCAGAGTTGGAAATAGGTAGAAAAAGCAACCCAAACGTCATTTTCAGGTAGCGACAGGTCGACACGTCGCTACCATAACGCGACAACATCATTGTCGCGACCCATACCAAAAATCAGGCCGTTTCGTGGTCTTTTTCAGAAGGTGACAAGTTCATGGTCGCATTCACTTTCAGAAGGCGACAGGCAATGCGTCGCGTTCTGCCTGTGTCCGCTTAATCGGCCATAACGTTTTTTATAGACCTTGGATTGACGAGCCATTTTCTTTGTTCGATTCCTCATTCAAAGGGTTCAATTTGGTATATTCATGTGTGAGATTGGAATGAAAAATCAATGAGTTATGACCTTAGGAAGTGAAGGGATGGGATTGCATTTGCCTTCTAAAAGGCATACATCTTGGTTTCCGTCGTTTTACGTCGTTCCTTCCATGTGTGAGTTTGATCTCTTCTAGTAAGGTTCTAGAAAGTCTTAGCATGCATTTATCAACCCATATCAAAGTTAAAACATGTTTACATAATTTTTAATTAATTTTAAGTTCATGATCATGCTCTCTACTTGCCGATTATCCACTTCTTGTCTTGTTATCAAACTTGCTAAAAACACATGTTATAAAATGGAGTCATATTGAATGATTTAATATGTAATAACACGACATCTTTCTATCTATGATTTCACTCACACGTTCACACACTTGAACCATCCAATTATGGCTTGACTTGGCATAAAATATCTCATAATGTATCTGGTTAATTTATAGCAATAATGTACATTAAATTGCTCTATTTTAAATGAACTTGTCTTCGTTTCTCGCGTTGTTTGGGAATACCGTTACCGACGCTCCACTGTTCTAGAATTCCTCTAGTACGTCAGGCACTTGTTTCTATATACACACTTTCCTTGACTTGGACGAACTCTCCGTCTGATATTCCTTCTGCCAGACTAGTGAATCCTTGTTCAAGACCTCCGTAAGTCTCCTCTGTCCATGGATTCCCACATGGTCGACGAGCCGGTTGTACCCTAACACCTATGATATCCTTTAAGGATCAACATGGCGGACTTAGTTTGCTCTCGTTCTTACTTGATTTCACGCCGGACCTCTGGACCTGTACATAACATGGACAGCGGAAAGGTAGTGTATTCCACCTGACTGCCAACACCAAGTGTGCGTGTTGTGCAACTGTTACTATCGTTCTTTACTCGACATTTCACGTGCAATGACCATAAGATCTCATCTATACTCTACTCGCTCATCTATACACGTTCACTCTACTATCTCGTCTATTCATCTCGTACTCTCTTGGTACCTTTGAGCTGTGTGGCTCCTACTGTTTTGTACTGTTCATGACTATCTAGCGCTATAATATGGGTCTTGTGACTCTACTGTATCCAATGCATACTGTGCAGGGCACAGAGAGTGTCTGAGGGGCTCCAATTTAGTCCTGGGGGCAGAGAGCCACCCGAAAATGCCTGCAGGGGCTATAGACGATGTTCTGCATTGCACCGGTTCTGACTATACTGTATTGGCTAGACATCTGACTGTTATCCTTTTAGTCTGAGGAGTTCAGACGTACTGTGATATTACTGTGCTATCACAAACTGTTATACTATTAGTCTGAAGAGTTCAAACATACTGTGCGATTACTGTGCTATCGCAGACTGTTACTGAACAACTGTTGTCCTAGAAGTGACTATTGTCGTATTCTACTAGTGCACCGTTGTGCAACCATACATGTTATCTCGTTACACGCTATCTTGTCATACGCTCTACTTGCTCTACTTGATACTTGCTATCTTGAGTTATTGTGTACTATCGTGACTTAATCGCATTCAAAGTGCTCTACTCTCTCGTTGTCTAATGACAATAAAAGTGCTATACTCTCTCGGCTATCTACGGATAACCAAAGTGCCATTACTATTTCGATTGACAAAAGTTAATCAAAAGTGCTATACTATCTCGATTGATGAAAATCAATCAAAGTACAATTTACTCTTTACATGACCAACTACTATCTCTCCTTGCTATACCTGTCGCTTGCTATTGCTTGCCATTTTCGCTACATGCTGTTGCATTGTTATCGTTTCTATCGTGACTTGACTTTAATCATCGTTCTATACTTGATTCATCTACTATCTGAACCATGTTACTTATGCTATTACTTTCTCAACTTTACATGACTCGCTCTATCATTAGTTACTCTACCATTTAATGCATTAATTATTTAAAGCCTGCTTAATCCTGAGATTTAAGTCCTACTGGACGTTATCGCTCACCCTCCGTTATTTGTCATGTGTGTTTCAGGTAAGTCGAATGATGAGGATACACTCACTATTGGGACAGGACCAGAGTGAGGAGTGACCCAGAGTCGAATGACAAAGTTATCCTAGCACCATTGAGTCTAGTAAATTTTCCTTAGATTTCTTTGCAATGTAATGATGACTTTGAGCCCTATGTATTGGCTCTGAATTAGTGGTTGTAATAGTTGGATGAATTATCAATAAAATAAAGAATTATTGTAATTATTGTTCAATAGATGATTTGATATTTGCGAATGTATGCACAATTCTCGTTACCATACACTTTGCTCACGTTTCCCCCAATTTATTCTGCTGCTAAATTGGAGGGGCGTGACAGTTGGTATCAGAGCCTAGGATGTCCTTATTAGGATATTTTAAGTCTAGGATGTTCTAGGAGAACTGCCATGACACATGTCTAAGTCATCCACCTTACCTATGTGAGGATTGGGTAGAACCACGGTTACGATCTGAATGAATTATCCATGCATATGTATCAACTTAATATTACTTTAGCGCCCTAAGTTTAATAGGAAATTAATAAATTATTATTGCTCACAGGGATTAGAGGAGATGGCTGGCAAGCATACACAAATGCACAAATTACAGCAAACTATACAGGGGTTAACTCAAGCCCTTAACAACGTAATTCAAGCAGGAGCAAGAAATGGGGCAGGAGACTTATATGGGAACTTTCAACGAATAAATCCCCCTAGGTTTAATGGAACTCCGGATCCTGATGAAGCTGAAAATTGGGTGAAGGCAATGGAACAGATCTTTAGGGTTATGCAATGTTCAGAGCAGGAGAAAGTCCTTCTGGCAACCTTCCAGTTGGACCGCGATGCTAGAACCTGGTGGGAAGCTGCCAGTCGACAATTACCCAACATCAACATAGAGTGGGATAAATTTTTAGAACTCTTCAACACTAAATACTTTTCCAAGAGGATTCGTGAGAAGAAGGCAAATGAATTCACCAATTTAAAACAACGAATGATATCTATAGCAGAATATGAAGTGCAATTTGAAAGACTAGCACAGTACGCACCACATTTGGTGAGTACGGAGAAGATGAAGGCGAAGAGATTCCTAGAAGGGTTGAGACGTGTGTTCTGGGAAAAATTGGCTCCAGTAGACATTGAAGTATATTCAGTCATGGTATTGAGAGCTCAATTAGTAGAAGACACCATGGAACTTCTTGAAAAGATTCATAAGAAGAAGGTGTTGAAAAGGCAACGTGCTACTCATTCCAATAATAATAAAGAAAGAAATACCATAGATAGCAAGAGAATGAAAGGGGAAGTGAAGCAGAAGGAATTCTGTAAATTTTGTAAGAAACCAGGGCATGAGATTGATAACTGTTGGAAGAAATTTGGCAGATGCTTGCGATGTGGAAGTCAACAACATCGAGTCATCGATTGTCCAACAAAGAAGAACCAAACTTCACGCCAAGGACGATTACAACCCCTTCTGGATATAAATCATACCAATAAAGGTGGACAAGGTATCATCACTAAACCCTTAGATAAGTTCATATTACTTTCACGATAGCAAAACCCTAAGTGGGGGAGATGATGGATTGAAATATTTAGAATAAATTGCTATAGTTTTATCATATCTTATGAATTTGGAGACCAAATTCTTGTTAAGTGGGGGAGGAAGTAGTAACCCAGAAAATTTTGTATTTAAAAATTTGAAATAATAAATTTCTTTAAAAATGAAATAATAGAAACATACGTACCATTATCGTATGTGCAAGAACACATCTAAAACTTTCGTAAAAATTGTAAATCAACTCCAAATATTATCCCTAAGTGTTCAACGAATGAATTCATGCAACGAAAAATCTAATTGGCCAAATGTATGTCACAACGTGACTAATTATCCAAATTAGGAAACTAAGTCGGAAAACCGTTAACATGGAAAAATAACACGCCCATAAATTAAACGAACATGTCGAAGAGATTTCCAACATCATGAAATGAATAACCATTATCGGGTTTGGACCAATGGACCTCTCATAGCCCATGAATAAATTCGAATAAGAAAATGCAATAAAAATCATAACTCTATTATTCCCTAATTAAAAAGGGAAAAACCTATAAGATAAATTCCAATAAATAATGGGCTTAGTTAAATGGACCCAATAAATTTAGTGGTCCAAAATAAGGATTTTAAAAATAAGAATAATGGGAAAATTCCCTAAATTCGCAACTTAAATATTAATTAAATAGAAAAGAGACATTTAATGCATTAAATAAGCAATTTGAGATGGAATTGGATTCCTAAACCTACCCTATATGGTTTAGCATGAATTTAGACCTCAACCTAACCCAAATAGAAGTTGGAAAGCAAGGAAGGAAAGAAGGACTTAGGAAACCTCGTAATTAAAGAGAAATTTGAGTAGTAGTAGGAATAGGAAACCTCACTAGCTTAAATACTCTCTTAACTCTCCATGGTCGGCCCTGAAACTTTGTTGGGGCTTGCTGGATGTGGAGAGAAGGCCAAGGAGGAGGAGAATTCGTGGGGAGAAGGCTCTCTCAAGCATCTTCCTTTGTTCTTCAAGTTCTAGCCCTAGAAGAGTAAAACGACTAAAGGTAGGCATTCTCACGAGCAAAACTCAATTAAATCCATCTGTAGATTGTTCCATACATCAGGAACAAAAGCCCTCTTGTTTCACTCTTTTTTATCGAGCCAATCTTTTGATCTCTATTTTTGAAATTCTGCAAATATGATGAACCCGACCCTTCTTCTTTATTCTTGATCTCCATGTATGCTCAACCTCGTGCTTTCAAATTTTAACTAGAGTTACTGATGGATGTTAGGCATCTTTTGCCCCTAAAAGCCCTAATTTTTATCCATCCTTTATCACGAATTAAATCTTGCATGATTTCAACAATGTACTGTTGCGGTTTAACCTTGACATGTGTTACAAGTTCCATACCTCTTTGTGGATCGTTTTTAGACCAAGTGTTCAATAGAGAACTTGTTACCTAATGTGTCAACTTTCATTTGGCACTGGTTTCCCCAATTTTTGTTGACTGTAGTGAGAGTATTAGTCCGCACATTACCACTATGTCAGATTCACACAATCAGTCACAATACGTTTTATTACCTAGTCAAACAACCTTTGTTTCTCTATTATTTGCTACTGTACAAAGTATTGAAAGTAATCTAACAAACAAAGGTGGTTTCACTTGATTTGGATCACCCTAGCATTTGTTTTGATTTTTCAAACCCACAACTGTCAAACCCAATTCAAGTCAGAGTTGGAAATAGGTAGAAAAAGCAACCCAAACGTCATTTTCAGGTAGCGACAGGTCGACACGTCGCTACCATAACGCGAAACCATCATGGTCGCGACCCATACCAAAAATCAGGCCGTTTCGTGGTCTTTTTCAGAAGGCGACAAGTTCATGGTCGCGTTCACTTTCAGAAGGCGACAGGCAATGCGTCGCGTTCTGCCTGTGTCCGCTTAATCGGCCATAACGTTTTTTATAGACCTTGGATTGATGAGCCGTTTTCTTTGCTGGATTCCTCATTCAAAGGGCTTCAATTTGGTATATTCATGTGTAAGATTGGAATGAAAACTCAATGAGTTATGACCTTAGGAAGTGAAGGGATGGGATTACATTTGCCTTCTAAAAGGCATACATCTTTGTTTCCGTCATTTTGCGTCGTTCCTTGTATGTGTGAGTTTGATCTCTTCTAGTAAGGTTATATTAAGTCTTAACATGCATTTATCAACCCATATCAAAGTTAAAACATGTTTACATAATTTTTAATTATTTTAAGTTCATGATCATGCTCTCTACTTGCCGATTATCCACTTCTTGTCTTGTTATCAAACTTGATAAAAACACATGTTATAAAATTGAGTCATATTGAATGATTTAAAATGTAATAACACGACATCTTTCTATCTATGATTTCTCTCACACGTTCACACCCTTGAACCATCCAATTATGGCTTGACTTGGCATAAAATATCTCATAATGTATCTGGTTAATTTATAGCAATAATGTACATTAAATTACTCTATTTTAAATGAACTCGTCTTCATTTCTCACGTTGTTTGGGAATACCATTACCGACGCTCCACTGTTCTAGAATTCCTCTAGAACGTCGGGCACTTGTTTCTATATACACACTTTCCTTGACTTGGACGAACTCTCCATCAGATATTCCTTCTGCCAAACTAGTGAATCCTTGTTCAAGACCTCCGTAAGTCTCCTCTGTCCATGGATTCCCACATGGTCGACGAGCCGGTTGTATCCTAACACCTATGATATCCTTTAAGGATCAACATGGCGGCCTTAGTTTGCTCTCGTTCTTACCTTGATTTCACGCCGGACCTCTGGACCTGTACATAACTGGCCAGTGGAAAGGTAGTGTATTCCACCTGACTGCCAACACCAAGTGTGCATGTTGTGCAACTGTTACTATCGTTCTTTACTCGACATTTCACGTGCAATGACCATAAGATCTCATCTATACTCTACTCGCTCATCTATACACGTTCACTCTACTATCTCGTCTATTCATCTCGTACTCTCTTAGTACCATTGAGCTGTGTGGCTCCTACTGTTTTGTATTGTTCATGACTATCTAGCGCTATAATATGGGTCTTGTGACTCTACTGTATCCAATGCATACTGTGCGGGACACAGAGAGTGTCTGAGGGGCTCCAATCTAGTCCTGGGGGCAGAGAGCCACCCGAAAATGCCTGCAGGGGCTATAGACGGTGTTCTGCATTGCACCGGTTCTGACTATACTGTATTGGCTAGACATCTGACTGTTATCCTTTTAGTCTGAGGAGTTCAGACGTACTGTGATATTACTGTGCTATCACAAACTGTTATACTATTAGTCTGAAGAGTTCAGACATACTGTGCGATTACTGTGCTATCGCAGACTGTTACTGAACAACTGTTGTCCTAGAAGTGACTATTGTCGTATTCTACTAGTGCACCATTGTGCAACCATACACGCTATCTCGTTACACACTATCTTGTCATACGCTCTACTTGCTCTACTTGATACTTGCTATCTTGAGTTATTGCGTACTATCGTGACTTAATCGCATTCAAAGTGCTCTACTCTCTCGTTGTCTAATGACAATAAAAGTGCTATACTCTCTCGGCTATCTATGGATAACCAAAGTGCCATTACTATTTAGATTGACAAAAGTTAATCAAAAGTGTTATACAATCTCGAATGATGAAAATCAATCAAAGTACAATTTACTCTTTACATGACCAACTACTATCTCTCCTTGCTATACCTGTCACTTGCTATTGCTTGCCATTGTCGCTACATACTGTTGCATTGTTATCGTTTCTATCGTGACTTGACTTTAATCATCGTGCTATACTTGATTCATCTGCTATCTGAACCATGTTACTTATGCTATTACTTTCTCAACTTTACATGACTCGCTCTATCATTAGTTACTCTGCTATTTAATGCATTAATTATTTAAAGCCTGCTTGATCCTGAGATTTAAGTCCTACTGGGCGTTATCGCTCACCCTACGTTATTTGTCATGTGTGTTTCAGGTAAGTCGAATGATGACGATACACTCACTATTGGGACAGGACCAGAGTGATGAGTGACCCAGAGTCGAATGACAAAGTTATCCTAGCACCATTGAGTCTAGAAAATTTTCCTTAGATTTCTTTGCAATGTAATGATGACTTTAAGCCCTATGTATTGGCTCTGAATTAGTGGATGTAATAGTTGGATGAATTATCAATAAAATAAAGAATTATTGTAATTATTGTTCAATAGATGATCTGATATTTGCGAATGTATGCGCAATTCTCGTTACCATACACTTTGCTCACGTTTCCCCCGATTTATTCCGCTGCTAAATTAGAGGGGCGTGACAAAAACTGTTAGATGACCCTGCGAATCTTGCACCATATTGTCGTAATCGTTCCCATCTCGTCGCAACCATCATGCCAGATCGTTCAAATCGTGGCCTTCATGACAACCATTACCAAGTGCACGGTCTGTGACCACTACCTCAGCAGTTATTGTATGGGCTGTTATATGAGCCATGACCATGTGGATCCAGTAGTTATGTCTCATACTTCACGTTGATCGAAGTAGAGAAAGGCCACATCAAGCCTCGCTGAGATGGGCTTACCTCGTCCCTAGCCGAGAGGATGTTGTCAGACTCAAACATCACCGACCTCCTGGCTAAGCCCAAGTTTCCAGCCGAACTATGGGAGTCCTTCTATGTCACTTGCCCCCCCAGGTTCACGTCGAACTGTTGTAGGGGCAATGTGAAGCTGTCACCCAGAACTCCTCCGGTTAACGACATGTTATGTCAAGCAGATGCACCAGGTGATATGACTTGCCACAGGTATGTGCGCCGCATTTAACGCATCAGTACCATTATGGCAGACCCTCAGTAGTCGAGCGCGACACCAACCATCGCGTCGCTGCCTCGTCTCCTACACTTAACCATTATAAACCTCGTACCCCGCACCTAGTCTTTATTCTAGGCAGAGGTCAGGATCCAATGGTGAGGCACCATGTGGTGCAATTTGGACTCTTAAAGAGTGGTGATGAGCCACAACCATCAGATCTGCTTGGCCCCCAGCCCTATAAATAGGGAGGTCTGCGGTCGAAAAGTGCACCTTGTTGTGGCAAGCAAAAACTCTAGCCAACGAGTCTTGAGCGTTCATCACCTTGGCAACCAATCTCCCCTCCGAGCTTCTTCAATCACTCGCTTTCTTCCCTCCGAGGTAAGTGATGAGCCACTACTCAGCTTCATCCAATTCTGCAGTTTCGTCCTCGAATCCTCGCCTTCGAGAGCATCTTTCCACTGAGGCGTCTTCTTCTTCCTCATCATCATCCTCGGCGATGAGATCTTCCCCTCGTCCATCCAATGCACAAGCGTCAGATCCCATCCTAGAAGTCCATGATGAGATGGACGATGACCCGAAGATCACCCTCAGTGCTTATGTACCAAAGAAGCCTTCAGCACACACCACTGAGCTGATTTGGTGGCCGATGCTCCCACGGAGGTCGATGAGGACACCCTGAAGTGAGTGTCGAAAGTGCCATGGCTCGACTTTTCCGACGAGACCTCCTTGATTGTGCCCGATGGGATCGAGCACACCACTCAATAGATCTCAGATTTTGCATATATATTGAGGCCATCCGAGCTAGCTTTCAGTACCCTTTACCGCCTTTCATCATTCTTCTCCTTACTCACCTCAACGCTCCTTCGCAACTAACCCCCAACTCGTGGAGGTTGATTGTCAGCTACCTGGTCATCTGCATCTGAGCCACAGTGCAACCTAGTATACACCTCTTCTTCTACTACTTTGTAGTGAAGGCATTTAGTGATTGGTTGTACTTTGCAGCTCAGACCAAACGACAAATCCTTGGTACAATCCCCTCCTCTGTCCACAACTGGAGGAGAAATTATTTCTTTGTTCATTACTCAACCATGTGGCCCTTCCTGACCACTTGGTCAGTAGTGTACATCAAAGATAAAGCTTTCTGGTCTCCTCGATATTCACCTAGATCGAGTTCTCAGAGTTCCAATCTTTACATGCGGGGAAGGCCCCTGACTTATACAAGCCATCTGAGAAACTCGTCAAGTTGATCGGCACATCCAGTTGAGGTTCGAAACATTGCCATGTCTCATTATTTTCTAGAATAATAGATTTTTCGGGCAAGTATGTTGACGACTAAATCGATTGAAGTCTACATCATTGCTGACGGCAACTTAGGTTGACGTTAACCTGACTTGCCTATATTTGATGTTACCGTTCCGGGGGAGAGAAATCGGCTGTTTCCAAAAGCATTTAATGGGTAGATTCGTGCGTTTCTGATCCAATGGCTAGGATTAAGTTTGGGCTAGGCGTGGGATCTTTATACCAAAACAATTTCATCTAACTGATAAAAATGATACGACATGTTTAATAAGCGAGAACATACATTTACGGTAGGTTTTTTGTAGAGAAATATTTATTAAATACTTTTTGTATATATTTGTAATGTATCTTTAGTCTCTTTTTTTTGGACGGTAAAGGTGAACCTTCATTCAAACGCAAGGAGGTACAGAGGAAACATGGCACGCCATCCTCCGGCAGGAGTGGACGGCGAACACCACCAAAGCAGGCCCAAATAAAGCACAGATTAGAGACCAACGGTCCTTACACAAGGATGAAAACCCCAACCTAAAGGAAAGCAGAGTCGAAGACCAGGCGACGGCAGTTGAAAGGACGCAGGCGACTGCCGACGAACACTCCTGGATCTGCCGAGGAGGGGAAGGCAAGGGGGCGCAGACGATGGCGCCAACAAAGCTGTCACGGAGCAGGAGCCGGAAGACGCACAGGGCTGTCGGAGTAACTCGCCGGCAAACGTCGGCGGAGGTTCGACAGGAGGAGGCGAGCCCGCGAGAAGCACCGCGGGAGGAGCTCGTCTTGCCAGAACTGAAAGACGCATAGATGCAGACCTCGAACCAGGGCATAAACAGGCACTGACACTGGAGATGCCGCCGAACCAGGGGGAGCAAGTGGGAGCGGCGAGCCCGCGAGAAGCACCGCGGGAGGAGCTCGTCTTGCCAGAACTGAAAGACGCATAGATGCAAACCTCGAACCAGGGCATAAACAGGCACTGACACTGGAGATGCCGCCGAACCAGGGGGGAGCAAGTGGGAGCGGCGAGCATCATCGCCAACAGAGAAAACCAAGGAGCCGCAGCCGGACCTCCAGTCGAAACCACCGGGCTGACTGGAACAGTTCCTCCGACGAAGGGGGAAACCCTAAATCGCCGGAGACAAAACCTTCCTTCGGCGAAGGAGACAGCAAAACTTGCCACCAGAGGGGAGGCGGAGGGGGGACCACAACTGGGGGCGGAGGGGGGCACACCAGCCGGAGACGAAGACAGAGACGGGGGGGCAAAAGCCTCCTCCCCTCCGGACGAAGCCGACGGCGCGGATGATCTGACGACGGCCAGAGAAAGGGCCCTCCACAGACCGCGGCGGGGCGAGGGGAGGACTCCGCCCGAGCTGAACGGCAGCAGCGTCGGAAGCAGAGACGGGGACGAAGACGGGGGAGGGGGCTCAGCCCCCTCCCCAACGGGGAGGCGAAAGAACGGGGCAAACCCCAAAAAATCTCAGAACTTCTCTCTCTAGAAAAGTCTAGAGAGAGAAGTACACCTCTTAGGAGCAAAAGGAGATCTTGTATCTTTAGTCTCTTCATGAGGCGTGGATACGTAAAATATATATCGATATCACATTAGTTAATAAAAGAGATTCAAAGTGTATTAAAAGTACATTAATTAAGAACCCAGAATAAATTAAATCTCTGGGAACTGATCACCTACGCGCATGTCCTGGCCGTGGAGGTCACTTTCCGTCCACCCATTGGTTCAGCAACAGGTCTAAGTCGTCGCATCGTGTTCGGTCATTATATATGTTACTTTAGATCGAATCCACCGGCATTAATGAGCAACGAATGGTAGCTTAGTTTTATTATATGCTAATAGTACCGAAAGGTGCAGCAGCTACGCGCTGTAGTTGGGATGAAATTGGATGCAGAACCGTCCATTACATATATATTTGTCGAAACACTGATCCCTTCCAACAGCGACAAGGGTGTATATTGTATAATGTTCGAAAGATTGGCATTGCTAGACCTGCATGTATATACGCGCGCCGATGTTAATTGTGTCATTTTCGTACACATTCGATGGTTGTTGGATTTGGAGATAAATCTACATACCATGCCCTACCAAAAGTACCCTCTTATATGTTGTACTTGGATCTCTCGTACATAACACTTTCTTTTAAAAGCAACTATGCAATTGATTGGAGAGCAATGGAGGGTGCACGGCATCGTTAATTAATTGTCCATGGCGCGTCCTTCTCTTCTCTTTCAGTCAGGCTAATTGATGATTATCTCTTAACTATTTTCTATATTTAAGAAATTTTTGTGTATAATTTTGCCATCATTTCATTTTTGTGGGCAAGTACTCTGCTTCATCATCTTATATATTTAAGATTCTCTAGATCTCGTGGTTCCCAACAAAATAGAATAGTTTCCATAATTATAGATATTGTCATCTCCGCGGGTATAGACCTCATATATCCATAGGTCAAATCTTTCCTTTCACACAGCTGCCAATGGGAAGAGTTGAAATTTAAACCCCAAGCCTTTCAAAAACTAAATACAATGCCAATTGCGCCAAAGTTCATTGGCCGGGCGGTCATACTTGTTCATGGCGCATCCAAAAGTACTTCGCGTAGCTGCTGATAAGTTCCAAAAGTTATTTTTCTAGTCATAGATTCGATGTGCGCCCACTTTTCTTACCACCCCACAATCCACCGCATTTGCTATACAGTGATTCAGTGAACATCTATCATCTACCTATAACCATCTTCGAACGTGCAAAAAGAAAGTGGTGATATGGAGAGTATTTAAATGGTGTCCGATAAAGGGGTGTGAATAGCATCATCTGAGTGCCTCAGAGAGGGAAAAAGAGGGGAAAAAATAAAGAATAGCATCATCTGGTATGGATTGAACGAAGGGCTGCGCTAGGAAACCCTAGTGTAGTCTGATGGTAGTTCCTAAGTCCCGATCGCCACTTCATCGTAGGCACTAGGAGAGGGAGATATTCACCATTCAAAATCTAAAGTCCATCAGGTTTAATAAACACGGCCCAAATAGAAGATGGCTTAAGGTAAGGCCGTCAGGGAGAACTAGACAATAAGCATGGCCTATACAAAACGCGTGCCCAATTCCCATGACGCCTAGTGAAAGCCACCCCAAGTTCAGGAGAAGGGTTCTGAGAAAGGTCCTTATAGGCACATGGACAGCTCCAAGACAAAATGCTCAAAAAGCGTAGAAGATCGAAGACCCCACGAAGAGACTTGATCATGGCCATAGAGCCCATAGCCCGGAATGTTGACCCCACCCAAGCAAACATAGCTCGAGAAGAGGAGCCTTAATCTTGGCAAGCCCAAGCTCGATAAAGGTGAAGCTAGCATAAGTCTCTGATTGATCACGACATCAACAAGTACCCCCCCCCCCCTCCAAAAAAAAATGGCAACAGGATGAGTAAGGACGAAGTTGGGCACACCCCCATAATTTTCTTATCGTATGAGAACAAGTGTCACGCCCTAGAAAGACTTTTCCCAAGAAAGCATCACAGCTCTCCCATACACTAGGTATGGTCCCAGAAAGGGATGCCACACTTGAGGAGCCACATCACCAACCATCCTTGCCACATTTTGATTATCTCGACCCACCCACTATGTGTAGACCAATGAGAAAACTAACATCTATTTAACCCATGGTGGCCCCCCAATGAAGGTAAGTGTTGTCTAAGCCCTCAAAAGTTTGGAAGAAGCTTCTTTGGTGGAGAACGATCTTAAGTCGCCTCCCCTTCCCCTTGCTCTTGTCACCACCACTGACTTAGGCATGGCTTCAAGATCCCCCAAAACACATCCCTAGGCCCCCTTGATGCATGGCCTATCTTGTACAGATCTCCCTAAGGTGCAATCATCACACCCTTGTTGTCTAAAATCATCTAACAGTCTACAAGAAAACTCAAGATCCATCCTCTTCATATAGCATCATCTGTTGGAAATGAATAAGAAGTAAATATGTTACGCAGGAGCAATAATGGTAGAAGGGGAGACAAAGGGAAGGCCCGTGCCAGAAGTGGGCAGACAGATGCCCAAGCTTCATCCTCCAATGTCAGCACAAATCAAACTACTGGCTCCAACCAAATCGTGGATGTTGACTACAACATTCATGTCAAAGAGGATGTTATGCAAGGCACCGTTCTCCCCAACAGACAGAACCTCCCCTTCCCCATGTTATCACCCATTGAATTTGTTGCCCTTGGAAAAAAGGTGGATATGAATTTTGAGTAAGTCGTGGGACAGGCTGCCTATGGCGATCTTATACGCATATCTTAGACCAATCTACCTCGCGTGGAGATCATGCATGGCGGTCATGCCACCAATGGTTGTTTCACTTTTGAGGGAGGGCGTCTCATTTGCAACAATGTGGCAAGCCTTGCCCAGTGACATGCCCAGCATGAAGTTAAAGAGGCCTCGTCGCACACGTGAGATGGGAGGAGCACCCACCGGCAACCTACTCCACCCCAAGCTAGTGACCATGCCACCACAGACGCTGCTGCCTTGGGAGGAAAACACAAAAAATAGGACACATAGTTGGTCCCCTCAAGAATGGAGAATGTACTCCATTCCCCCTCCCACTCCAACCATGAGCTCTCTACGTGACTCCAAAAGTTTGAAGACCGGATCGTTAAGCAAGAGCACCTCCTCAAGGCCTTGCAAAGAGAACGGGGAGCCCACCTCACTGATGTCAAAGAAGAAGGGTCCCCATTTACACAAGAGATCTTAGACACTCCCCTCTTGTCGAGGCTCTAGCTTCTGATCCTAAAGCCCTACTCCGATTTGGGAGACTTGGCGGATCACCTCAATAACTTTGAGGCCCAGATGACTCCCCAAGGGGGCCCAGTTGACATAAAATGTCACACCTTCATCGCCACCTTGACATAGGGTGCTCTAGCATGGTTCCAAGTGTTCCCCCTGACAACATCACCAACTTCCACCAACTTAGTCGGGCCTTCAGAGAAAGCTTCGCAAGAAGCAGACTACCAAAAATGGTCATTGGCCTACTCTCTTTAAGGCATGTCCGTAAAGGAGAAGTTGCATGACTTCATGAGTCAGTTTAAGGCTAAAGTCCTTCACATCCACTACCTCGTTGTTGCTTCTATTGTCAATGTCCTCACAAATGGCATGAGAGACATCGAGCTTTGGCGTGCACTGGTTCTCTACCCCTTGCCCACAATTGACAAACTTATTCATCTGGCCCTGCGCCATGCAGAATGAATGGAGGTACTCTCAACATGTCGTGATATGCCCGAGACGAAGGGTAGAGAAGACAAGATGTGCCCCTCTGACCATTCTACTCGATCGGAAAAGAAGAAGAATTATGATAAGATCAAAGAGAGCCACTAAAGATATACAACCGCTACACAACACTTTTGATTAGAATGATCCCCTCATAAGAATTTTTCTTTATTCATTCCATATTTATGTATGAACACTCCAATCTATGTACAAATAGTAGAAACAAAAATAAAAAATTATGAGGACAAAATAATAAATTCATTGTTATGTTTTCACATCAAAGTCAAACATAGTACTTTATTTTTCTTTTTTTAATGCCCTGTATCAACTCTGGTTTATGAGATCTACTAGGAGATCTAGTGGATGACTTATTCTGACAGCCCAAGTCGATCCTATGCACTGGAAAAACAAAGAAAATTCTACCAGTACTATAAGGATCACGATCATTGCACTGAAGATTATCAAGACCTGACAAATGAGATCGAGATGCTCGTACGACAGGGACACCTAGGCCATAATGTAGTTGACCAGCAGGGGTCTCCTTGCAACCCCCCCCCCAAGGAGATTGACAACATGCCTTAAGGTGTCTAGATAAACATCATTTTAGGTAGCCTTGTCTCAGGATGAGACACCCACCGAGGGAGAAAATGCTAGGCCCAACACATTGGCCTAGAACAGGAGGCAAAGAAGCTAGAAGTCGGAGGACCTATGAAACAAGAGGTGACCTTCTCAGAAGAAGACCTCACAAAGGGGTGGTGGCCCCTTATGTTCATCCACTAGTGATATATGCAATGATTAGTCATCATAATGTAAAAAGAATACTAGTGGACAATGAAAGTGCACCAAATGTTTTGTCATACAACTACCTCCTTAAGATGCATGAAGACCCAACAAAGCTACCCTCAATGTCTACACCTCTTTGCGGCTTCCCAGACATGTCTCGTATTTAGAAGGAATGATCACAGCTCCGTGTAACCTTAGATACTCCCCCAAAATTTGTAACATTCTTGTGGACTTCATCGTGATAAAGGGTTTGACCGCCCATAATGTCATACTCGGTCAGAGGATTCTTGATCAGATTATGATGGTCCCCTCAACTTATCACCAAAAGATAAAGTTTCTAACCAAGAATGGGGTGGAGGAGGCCGAGAGAACCAAGAAGAAGTGAGGGAGTCTTATCTCATCTCCACAGAACCAGTAAAGACTGAGCTCGACCTGAAGGTGAAAGGGATTGTGGAGGAAAAGGAGACAACTGCCCAACCTAGCGAGTGTTGAACCACTCTTATATTTTATCATTTATTTTGGTGATAACAAAATTCATGATTAATTAAATATTATTGAATATATTTAATATCATGTTTTTCCTAATAAATATAAATTTATGGCACTATCGCTTCGTGATTTGCACTGAAAAGCCAAATCGATGGTTGTTCAATACACATCGATTACTAACTATGTGCCACAACGAATTCCATACAAATACATCGATTATGGTTCATTTCATTAGAACATCGATTTTATTATGTTCAACAACGATTTTGTTCAACATCGATTTCACTTAAACATCGACTCTATTGAACACCGATTTCATTAGAACATCGATTTTGTTCAAACAACGATTTTAGTTTAAACATCGACTTCTGTTGAACACCGATTTCATTAGAACATCGATTTTTTTCAAACAACGATTTCAGTTTAAACATGGACTTCTATTGAACATCGACTTCCCCCAACATCGATTTCACTCGACAAATGATTTCAACTTAAACATCGATTTATTATTAAACATCGATTTCATACATGAATTAAATTGGAACATCGACTGTTTTTCACATCAACTCTATTATACTTAAACATCAATTTCCTCTGTATTTCAAACGTTTCGAATTGTCTTTGGCGCCCAATGAAAACTCAAATACATTTCATATGCATAACCTACTATGTCTCTGACAGAAAATCTTTTTGCTTATCTCATAGAATCTTTTCCTTCCTGTCAGACAATAAGAGATTACTACCACTTCTGGGTGTCAGCAGGAAACACAGAGGTATGAGCCTTCTGACAGAAACACTTCCCTAGTCTAAACACTTTCTTCTATGCTTGCAGACCTCGAAGACCACCAAGTGGCTGTCAGTCAGAAGAAAAAGATAAGCAACAGCTGGAAAGAACGCCAAAAGAATACAAGAAGCTCCAATGGCTACTCTTTAATGGATCTATTCAAGCTGCTCCATAAAAGGGAGAAGGAAAAGAAAAAGAAATATGAGAGCTTTCCTGAAGATCATTCAAAGAGTGTACATCCTGTGAGAAGCCTCAATGTCACATACACTCAAAAGAAAGAGAGAAAGAGCTCGAGCCGAAGAAGAAGAGTGCAAGTATTCATCTGACGTCTTCAAGCTTTAAGCTTCTTTCCTCTCTTCACTCTCTCTGTGCATCATTGTAAATCTGGGAGAGTCTGTGAGCTGAGAGCTAGAATTCCTTTGTTCATCTTGTATAGCTCTCAGCCTGTTCTTTCTTTTCTAAGAAAGATTTATGTCCAGCTGTAGGACTATATACAGTATTTCTCTTCTAGTGTGGGGAGAAGGCTAGTTGGGTTGCTGGCAGTTTCTGTCCAGCTAAGGGACTGTTCTTAGCACTTCTTTTTGGGTAAGGGAAGAACCTAGCTGGGGTTTAAGTCTAGCAGAACCAATTGGGGTTTGTTCCAGGAGGTTGGCTTCTTGACCTGTAATAGAAGTGAGTTTTCTTCCTACTCGGAAAGGAAGGGGGCCAGCAGGGAGCTGGGGGTTTGTATATCCTTAGGGGGATTATTCTCTGGTTAGTGAAATCCCAAGATTTACTTGGGGACTGGACATAGGTCTTCCTTTTGAGAAGTACCGAACCAGGATAAAATATATGTGTTTATTTGTGTGATTGTTTAAATTTGCTTCCGTACTGCTACTCTATATCACACACTATCTAACCAAAGTTTTAAGTGGTAATTTCTATGTTTAAGTTTCTTTTTCTACAGTGAATCTATTCACCCCCCCTCTAGATACCCTGCTGCCAACCATAAGCGGGCCAACAACGAGGACCTGTTGACTATCTCCCTACAAGGCAACCCGACCTGGTGGTCAGATTCGATGCCGACCTACCCCCAAAATGCCAAAAGAAATATAAGGAATTTACTTCCAAATACATGGACATATTTGCATGGTCTGATGATGATATACCTAGATCCCATAGGGCATAGTTGCACAATCAACCTCAATCAGTTTGTCAAACTGATCCAACAATGGAAGAGGAAGCACGTGCCAGTGGAATAGGAGATCATTAAGGAAAAGATGGTAAAGGGGAATGAGTCTGGGTTGTTCTTACCATTCCTTTACCCCACCTAGCTCACTAACATAGTCTTGATGTCGAAAGCCTCTGAACAATGACAAATGTGCATCAACTTCATCGATCTGGACAAAGCCACTCTAAAGGACTGCTATCCCCTATCGAGCATCAACTAGCTAGGCATTTTTTGTATACTACTTTTATTTTGAATCAACAACCAGCAATGAGTGGCTCAACCTTCTCGACGCTTATGCAGTGTATCACTAGATAAGGTTACACCTAAGTAATGCTAAGAAAATGGCTTTTACATTCAACTATGGTGTATACTGTTACACTCAGATGTCGTTCGGCTTGAAGAATGTTGGTGCTACGTATCAAAGGTTGGTGAATCTGATGTTCAAGATGTAACTCGGTCACAACATGGAGGTCTACATCAACGACATGCTTGTAATGTCATTAAAGGTAGAATATCACTTTACCAACCTTTCCGAAACCTTCGGCACTTTTAAAAGGTGCAATATGAAAGTCGATCCTTCAAAATGTGCTTTTGGTGTGCAGTATTGCAAATTTTTATGTTTCTAGTCATGCAACAGGGCTTGAGGCAAACCCGAACAAGATTCAAGCGATCATGGGGATGCAACAACCACAGAACCTCAAAGACGTACAATGCCTACCCGGTCAAGTTATCACTTTGAATCACTTCATGTCCTAGGCACCAAATCCATGCTTGTCGTTCTTCAAGCTACTACGAGGACCAAATCCTACATTAACCGTCCTCTTGAGGGATGAGGATTAAAGAACGGCCTCACCAAGCTAAAGGAGTACCTAATGTCTTCACCCATATTATCAAAGCCCGTCTCGAGAGAGACCTTATATCTCTACCTTTTAATGACATCAGCCATAGTTAGCTAGTTGGTTCGCAATGACCACATGGTACAACAACCAGTCTATTTTGTCAAGCAAGGTGATCCTGGATGATGATAGGAGATCTCCCACAATTTCTAAGCTAATGCTAGTGCTGATCACCTCTACCAGAGACCTCTAGCCTTACTTCCAAAGATAATGTATCATTGTGCTCATGGATAAGCCCATCAGCCAAATCCTAGTGAACCCAGAAGTGTTCAGACACCTCACCAAATGGGTCGTGGCCATGGAAGTGTATAAGATCATACCAACCTCAAACAGCCATTAAAGGTCAAGCTCTAGCAGACTTAATTGTTGAATGCCCCCCCTCCCCCACCAGAAGAGTCGTAGGCATCGTCCAACAAACCCACTTGGGAGCTTTATGTATTGTCGTGTTCGGTGAGGAGTGGGGCCAAGTGTAATCATGGGATTTACTCCCCAAAGATGATGATTAAAAGTAAAGAAAACTAACCGTGGTCGCCACCAAAGCAGTTGCAAAGAGATGTATGACGAAGGAAGATGCTAACTACTTTGGAAAAGGAAGAAAAAGTGCAGAAGGGTACCTGGTCCTGTGAACGAGACAGGCCTGCCGTCGCCTTAACGTGAATGCGACGATGGAGGTGCCACCTTCTGGTTCTCGGAACACTACGCGTGGACTGTCGCCTTCTTCAGATCGCGACCAACTTGTTGTCGCCTTCTGCTCCAGAAGATGAAGATTGTGGGTTTCTTTCTTCCTGCTCCTCAGCCGGCTAAGGGGCAAGAGCCTCGCACTGCTACTATCTTCTAGCACCTGCCAAGAAGATCAAAACAACAAAACACCCATTAGAAATTTGTTTCATGTAGAATATATCTCAAAACAAAGAGTGAACATGAACTAATTGGGAGGAACTCACGTGGGGTGAGGTTTTAACCCCTTTGGGTGATTAAAAACAGTGTGTGTGTAGTGTTCTAATGCAAATCTACGAAAAGAAATCGATCTAACATGCATGTATGAAGAGAGAAAGGATGAAAAAGGAGAGAGAGAAAGTGTAGATGGAGAGAAAACGTCCTAGGGGGCACTTCCTGATCGTCTGGAGGTTGAGAGCTCTTCTGAGAACTCGTAGCTCTTAACATAAAAACACTAGGATCAAAAGTTAGTGTTAGTGAGAGTGAAGACAAACAAGCAAACACACAAACAACAAGAGATTTTTATCCTAGTTCGGATCCCCTATTCAAAGGAGTCCTACGTCCAATCCCCAAGCAACAACTTGAGATTTCACTAACCAAGGGTACTGTCCCCCTTAAGGACTCTTACACATCCAGCAGCAGCTGGCCTTCTCTTCTAAACCTGAAGAGGTATAAACCAACACCTGATGCAACAGGTCTTCCTTCTTCAATGAAGGGAATAACAACCAACTGTTTCCTATAGGTCTTCTCTTCACAATCGAGAAGGAACACACGCAAAGAATGTGAGTAAAAGGCGAATGGCCCCTAGACCAAGCTTATAAGAAATTTCTTGATTTGAAGCTGAATCTGAGAGACAAAGATTTGCAACAAGAAAATCTCTCAGAACTACACTAGCTCTCCAAAGACTAAGCAAATGAAAAACGGAGAGCTGAGAGCTAACAGTTGGTTCGCTAGAATGAGTGAGCTCTTCTTGCTGATGCTCACAAGTGCTTGATGGATTCTATGTGTGTTAGTGCTTGATGGATTCTATGTGGTTGCTCAGTGTATCTCTCTGTATCTCTTTTTCATGGAGTCATTAGTCTTCTATATATCTTCTCTTGAAAATATAGCTGTTGAAGTGTCCGTTGTCTCTATGTATGAAGCATGTTAGACTTTTTGAACGAGGTGTGGAACAGGTAAGCCTGCAGTCATTAATGCTCTAGGAGACACATACGCAAAGAGAAGATTCATCGAGATATCTTCACTTCAAGTTATCCAACGTTGTAAGATATGGTACTGGCAAAAGACCTGCACGTAATAAATACCAAAACGTAGACAGCTAGACTGTCTCTATGCTGTCAGTCAACGTTAGAGGTCATGCTATAAGAATGTACACCAAAATAGAAATGTCATTTTTTCACCTTGAAAAGCGTTTGCTATAGAAACACAGGTGTAGAATGCACACAGATATGTGATATGCAGAGATGTGTACAATCACAATAAATGTTACATGGTGCAAGATTCAAAGATATATGTGGGAAAACTTGAACTCCACAGAGTTTTGAAAATATGTTTGAATAGAATGGTTATTATCAAGCTTATCTAAGAAGATAATAATGAAATGCATGATAATTTATTCAAACCATAATTGTTGTGAAGAGTGTTCTATATACGTGAAATCAATTTCATAATCATAATCCATATATAAATGAAATTTTATGTTGATGTGAATAATGAAATCGTTGTGTGAACAAATCGTTGTCCAAGCAAATCATTATTTAAGTAGAAGCAAATCGTTCTTTGACTAAAAGGAAATCGTTGTTTGAGCAAATCGCTCCCTAACTAAAAGTAAATAGTTGTTTGATCAAATCGTTGTTTGAGTGAAAGCAAATCGTTGTTCAAGTAAAAGCAAATCATTGTTTGCTATCAAATTGTTGTTTACTATCAAATCGTTCTTTAAGTTAAGGCAAATCGTTGTTTCGACCAAATCGTTGTTGAAGTGATAGCGAATCGTTACGGCGATCAAATCATTGTATAACTTACTGAATCGTTATAGCGATCGAATTGTTGTGTAACTTACTAAATCGTTATAGAGATAAAATTGTTGTTTAACTTATCGAATCGTTATAGCGATCAAACTTATCAAATCGTTGTTTTAAGTGACTTGTGAAATCGATAAAGCGACCGAATCGTTATTTCACTTATAAAATCGATGTTCTATTAAGGAAATCGATGTGTACTTAGAATGAATGCTTTGAACTGTAAATAACAGTGTTTGAGGATAACTTAAAGATTTTGCTTGACTAATTTCCTGTGGATGAACTTCAGAAAAGATTGTTAGAAAATATTTGTTAAGGTTTTGTTGATCACCAAAAATTGTAAATAATAAATAAAATTATATGGGGATGGACTGATCATCAATCTCCCCCTTTTTGGTGATGACAAAACATAGAACATTGCATGCAATGAAAGTACTGAAAATTAAGTAACTTCAATTTTAGGGCATGTCTTTCAGAATAATTTCTCTCTCTTTTTGTCATTAAGCAAAAAGAAAGAGAAGGATTCAAGGAAAGAAGACACTAAGATAAATGGAGCCAAGGAGAATTAATTTCATTACTCAATGGGGATCAGGAATGTAGAAGACAGGAGACAAAAGAGAGGCATGGCGAGTAATTATGGGCCAAGCCTGGAGTTCCTGTCTTAAAAATAGTTTTTAAAAGCACCCCAAGCTCTAGATTAAGAAAGCCCCATATCAGGAAGCGTTCTCTGGATGTGGAGTGCTTTTGAGTTTCAATGAAATTAGCATACTCCTCTTTCCCAGAGAGTCCCATAGTGACTGATGGTTCCAAAATGGCATGTTGCAGGAACTTGTCAATGGATATGGTAGAAAATCTGCTGCGCTACAGATCCTTCTTCAAGGGATATAAACTTGTACCTTTCAACCCAAATGGCAAAAGGATCATAAGTCAAATGATGGAGTTGAGATCCAGAAATCATCAGCTGACAGAGTGGGTTTGCCTGAATTGAACAAAGAGGAGTTCAGGGCATCCAATTACTGAGCAGCCTGATGATAGTGTTCTCCAATCAAATGGAGAGAGCCTTTCACATTCAGACAGAAGAGGAGCTAGAACTTTAGACTTGATATTCTCTGTGATATTCAAAAAGTTAAATCTGTGGAAGGCAAGAGGAGCATGTAACACCCTCCTCCGACTTCACATAAACACATACGTAACCTTTGATCGGAAGAGGGGTTACGCTGACAAACTTTCGTTATGGGTAGATATATCCGTGCTTTGCACAAAACTGGCAAACCATTCCACAAAGGTATCTTGGAACATATTACAATACACAAGGTAACAAAGTATTAACACTCATTATTTACAAAAGACAAGTTTCTCTTTCTACTTAATACATCAACAACTAAAATAAACTGCATTATTCTTCTTCATCTCTTCATCGTCCGCAGCGGAATTAGGATTCACATGTAGCTGAGATTATACACACCTTCAATCTGAAAGGGTTGGAGGAAACAAAGGCGTGAGTCGGAAGGACTCAGTAGGTGACAGTAAACATAAAGATAGGAGTTTCAAATTTTAGAGCTTCAAGAGTATTCAGAAAGTGCATATATGGAACAAACATAATTGCTCATGAATCTTCATATTTGACATAAACATATAGCCCAAGTAAATTTCATAACGGGCTCAGATGAATCTTAGAACAAAAGTTATATTTGTCTTTCGGAATTCAGACCATAACTTAATTTGGAAACAAATCCGACAGGCATCACTGCTCTCAAGAGGTTACTATATAGACGTAATTTACCATCCTCAGTGCCTAGGCGATTCCAGCACCTTAGATCTTGTTCATTGCGCAAGAACGGGGTATAATTATTTTGTTACCCACCATCGTCAGTCCATTGACTTGGATTTACTTACGTACAAACTGTCGCCCTCAGCTGATCACAAGTAGCGGGTGCTACTACAAGTAATCCTAAACCCTCTTTTGAAGAGAGCACTGTCTTCAAATCATAAATTTCTTTTCATGAGCATAACGGAAATGAGAAATCCAAAGGAAGATTTGATTTATGATTAATACAAATATCTTGGTGACAAAGTAGTTCAGAGTTCAAGAAAATAAGAAGGACAATTAGTTGAGACAAGGTGATGACTCAAAGCCGACAACTTCAGAAGATTTAAATCACATAAAAACCCAAGAAAATGAGGGTACACAGTTGTCATCACAAGTATTCATATCTCATAAGGTGTTCAAACATATGAACTCTCAAGTGGTCAAGTTTTATAACCTTCATTACCGAACATCGAAGAATAGACTCAATCGGAGTACTATTCGTAATTGCTAACTTTAAGAATAACTTAAGGGAGATTAAGGTACATAATGTGGGTAAACTTTGAGGTAGTATGACAATAAATACCAAGGTAAATGAGAGGGTAACTTCCTTGGCTTTTAGGATGAAGTTCTAGCATGAATTTAGACAAGAAATGGTGCAGAAATTCAAATCAGGGCTGCACCTGTCGACAGCCAAGAAAGACCTGTCGACAGATGGCTGCAGACAGAGCATCATCTTGCTGGACTGTGTGTATCTGTCGACAGATGCAAGATGTCTGTCGACAGATGCACACAGTCCCAGTTATTCCTGAGTTCAGGAAGGCTGGCCTGTCGACAGCTATGAGCTGCCTGTCGACAGCCGCCAATTTTTCTTGCATAAGGGACTTTGTATTCATCCTAAAAACTCTAACATTGGAACTTATAAATCAAGGCATGATTTATATCAATTTGAAGAGTCTAATTGTAGTTCCCACAGTGGTTTATAAGCTAAACAAATGAGATGAAACAAGAGGTTTGCAATTCAAGCTTGTTTAGCTAGGAACTAGACATAGTATATTGTTGGAAGTGTGGTCTTGATAGCAATGGTTTATTGGGATTCTACTACAAGATGAACACTAAAACACATGGTATTAAGTGTTCCTAATCAAGGTTTGAAGTACAAACATCCGAATGGAAAGAATCACAATGTTCTAAGATATCGAAATTTCTAGCAAAACTCTATAGCATAAACATGGATCATGGGTGGTATAAGAAGTTAGAAATCTACTTAAATTATAATGGGAGTGAAGAAGCTCCTTGATAATTATATGATTCCAGAGGTAATAGGAAAAATCAAACGAAAGATTCTGAAAGTACAATCTCGTACACAGACTTAACGAAGACCGGTTAATGAGCTTGAAGGCAACTCATGTAAGGTTATGATTTTCTAACTAGAGCAGTGGGTAGAAGTATGAGGAGAAGATAGAATCTACTTTTCCTCAAGGTAAACAAAATCCTTGAATACCTATAATCAAAAGTGAACCAAAATGAGAAGAACTCTACAGATCATGGTACAAACAAGAGACATGGTTTCTACGAATGAGGAAACCATGAGCATGTACATAGGAAACTGAGAAGGATTCACGGTATGACACCTACCTGATCTGAAAGAGATCAAAAGGTTCTTATTCTTCTTCCTCTTAACGTAGAGATCAACACAGCAACAAAGTGAGGACGTAAAAAGATTGCTGAAACAGGGACTTCAGCAACTACACCTCCAACAAAAATGGCTCCAACGCATACAGCCCCAACAGCAATTCACCAACACCAGGCTTGTAACCACAGCAACAGCAGGACTAGGAAGAACAAAAGTGTTGGAAAGATGTATACGATGGGTGTTGGGAGGTTTATATAAGTTCCCAAGTTCCCTTACAAACTGGGCACGTTGGCCATGGACGTGTCAAGGTGTAAGCCCCTTAAACCATGTAAGGCCACCTATCTCATGCAACACACCCTTTAGTTACACGCATGTAACCTTAATGATAGCCCAACCCATGGATAAGCCTTATCCTAATGTGTGTTGGCTTCTCCTAAGCCTTACACGTAAATCACCCAAAAAATCCATCCCGTAATTGATCCTTAATTCAGCTGGGTCAAAGATCTTCATGTTTAGGTGTCCTAATGATATCCGTTTAACTTGAAATTTCAACCATAGACTAATTGGAAGGTTTTACTAATTGTCATGATTTTTATTTAATTTTTAGAATTTATTTTCTACTGGGTGAAAAATCGCCCCAAAAATAGTTGCGTCGACTTAATCTCAAAATCCGGTCGTCAAAAATTCCGGATAATTACATATTTGATATCTCCACAATTTTCTAAGAATTATGGTGTTCTCAGATTTTATTTTCGTTACAGTTTTCCGGTGTCGCCCTGTCGGGGTGCGCACGACCGAAAGTAGTACTGGGGTATGATAAAGTGTCTTAAACATACCCTTAATCCTAAATATCACAATTTAAACCTAATCGGTTTGCATAAACAAGAATTTCTAAGTAAAACATGGTATTTAAAATTTGAGGGTATTACATTTCTCCCCCTGTTAAAATAAATTTCGTCCTCGAAATTGACAAAATTTACTTACCAAATAGCTGTGGATACTTTTCTTTCATCTCTTGCTCCAATTCCCACGTTTCTTCTTCGATGAACGCGCTTTTCCACAAGATCTTCACCATAGGAACTGCTTTGTTTCTGAGGACTCGTTCTTTCCTGTCCAATATTTTCACTGGTTCCTCTTGTACGGTTAAATCCGGTTGTATTTCCACTTCTTCATAACTGATTACATGAGAGGGGTCCATTATGTATTTCCTCAACATAGATATGTGAAATACATTATGAATGTGTGACCAAGAGGGCGGAAGAGCTAATTGGTATGCTACTTCCCCTATTCTTTGTAATATCTCAAAAGGTCCTACATATCTTGGACTGAGTTTTCCTTTCTTTCCAAATCTCATGGTACCTTTGGTTGGAGAGATCTTTAGAAATACATGATCACCTATGTTAAACTCCAGTGGCCTTCTTCTTCTATCAGCATACTTCTTCTGTCTGTCTTGGGCTATTAGTAATCTCTTCCTGATTAATTAATCTTCTCTGAGCAATTCTGAATTAATTCTGGCCCAATGAGACTCTTTTCTCCCACTTCTGCCCAACAGAGGGGTGATCTACAAGGTCTACCATATAATGCCTCATATGGTGCCATTCCAATACTTGTATGGTAACTGTTATTGTATGCAAACTCAATCAAGGGTAGGTAATCATCCCAGCTACCACGCCAATCCAAACTACATGCTCTCAGCATATCTTCGAGTGTTCGGATAGTTCTTTCTGATTGGCCATCGGTTTGTGGATGATATGCTGAACTGAATTTTAATTGTGTACCCATGGCTGCTTGAAGACTTTTCCAAAATCTAGCAGTGAATCTTGGATCTCTATCTGAAATTATCGACAAAGGAATTCCATGAAGTCTCACTATTTCCTTTATATACAATTGAGCCAAATCTTCTAATGATTGTGTCTTTGTAATTGCTAGAAAATGAGCCGATTTAGTTAATCTATCCACAATCACCCAAATAGCATCATGCTTCTTCCTTGTCTTTGGCAAACCCATTACGAAGTCCATAGTTATCTGCTCCCATTTCCATATTGGAATTTCAATGAGTTGCATAGGCCCTGCTGGCTTCTGGTGCTCAGCTTTTATTTGTTGACATGTTAGACATTTACTCACAAATTCTGCTATGTCCTTTTTCATTCCATGCCACCAAAATTGCTTTTTCAGATCCTGATACATTTTAGAGCTTCCAGGATGAATCGAATACTGAGATTTGTGTCCTTCCTTCAATAACTCACTTTTAATTTCTTCATTCTCTGGTATACATATTCTGTTTTGAAATCTAATTATCCCTTGACCATCTCTGATGTATCCTGGTTTATTTACCATCTCTTTTAGTTTCTGATCTTGGTTCTGTGCTTCACTAATTTTATCTATCAGTGCTGATCTTACTGTCAATTGTGCCAATATCAGATTTTCTGCATCACACCTTGGTGAGTATTCGATCAAATCTGTCATTTCTTTCCACTGTTGGTGTAATTGTAATGCTCTTGATTTCTTTCTGCTCAAAGCATCAGCAACCACATTAGCTTTACCCGGATGGTAATTCACCGTAAAATCATAATCCTTTAAAAATTCTAACCATCTCTTTGTCTCAGATTCAGTTCCTTCTGAGAAAATATGTACTTTAAACTCTTATGATCAGTATAAACTTCAAATTGTTCTCCATACAAATAGTGGCGCCAGATCTTCAAAGCATGTATGATCGCTGCCAATTCTAAGTCATGAGCCGGATAATTCCTTTCATGATCTTTTAATTGTTTAGAGGCATAAGCTACCACTTTCCCATGTTGCATAAGAACACATCCAATCCCTTTTGAGATGCATCCGTATAGACTATAAATCCTCCCGATCCTTGAGGTAAGGTAAGAATCGGAGCTGTGGTAAGCTTCCCTTTTAAATCCTGAAAACTGGCCTCACATTTCTCATTCCACACAAAAGGTGTCTCTTTTCTGGTTAACTGAGTCAAAGGCATAGCTATAGAAGAAAAGCCTTCAATAAATCTTCTATAGTAGCCAGCTAATCCCAAGAAACTTCGAATTTCTGATGGATTCTTGGGTCTTTCCCAATTTAGAACTGCTTCAATTTTACTTGGGTCTACTGCCACACCTTTTCCAGAAATCACATGACCCAAAAATTTCACTTCCTTGAGCCAAAACTCACATTTACTTAATTTAGCATACAATTGATGATTCCTTAACGTTTGTAGTACAATTCTCAAATGTTCTTTGTGTTCTTCTTCACTAGATGAGTATATCAACACATCATCTATAAATACTACCACAAAGTTATCCAAATAAGGCTGAAATACCCTGTTCATCAAATCCATAAATACCGCAGGTGCATTAGTCAATCCAAAGGGGAGTACTAAAAACTCATAATGTCCATATCTGGTTCTAAATGCAGTCTTAGAAATATCATCTTCTTTAACTCTCAATTGATGGTACCCCGACCTTAAATCGATCTTAGAGAATACTGTAGCAGACCGGAGTTGATCAAACAAGTCATCAATTCTAGGTAATGGATATTTGTTCTTGATTGTGACTTGATTCAATTTCTATAATCAATACATAATCTAAGAGATCCATCTTTCTTTCTCACAAACAATACCGGTGCTCCCCATGGTGACACACTTGGCCTAATAAAACCTTTGTCTAATAAGTCTTGCAATTGCTTCTTTAATTCTATCAACTCAGCTGGTGCCATTCTGTAAGGAGCTATGGATATAGGCAAAGTTCCAGGTAAAAGTTCAATGGTAAAGTCAATTTCTCTAATTGGAGGTAATCCAGATAAGTCATTAGGAAAGACATCTGGAAATTCTTTTACAACCTCAATATCTTGAACTGATACCTGTTTATGCTCATTTGATATGGCCATCACACTTGCCAGATAACCTTGACAACCATTTCTCAGCCATTTCATGGCTTTAAGTGCTGATATAGTCTTCTTGTTTCCATTATTCTTTGGACATGTATAGCTGAAATCTGCTAATCCCGGCCTTTTAAATGTTAAGACTTTCTTATGGCAATCTAATACGGCATGATTTTCTGCTAACCAATCCATTCCCAGTATAATGTCAAAATCTTGCATGTTATCCAGTACATATACATATGCAGTAAGTTCACATTCTCCTATTTTCAGAGTTATTTCTGGAATAACAGAGGTAAGTGTAGCTATTTGACCAGTAGGACAGTCAAGTATCATGCTTCCTACTAATTTCTCTGGTTTCCGAGACATAGAATTAACAAATACCCGAGAAATAAAAGAGTGTGTAGCTCCAGGGTCAAATAACACTCTAGCATACATATTTTCGGTTAGGAGAATACCTTCAGCTACTGTAGGGGTGTCCTGGGCTTCCTCCTTTGTCAGAGCGAAGACTCTAGCTGGTCCCTTGGGTGGTTGTCTTGGGGCTTGCTGGAAGTAAGGTTGTGGTTTTTGCGCTTTTGACTGGTCTGCTTTATGTGGACAGTCCTTAATCATATGCCCTTTCTGACCACATCCATAACATTTCCCTGCTACTTTCCAACATTCATTACCCGGGTGTCTTCTTCCACATTGAGTGCACACGGGCCAACTCTTTTTCTGTTCTCCCTGCTGCTTGGTTGAATCGACTTTTCGCTTCTGACCTTTCGTTTCCTTGTTATACACATTTTTCTTCTTACCCCCATTGGTTTCTTTGTTTTTCATATACTCCTCAAACTCAGATTCCACTATAAATGCAGTCTTTAGTGCCATAGCCATACTTTGGGGATCTAGTGGAGCTACCCTACTCCTCACACTGGGTTTCAATCCTCTCACAAACTTCTTTACCCTTCTGATTTCATTGTCACAAATATGAGGTGCATACTTTTCCAGTTCAGTGAATTTGGTTTCATACTCTGCCACAGTCATGTCTTTTTGCTCCAACTGTAAAAATTCTACTTCTTTCCTATCCTTGACATGTGGTGGAGTGTATTTCTCATACAATTCTCTTAGGAACTCTTCCCAACTAATATTATCCCTTCTATTTCTAAATGCATTTCTCATGGCAGATTGCCACCATTCATCTGCTCTATCCTGGAGCATATAAGTCGCCAATGTGACTTTGTCTTCTTCTTCACATCTAATGGCCTTAAATATCTTTTCCATTCTCTAACCCATCCTTCTACAATTTCAGGTTGGCTGCTTCCTTTGAAGGCTGGAGGTCCCATCTTCTTAAATTTCTAACAAAGATGTTCCAGAAATTCTTTCTCCACACATCTGTTGGTTCTTCATTAGTGTTTGCACCATTCCCTGAAATGACTGCATAAAAGTAGCAAAATCAGGAGTCCCAGTACTTCCTTCTTGAGAATTTCCGGCCAATGGGACATTGTGAACTTCCTCCCTAAAGCTTTCCTCATGCCTATCCTCACTGGATGTGTCGATAGCTTTCCCTTTGTCTGCCATTTCCTGGAACACCATCAAACACATCCAATTAATTCATACTAACTACTTAAATTTTGTTAGAACCAAAATGATCTTTAAAGATTCTAGAATACACACAAATGTTTTATTTATTTCCTTTGTGAAAATGGTCACAGAGATATCTATCACCCATAACCTTGCTCTGATACCACCTCTGTAACACCCTCCTCCGACTTCACACAAACACATACGTAACCTTTGATCGGAAGAGGGGTTACGCTGACAAACTTTCGTTATGGGTAGATATATCCGTGCAATGCACAAAACTGGCAAACCATTCCACAAAGGTATCTTGGAACATATTATAATACACAAGGTAACAAAGTATAACACTCATTATTTACAAAAGACAAGTTTCTCTTTCTAACTTAATACATCAACAACTAAATAAACTACATTATTCTTCTTCATCTCTTCATCGTCCGCAGCGGAATTAGGATTCACATGTAGCTGAGATTATACACACCTTCAATCTGAAAGGGTTGGAGGAAACAAAGGCGTGAGTCGGAAGGACTCAGTAGGTGACAGTAAACATAAAGATAGGAGTTTCAAATTTAGAGCTTCAAGAGTATTCAGAAAGTGCATATATGGAACAAACATAATTGCTCATGAATCTTCATATTTGACATAAACATATAGCCCAAGTAAATTTCATAACGGGCTCAGATGAATCTTAGAACAAAAGTCATATTTGTCTTTCAGAATTCAGACCATAACTTAATTTGGAAACAAATTCGACAGGCATCACTGCTCTCAAGAGGTTACTATATAGACGTAATTTACCATCCTCAGTGCCTAGGCGATTCCAGCACCTTAGATCTTGTTCATTGCGCAAGAACGGGGTATAATTATTTTGTTACCCACCATCGTCAGTCCATTGACTTGGATTTACTTACGTACAAACTGTCGCCCTCAGCTGATCACAAGTAGCGGGTGCTACTACAAGTATCCTAAACCCTCTTTTGAAGAGAGCACTGTCTTCAAATCATAAATTTCTTTTCATGAGCATAACGGAAATGAGAAATCCAAAGGAAGATTTGATTTATGATTAATACAAATATCTTGGTGACAAAGTAGTTCAGAGTTCAAGAAAATAAGAAGGACAATTAGTTGAGACAAGGTGATGACTCAAAGCCGACAACTTCAGAAGATTTAAATCACATAAAAACCCAAGAAAATGAGGGTACACAGTTGTCATCACAAGTATTCATATCTCATAAGGTGTTCAAACATATGAACTCTCAAGTGGTCAAGTTTTATAACCTCATTACCGAACATCGAAGAATAGACTCAATCGGAGTACTATTCGTAATTGCTAACTTTAAGAATAACTTAAGGGAGATTAAGGTACATAATGTGGGTAAACTTTGAGGTAGTATGACAATAAATACCAAGGTAAATGAGAGGGTAACTTCCTTGGCTTTTAGGATGAAGTTCTAGCATGAATTAGACAAGAAATGGTGCAGAAATTCAAATCAGGGCTGCACCTGTCGACAGCCAAGAAAGACCTGTCGACAGATGGCTGCAGACAGAGCATCATCTTGCTGGACTGTGTGTATCTGTCGACAGATGCAAGATGTCTGTCGACAGATGCACACAGTCCCAGTTATTCCTGAGTTCAGGAAGGCTGGCCTGTCGACAGCTATGAGCTGCCTGTCGACAGCCGCCAATTTTTCTTGCATAAGGACTTTGTATTCATCTAAAAACTCTAACATTGGAACTTATAAATCAAGGCATGATTATATCAATTTGAAGAGTCTAATTGTAGTTCCCACAGTGGTTTATAAGCGAACAAATGAGATGAAACAAGAGGTTTGCAATTCAAGCTTGTTTAGCTAGGAACTAGACATAGTATATTGTTGGAAGTGTGGTCTTGATAGCAATGGTTTATTGGGATTCTACTACAAGATGAACACTAAAACACATGGTATTAAGTGTTCCTAATCAAGGTTTGAAGTACAAACATCCGAATGGAAAGAATCACAATGTTCTAAGATATCGAAATTTCTAGCAAAACTCTATAGCATAAACATGGATCATGGGTGGTATAAGAAGTTAGAAATCTACTTAAATTATAATGGGAGTGAAGAAGCTCCTTGATAATTATATGATTCCAGAGGTAATAGGAAAAATCAAACGAAAGATTCTGAAAGTACAATCTCGTACACAGACTTAACGAAGACCGGTTAATGAGCTTGAAGGCAACTCATGTAAGGTTATGATTTTCTAACTAGAGCAGTGGGTAGAAGTATGAGGAGAAGATAGAATCTACTTTTCCTCAAGGTAAACAAAATCCTTGAATACCTATAATCAAAAGTGAACCAAAATGAGAAGAACTCTACAGATCATGGTACAAACAAGAGACATGGTTTCTACGAATGAGGAAACCATGAGCATGTACATAGGAAACTGAGAAGGATTCACGGTATGACACCTACCTGATCTGAAAGAGATCAAAAGGTTCTTATTCTTCTTCCTCTTAACGTAGAGATCAACACAGCAACAAAGTGAGGACGTAAAAAGACTGCTGAAACAGGGACTTCAGCAGCTACACCTCCAACAAAAATGGCTCCAACGCATACAGCCCCAACAGCAATTCACCAACACCAGGCTTGTAACCACAGCAACAGCAGGACTAGGAAGAACAAAAGTGTTGGAAAGATGTATACGATGGGTGTTGGGAGGTTTATATAAGTTCCCAAGTTCCCTTACAAACTGGGCACGTTGGCCATGGACGTGTCAAGGTGTAAGCCCCTTAAACCATGTAAGGCCACCTATCTCATGCAACACACCTTTAGTTACACGCATGTAACCTTAATGATAGCCCAACCCATGGATAAGCCTTATCCTAATGTGTGTTGGCTTCTCCTAAGCCTTACACGTAAATCACCCAAAAAATCCATCCCGTAATTGATCCTAATTCAGCTGGGTCAAAGATCTTCATGTTTAGGTGTCCTAATGATATCCGTTTAACTTGAAATTTCAACCATAGACTAATTGGAAGGTTTTACTAATTGTCATGATTTTTATTTAATTTTTAGAATTTATTTTCTACTGGGTGAAAAATCGCCCCAAAAATAGTTGCGTCGACTTAATCTCAAAATCCGGTCGTCAAAAATTCCGGATAATTACATATTTGATATCTCCACAATTTTCTAAGAATTATGGTGTTCTCAGATTTTATTTTCGTTACAGTTTTCCGGTGTCGCCCTGTCGGGGTGCGCACGACCGAAAGTAGTACCGGGGTATGATAAAGTGTCTTAAACATACCCTTAATCCTAAATATCACAATTTAAACCTAATCGGTTTGCATAAACAAGAATTTCTAAGTAAAACATGGTATTTAAAATTTGAGGGTATTACATGAATTTCTGTCAGGG
>CM024764.1:29413971-29600456 GCA_014218235.1 Colocasia esculenta
ATGTGGATGATGGAATAAGAAGGCTTTCAATTCTTTAAATTCCGTTGTCATATGTTATGTATTTATGTACGTTTCAGCCTAATATATAATAGTTGGGTAAATGTCCCACTGTAGCAACGTTTGTTATATCGATGAGGGTTGGTATAATCGTACCGGTATAAGAAGGGTCGTTACATCATCACTTCTTTCATTTTCTGATTCTTCTTCGGAGTTGCCTTCTATAGCCTTTGGAGCGTTGCTATGCTTCTTCCTGCTGGAGGATTCTCCAAGCCTCTCCATGTTTATCTCATGGGCCATTAGTGACCCAATGAGTTTCTCAAGTGACATTCTTCTTAGATCATTGGCTTCTTCTATAGCTATCACCTTGGAGTCCATGAGGCTGGTAGTGATCTCAGTATCTTTCTCACCATGTCTCCGATGTCATAGGTCTTTCCAAGCCTAACCAAACCATTGGTAATGTCTATGAATCTGTTGTACATTTGTGTAATGGACTCTCCAGATTGCATTTGGAATCTTTCATATTGAGCTACCACGACGTCTATTCTTATTTCTCTTAATTTGTAAGTTCCTTCATATGTAATCCTAAGTTTTTCCAACATTTCCATAGCTGACTTGCATGTTGAGATCCTATTGAGCACTTTCTTGCTTAACGCACAGCATAGTATACTTTTGGCTTTACTATTAAGGGATATTTTCTTTTTGTCTTCGTCTGTCCAATTTTCTCTCTTGTTGAGTACCACTATGTCTCCTTCTTCGATAATAGACCAAAGTTGAAAATCGAGACCTTGAAGAAAGAACTCCATTCGAGTCTTCCAGGAATTGTACTATTCACCGTCAAATAGAGGAGGTCTATTGACGGACTGACCTTATACATACCCTTGAGCTGCCATTTATCCTTGCTCTTCAGACCGTGAGATCTTCTTTCTTGAAGAGACTTGGCTCTGATATCACTTGTTGCCCAGATAACAAGCCTAGAGGGGGGTGAATGGATTGATAAATTTTCTTTTTAGATTAAAACCTGTCAATAAAAATGCTTAACAGAAAAACACTAGGATCGAAAGTTAGTGTTAGTGAGAGTGAAGACAAACAAGCAAACACACAAACAACAGGAGATTTTTATCCTGGTTCGAATCCCCTATTCCAAGGAGTCCTACGTTCAGTCCTCAAGCAACAACTTGGGATTTCACTAACCATGGGTATTGTCCCCCTTAAGGACTCTTACACATCCAGCAGCAACTGGCCTTCTCTTCTAAACCCGAAGAGGTATAAACCAACACCTGATGCAACAAGTCTTCCTTCTTCAATGAAGGGAATAACAACCACTTGTTTCCTATAGGTCTTCTCTTCACAACCGAAGAGGAACACACATAGAGAATGTGAGTAAAAGGCGAATGGCCCCTAGACCAAGCTTATAAGAAATTGCTTGATCTGAGGCTAAATCTGAGAGACAAAGATTTGCAACAAGAAAATCTCTCAGAACTGTACTAGCTCTCCAAAGACTAAGCAAATGAAAAACGGAGAGCTGTGAGCTAAAAGTTGGTTCGCTAGAAGGAGTGAGCTCTTCTTGCTGATGCTCAGAAGTGCTTGATGGATTCTATGTGTGTTGCTCAGTGTATCTCTCTGTATCTCTTTTTCATGGAGTCATCAGTCTTCTATATATCTTCTCTTGAAAATATAGTCGTTGAAGTGTCTGTTGTCTCTATGTATGAAGCACGCTAGACTGTTTGAACGAGGTGTGGAACAGGTAAGCCTGCAGTCATTTATGCTCTAGGAGACACATACGCAAAGAGAAGATTCATCCAAATATCTTTCACTTCAGGTTATCCAACGTTGTAAGATATGGTACTGGCAAAAGACCTGCACGTAATAAATACCAAAACGCAGACAGGTAGACTATATCTATGCTGTCAGTCAACGTTAGAGGTCATGCTATAAGAATGTACACCAAAATAGAAATGTCATTTTGTCACCTTGAAAAGCGTTTTCTATAGAAACACAGGTGTAGAATGCACACAGATATGTGATATGCAGAGATGTGTACAATCACAATAAATGTTACGTGGTGCAAGATTCAAAGATATACGCGGGAAAACTTTAACTCCACAGAGTTTTGAAAATATGTTTGAATAGAATGGTTATTATCAAGCTTATCTGAGAAGATAATAATGAAATGCATGATAATTCATTCAAACCATAATCGTTATGAAGAGTGTTGTTGTATATGTGAAATTGATTTCATAATCATAATCCATATATAAATGAAATTTTATGTTGATGTGAATAATGAAATCATTGTGTGAACAAATCATTCTCCAAGCAAATCGTTATTTAAGTAGAAGCAAATCGTTGTTTCAGTAAATTGTTCTTTGACTAAAAGTAAATCGTTGTTTGAGCAAATCGCTCCTTGACTAAAAGCAAATTGTTGTTTGATCAAATCGTTGTTTGAGTGAAAGTAAATCATTGTTCAAGTAAAAGCAAATCATTGTTTGCTATCAAATCGTCAAATCGTTGTTGAAGTGATAGCGAATTGTTACGGCGATCAAATCATTGATATAGCGATCGAATCGTTGTGTAACTTACTGAATCATTATAGCGATCAAATAGTTGTTTAACTTATCGAATTGTTATAGTGATCAAATCGTTGTTTAACTTATCGAATCGTTACAGTGATAAAAGCATTGTTTAACTTATCGAATCGTTGTAGCGATCAAACTTATCAAATCGTTGTTTTAAGTGACTTATGAAATCGATAAAGCGACCGAATCGTTATTTCACTTATAAAACCGATGCTCTATCAAGGAAATCAATGTGTACTTAGAATGAATGCTTTGAACTATAAATACAGTGTGTGAGGATAACTTACAGATTTTGCTTAACTAATTTCCTGTGGATGAACTTTAGAAAAGATTGTTAGAAAATATTTGTTAATGTTTTGTTAATCACCAAAAATTACAAATAATAAATAAAATTATATGGGGATGGACTGATCATCAAAGCTCACCCATCATGCTCATCTCAAACTCACTTTGCATAAGATTTTCAAAGAATTTATAAAGTGATTCATTTGTAGAACCAAAAATAATATCATCAACATATATTTGCACAATCAAGATTTCTTCTGAAATTTTCTTAATAAATAAGGTACTATCTACTTTACCTCTTATAAAATTATGTGATATAAGATAAGCACTTAGTCTTTCATACCAAGCTCTTGGAGCTTGTTTCAGACCATAAAATACTTTCTTTAACCGGAAAACATGATTTGGATACTTAGTATCTACAAAGCCTGGTGGTTGCTAAACATAAACTTCTTCTTTTATAAAACCATTTAGAAAAGCACTCTTGACATCCATCTGAAATAAGTTGACATTAAAAGAGCATGCATAAGCTAACAATATTCTAATAGGGCTTTTTTATTAAAATAATTATATTTTATTATTTAATTATTTAAATAATCATGCTTAAAAAATATTTCCCAAAATAGTCACCAAATTGCCACATTGGCAATTTAGTGACCGGGAGACCGGTTCGAAGTGCGTTCGGTGTTGGAAATGTCGACTCTGAAGTCAGGATTAGCAATGCCGACTTCGGAGTCGGCATCCGAAGTCGGGATTAGAAATACTGACGGCCTTCTTAAAACCCCCACCCGAAATCCCCTCTTCCCCACCCTGCCGCAGTCGCTCGCCCGTGGAATGGAGTGCGTTGTCGCCTGCTCGTGACTCCTCCTCTCCTCCTCCCCCCCCCCCCCCCCCGCCCCCCCCCCCCCCACCCAAAACACTCTGACCCCCCCCCCCCCCAACACTCCGATGCCCCCCCCCCCCAGGATGCCTCCTCCTCTCCTCCTTCCCTCCTCCCTCACCTCCCCCCCACCCCGACGCCTCATCCTCCCCTCCTCCCTCACCACCCCCCCCCCACCCCTGCCCCACTTACCCATCTCCACCACCTCCTCTGCTCCTCTACCAACCTCCCCTCAGCCCGCCGCGACCCCTCACCCTCACCTCTTGACCACCCCCCGCCCTAACTCTTGACATAGGTATGTTATTTTAATTATTTAATACTTTTACATTTTATGTTAATTGTTTATGAATGTTAGTTAGTTATAAATTTAATGTTTAAATATTCTTATTTGACAAATGTGATTTTTTTTTAATATTCTTTTTTGACTAATGTGATTTATTTATCTTATAAATGACAGATATGACTAGTTCAAATATTTTTTTAATGTGTTATTATGATGGTGTCTTACGTATTGAGGATCATAAACCTCAATATGAAGGAGGCATTGTACGCATTTTGCGTGTAAAAAAAGACAACTTTGACTGAGTTGATGAGGAAATTATATATCTTGACGAAATATGACGAAAGACATATTAAGATTGGTATAACATGCAAGTGGCCTACTTCTATGGGTGAATATATTGCTGTGAGAGTTGAAGATGATGAAACGGTTGAAAGTATGTTCGATTTGTATCCTTCTCATGTATCTACTATACAATTATATTTGGAGAAGGAAGATGTAGATAATATATCTATTCAAGGCAACGATGAAGTGCAAACACGTGGTCATATTGATGACAACTTGTATACTCAACACTATAAGTATCAACAACCAACTGGACTCTTCACACGTATGTTGAATGATGATGGTGATTCTACTGGGTTTTATTCTGCTAATGAGTGAGATGTACGGTACGAATCATATGACCACTTTACCTACAGATTATAACCCATGGTGAGTTGTCTCCCATACTTGTATGAAATATATATTAGTGTGATTAAATTTTAATAAAATTTATAATTTTTATTTGGAGGTCTACTAGTTATGGAGGTGGCTCCTCACAGTATCCTTTCATACCAATCACTGATCCTTCACATACTTTTCTTAGTGCAAGTTCATCAGGGTATGAGATTTCATCATCCTCATAGAATATTTTGATGCATTCACATAACATACCATAAATCTTTTGTCATATTTGAATGGTATGTAGGCACCATGTAACAGATGAACATGTAGTTGAGGAGGATGAAGAAGATGAAATAGATTCACAAGATGATATAGATGACAATGAGAATATGGACGAGGGAGATGATGAACCATTATTTGATATTGCAAGGTTTAATAATACAGAAATTGAATATGAGTAAGACCCACCAGATATATTCACTTCCGATCAATGGATAGATGAAGCCATGTTGAATAATTCTCATGAAGGGATATATGTACATTGTACTTTAGAGGGTGAAGAGCCTCATGTTGGACAATTTTTTACAAATAAGAAGAATATGATATATGCATTGCAAATATATTCAGTTCAACATAGTGTTCAATATAAGGTGATACGAAGTCACACGAAGATGCTTACAACTAAATGCATTCATGATACATGTGGATGGAAGGTTCATGCATCAGTTGTCAAGGGATTTGAATATTTCAAAATCAAAAAATATGTTGGACCCCATACATGTGTGAACCCAATATTGCAAAGTTCCAATTGCCAATGCACATCTCGTTTTGTTCAAAGGTTGATTTTGTCAACTGTGAAGACAAAGTTAACAATTACACCAGAAGAGATTGTGAGAAGAATACTAGATGAATATCATGTTGGAATTTCATACAAGAAAGCATGGATTGCAAAATGTTTGGCTATGAAACAAATCTTCGGCAGTTGGGAATCATCATATGCTACTCTACCCAAGTATCTAGAAGCCCTTCAATTGATAAATCCTGGGACAGTTGTCCAGTTCACTTATGCAAAACAATCTGTCTTTCGTTTTTAGAGAGTTTTTTTATCATTTGCACTTTCCATACAGGGGTTTCCACATTGTAGGCCATTGATAAGTGTTGTTGGAACACACCTGTATGGAAAATATCTTGGCGATTTGATAATTGATACTGCTATAGATGCAGATGATGGTTTATTCCCCCTTACATTCGCTATAGTTGAATCAGAAAATGGCGATTCTTGGGCATGGTTTTTGGCGTGCATCAGAGATAAAGTTAGAAATGGAGTTGGTCATACAATTATTTCTGATCGACATAGAGGTTTGGAGTGTTCAGTACTTAAGATATTTCCTCCTACTACTGGTTACCATTGTTGTTGTTTGCAACATCTTGCTAATAATTTTCAAACGACATTTCGTGATAAGACATTGACAGGTCTAGCATGATCTGCAGTGACTAGAACATGTATCTTTGAATTTCAACATTTGATACAGAAAATATAAGAAATGAATCCTCAAGCAAAGAAATGGTTAGAAGATGTCGGTTATGAAATATGGACAAAGGTATATGATGGTGGTAAGCAGTTTGGTATGATGACAACAAATATTTCAAAAAGTTTTAATAGTGTATTGAAAGGTGCACGAGGTTTGCCTATCCAAGCTTTGGTGCAAAAAACTTTCTATAGGTTAAACAAATTAATTGTTAAACGACGTGAAGATGGTTTGAATTGGGAATCATCATGTGCTCCTAGTGTAGAAGTCCAACTTCATGTTACTGAGCGAGAGGCTAGAAGATGTCAGGTGATCAGATTTTCTAGACATGAGTTTCAAGTCACTAATTCACACAAACATCAATACACTATTAACCTGGGACCGCAATTTGGTTGCTCCTGCAATGTTTATTGCATGACATGTCTTCCTTGTGTCCACATAGTGGCATCTTGTAGATCATTTACAGCAAATATTTCACACTTGAACTTTTGTGCTGCATTTTATTCTGTGGAGGCCTATCGACAAACATATGGGTTTGCTTTCCATCCTGTCTTGGACAGTCGACATTGGCCTCCGCATCGAGGTGCTACATTGCAACCTCCATTTGGTCGCAAGCAAAGTGGTCGTCCACGAAGTAGATGCCTTCATATGCATATGGATACAAATAAAGAAGGGTCATCTCATAACCATTGTAGTCATTGGGGCCAACCAGGACTTATAGAAGTACATGTCCAGGGGTGCAACCCCCTCATTATAATTAGTAAGTGTTATGTTTGTTGTTTACATACTTATAATTCTTCACACATATTTATGACTGTTGTTTACACATTGTTCACACATATTTATGTCTGTTGTTTATATACTTATAATTCATCACACATATATATGTCTATTGTTTACACATATTGTTCACACATATTTATGTCTGTTGTTTGTATACTTATAATTATTCTTGTATGTAGGCATGGCAGAGATGGACTAGCTTCTAGGTCCTATAGATACTTTTGTATTATACGTATAGGAGGGGCATAGATCACAGTTGGTTTACATTGGCCAGGTATTGTTGTTGTTAATGTATTGTTGTTATTACTTGTGCATAAATTTAATGTTAACAGATTTTAATTTTTTTTTTTCAGGAAACAGAAGTTCTTAAATGTTGGGAGCACTATAGGAGCTTGGGTGGATGGCCAGTTGACCCCCGCATTGTAGATTATGTACATAGAGCTGGTTTATTTAATTTGACTCAGGTTCAGTGGATTAGGTTAGATTGGGCATTGATTACTGCCATTGCTGAGAGATGGAGGAGTGAGACACAGACTTTCCATCTTAGATATGGGGAGATGAGTATCACGTTGCAGGATGTTGTTATTTTGATGGGATTACCAATTGATGGTGATGTTGTTGTAGGAAACACTAATTTAGATTAGACAGATGTTTGCATGGCACTTTTAGGTGATGTCTCAGAGTTGATGAGACGAGGTTCTGTAAAATTATCTTGGTTGCGAGAAAGGTTTACAGTTATCCCAGAGGATGCATCAGTGGAGGTTGTTAGACAACATGCACAAGCATTCTTGTTACATCTTTTGGGTTGTACTATTTTTAGTGATAAGACAGGAAACTCAGTGCCACCTATGTATCTACTGCTTCTAGAGGACTTTAATCGAGCTGGTAGATACTCGTGGGGTAGTGCGACACTTGCTTATCTCTATCGTCAGCTGTCTATTGCATGCAAGTCGGATGCCAAGGCCATTTGTGGTTCATGACTCTTCTTCAGGTAATTTGTCATTTAATGCATATTGATTTTACCTCTCACAATTTATTACCTCTTCTAAATATTTGATTTATTTTTTAGTTGTGGTCTTGGGAGCAACTACATGTGGGACGTCTTGATATTGCAATGCATCCTCTGGCACAGAACATGCCTTTGGGTCACAGGTAAATTTAGAATGTCGTATGACTATTTAATTATAGAAAGTTTACTAACTTACAGATAAATTATAGGTGGAATGTTCTGAGATAAGAGATAAATAACCCTCGACATGTTTTGAGACTATACAAATCAAGCTTGATCATCAGGAGGACTATCAGGTAAACATAATGAAACCTATTGTATTGTACATAGAGGATAGAGTACTTACACTTACACTTACATCATACATTTTCAACATATGTTAGGTGGGAGCCATACACTTCTGATATATTGCAGATATTACCAGCTGTTTCTAGGCAGGGATCTGATCTTTGGTTGTCTCGAGTTCCCCTTCTTTTTTTTCTATTATTGAGATGCATGTTCCAGATACAGTACTTAAACAGTTTGTGTAACGACCCGACCTCCCGGACCCCCGCCAAGGACCCCCGAAGGTCGTGCCGCCACCCACGGATCCGAAGATCCGGAATGGTTAGAATTTAGTCTAGTGAGATAAGCAATGAATTCAAATAACTATAACAAGAAAGACTGTACATTGATAAAGAAATTAAGTACAACATGTCTCAAATAAAAGTACAGATAAAGAAAGAAGGTGCAGCCCTTAAGGGGCATACCTCGAGGACTTGCAAAAAGGCCACTCTCAACTCACGCTCACAACTCACACTGCTGGCAAGGCACGGCGCAACAAACCGCCACCACGACCGTCCGACAACAAACTCCTGCGACAGCGAGTCCCTACCTGAAGAGAGTAGGGGGGTGAGCCTCGCGAACAAGGCTCAGTAGGGATGACCAGTCCCTTACCAGCCAAAGCAGCAGGAACTCCAACAAGCGGAAGCAAAACTACTCTACAAATAGTAAAGTGGGAAACACCTACGGCAGAGTACTACAAAGCAGCAGAAATAGAGAAACGCCTCGACCATAACCCAGGTCAGGCCAAACACGACTCCCGCAGAACCAGTAGAGTCAAACACAATGCGGAAGCAAACACCTCGGCACACACCTGCCGAGACAAAAGAGCTCACGAAACACCGGAGCAACCGCGTGAGACCAGAGTCTCACGACACAAGCACCAACATCCCGGACCTCCACAAAGTCAGGAAGGAACAACCAGGTGTCACCACGAGGGACACTGAACAACCATGTGACAAGCAATGTCTCACCACAGGCACGCCACCTCATACCTCCACAAGGTCGAGGGTCCACAAGCAGAACCAACCTACACCTCGAACACTCTATGAGGTCAGGGAACTACACCTACCGATGCCACCACAACGGCACCAAGGAACAGGTTACCAAAACAGCAGTTGGGTGCCTGCACCACGCACCCCGAGAGAACCTGCAGAGCGGAAACCACTAAACACGGCCCACGAGGTCAAACCTACGAGACTAGACACGGCTAGGCTACAACCACCGTGTAAACTAGGGCCCAATCTCAGAAATAGCGTGAAACACCATCACTGTATAGCAACCAAGCCACCGCCACAAGTAGCTAGGAGAGGGACACATAGTCAACCACTCTCTCTCGCCAGCCGCTGACTCCTGCCTATGACCTCCATAGGTAGAGTGAGGCTAGCGAGTCACAACAAAGAACACAACCACAAACACCGCAGTCCAGCTGAACTGTGGCCCCACGCCTGACCTCTCTACGTGACTCCGAAACCAACGCAGAGCGAGGCAGTGAGAAGGACTAGCTGGTCCGCACCGGATGAGCGCAGAACCACCTCGGAGACTCAGACCAGCTAAGAGAGCTCTACAAAATACTCTACATCGCTGCCCCCACCGTTTTCCGCTTCTGCTCCAAGTCCGAGAATTGAGCATGCCCGCCGCTCGGAGAACTCCCTCTAACAGACGCACGGGGCTGGGGGTCCCAGGTAACGGTAACAACCTGTCTCGCGGATAAGCCCTCATGTTCCGAGCAACGGGCGAAAGAGAACTGGCGTGGCAACCACCATAGAAACGGCACCGCTGGCTCATAACCAAGACAAGCCCAGCAGGCACAGGCACGCACGTCATCCATTCCGAAAAACCCCAGAACGGCCGTCGGCCAACGTTGGCACACACGGCACGGCCCGAGAACCCAGAACACCACCAGGTAGAACAGAAACCAAGCAACCAGAACGCGACCACAGGTGCGTCGCCTTCTGAGCAAGAAGGGGACGACCAACCTGTCGCCACCAGGTCGCGACGACCAGGGTGCCGCCTTCTTATCTGAATGCGACGTATCGACCCGTCGCGTTCAGCATCAGAAGGCCGAACCCCAAAGCAAGCCAGCAGACCCACAGCCAACAAACACCAAACCAGAAGGCGACAAGGACACCGTTGCTACCTGAAGGCAGAATGCGACAGGGATCCTGTCGCACCCAGAAAGCAACACATAGAGTGTCGCCTTCAGATTCAGAATGCGACGTATCCCTCCGTCGTGTTCCTCATCTCAAGGCAGGGCCCTTAGGGCAGACCCACCCCAAGACCCACACTCCAAGAGGGCCACCACAGCAAGGCCCCAAACCAAAGGAAAGACCTCGTGCCAAGTTGGTTAGACCTCACTCTAACCAACTTGGACACGAGCCATCCTCTGCCACGATCGGAAACTAGAAACAAAAGGAAGTGGGTAATGCAACAACCAACCTGTCGCTACCAAAAAGCGACAGGTTACTCGTCGCCTTCTGTCTGGTGTCACGACAGCCAACCTATCGTGACCTCAGACAGAAGCCCGAACTAAGCATTGGGGCCATCCCATGGTCCCCCAGGCTACAATACTACCTGCAAACGAAAAGGGGGAGGGGAGCATACCACGAAAGCAAGTAAAAAAGGGCTTGAGGGGCAACACACCACCTCTCCTCGCCCACACACAACATGCACGAAGCTTAAACACGTAGGCGGAGCCCCACCGGAAAGCATCCATCTGTGCGAAACCACAAGGGAGCTCACGAGCACGGAATGGACCGCCCAAAACTAAGCTCCATCTACACTAACAGGTATGTGAGCAAGAGATCCCTATAGGAAAGGAAGAACAGAACCCACAAGGGGCCTTCACGACGGCTAGAACACCTCCTCCTTGCTCCACGACGCTCCGCCACGAGCAAGCCAGCGACTCCACCACTCCCAAGACGCCGGAGGAAGAAGGGGGAAACCTCCCCACCTCAGAGAGGGGAAGGGAAGGAGAGAGGAAAGAAAAGAGAAGAAAGAGGCACCTTCCAGGCTTAAGGCCTCGGAACTGCGGTCACGATAAGCTAAGCGTCGCGTCCCTAATAAGAACGCGATAGGCAAGTTGTCGCCTTCCCACAAGTTCTGATAGACTTGCTGACAACTAGACAGCCTCCAGACCACGTGTCATGCATGTAGGCGACTCAAGTGAACGCGACAGCTCACACGTCGCCTTCACACCTACGCTGCGGACACGTGACACACAAACCAATAGGCAACGGGAACGCTACACAAGGGTCATCGCCTTCTCAACTAGAAGGTGACAGGGAACACGTCGCGTTCAGAACGCGACACCCCGATCTGTCGCGATCCCAAGGACAGCACCAAGGAAGCCAAAACCCAAAATGTTACAATACATCCAACAAAAAAAAAAAATTCATCCTCGAAATCAAGGGCAAAACCCAGTCGGAGAAAACAACAGGTGTCAAGGGACCACTAAGTCGTACCATGACTTCCCGGTGGTCAACACCACGGCCTCGCCACAAACGGAGTGCCTAACAAGACATCTGATAGCTCACAAAGCGCACACTAACCGGTCATACAATTGGATGTCGACAACTCCACAGGTGCGGCGCGTACCAAGCTGACCAGAACCACTGAAAATGGCAGTCGAAAACCAGGCGACTGAACCCTCAACAGACCACGTTGCTGAGACCAACCGGTCAGTAACTCCCTCTGTCACCAGCGACTAGACAGAGGTCACAGCTACTGACGACAACTGGGGAAAACACCAAGAGGTCATCCGCAAGACTCTGCTGAATGGCTCCGCATAACTAGCAACTGCTAGCACCTATGGCAAGGCCAAACGAAAGCTTCTTAGGGTGACCCAAAACCAGGCGATAGCATGCATGAGAAAAACACCACGGCTCGCAGAACAGTGTCCACTAGCACCACTCGATCTTGCCCAGATCATCCTCGTGGTCCGACAAGGACACACAACAACTGTGGAGCCATAGAAAAACTAAACCCAACGATCCACAGGCGCACGCGCAAAGCCAAAACTAGGAAAGACGTCTGAGATTGGCAAATCAAACATCCTAAGATGTCAACAAACCTGCACGGGGAAACGAAACAACTACAAAGGTCGAAAGCAACACGATCAGGGAAAACAGCGCAACCCACGGTGCTAACACAAGCACCAAGAGCCACCCAAGGTGCAACACAATGCACCAAGGCTCCAGACGAAATAGAACAAACCACTCGAGCACGAGCACATGGTGCCACCACCAGCACCAAAACCAGGCAAGATGCAACATGGTTGCACCAAAGGCTGGAACAACACAGACTAACAAGAAGGACTCTCTACAAGAGACCTGCCACAAGCCACACGCAAGACACCACAAGCCTGAAAGGGCAGAATAGGCCACACCGGCCCCGAACCCTCAAGGCACAAAGCACGAATCAACGAAAAGGAAAACACGCTCAAGGTGCAGTACCCAACTACACCAACGGCCTGAAACGACCCAAGGCCAACCGAAAGGGACTCTCCACCAAAGACCCACATGAGCAAAACACGCGGAGAACCAGCAGCTTCAAGAGCGCAACAACACACGGCTCTTAGAAGCACACAAATATGAGGCACCACTCCTACCACCACAGGTGGAGAGGGCCACACACCAAATGGCAACAAGTGCCTCCCAGCACAGCTGAGGCACAAGCGGAAACACATACTGGAACGATGCTTGCACAAGCAAGCCAAACCAACAAATACTGGTGCTGCCTCACACGGAACACAAGGCACGCTATCCCACATTGTTCCGTCAAGCAAAAAGAAACCAACACAGCAAGAGACGGGACAATAGGTCACCACAACCTATTGCACCACAAGGAAAACAACACGCAGGTGGGGAGCAACCAGCTCAACCTCACGACAGCACAAGGGGGAGGGACCTTCGCCACAAAGGTCGCCACAGTGCGAAAACACGGCACCAACTGCCCTGCTAGCCCCGAGCAACCAACAGAAAGTAGGGGAAGGAGACCCTCACAAAGAGTCTCTTCCACACGCAAGGGAAAACCACTAAACGAAACTGGCACTTCCATAGAAGCACAACCAGCCAGACACCCATGGCACTCACCAGACCACCATCCAGCAGAGCCCACAGGGTGAGAGAAACGAAGCCAACCTCCCGATCCTGGGGCAGACGAAGTCCCACCAGCGCAGCCGGGAAACCCGAAAAAAAATGATCAGGAAGACAAACTAGCTAGCACCACGGCCAGACACACGGTCCAAGGCACCACACCTTGACTGACAACACCCAAACAGATTGTAACACGGATAGTCCAATGGCCAATAGTGACAACTCCTCTCCACAGAGAGAGAGCCGTGACAACCAAAACAAACACAAGGCAGCTTGGGGAGGACCTCCACCCAAAGCGCCAAGAGCCATTCTGGAAACCATCACCAGAACATAGCCCAACCAAACGGCCAACACACGGCCAACAGAGAAAACACAGAAGCCAGAGGAAGCAACACTACTGGTTTTGGGAGAACCTCCACCAGAACCACCAAGGCGCCGTTCTGGAAAAACCACCAAAACGCACCATTAAACACAACAGCATCATACCTCAACCCTGAGGTTGTAATCCCCATATAAGAATATGTTAAATGGACTAAATCAGCAGACTACCAACAACCTGGACTAGTCATTTTCAGAGCTCGAGTAGGAAAAGAACTCTGAAGTTAAGCGTGCTCAGTTGGGAGTAGTCCTAGGATGGGTGACCTTCCTGGGAAGTCTACCAACTGCACGGTTGTTGGGCCATTTGCTGGTTGGGTCGTCACAAATGGTATCAGAGCCTTACCCAGCCGGAAGTGCAGGAACTAAGTGCCACACAGGCAAGTGCTACGCTATGGGAGCCACCTCTTGAAGCCATAATGGTGCAAAGTGCTACATAGTGGGAGCCACCTCTTGAACCTGTGGGGGCCACCTCTAGAATCCTGCCTGCCTGGGGTTTGATTGTGTGCTATGTGTGAGTAGCGCGAGGACGTCGCTTATATAAGAGGGTAGATTGTAATACCCCATATAGAATATGTTAAATGGACTAAATCAGCAGCTACCAACACCTGGACTAGTCATTTTCAGAGCTCGAGTAGGAAAAGAACTCTGAAGTTAAGCGTGCTCAGTTGGGAGTAGTCCCAGGATGGGTGACCTTCCTGGGAAGTCTACCAACTGGCACGGTTGTTGGGCCAGTTTGCTGGTTGGGTCGTCACAGAGGTTGCACAACAACCGGCAGAAACAAGCCTGGAACAGTCCTGAGAGCAAACCTCACTAGGACAACAACCATCAATTCTAGGAAACCGCACCAAAACACAAGGCAACCAAGCGATGCACCTCAACCTCGAGGGCAACGCAATGGCAACCAACTAGACAACAGAGACCTCAAACCAATGAGGCAACATAGCGGAAGACTTCAACGAGCACAGAAGTAGTCCCAGAGGGAGAGGAACTCTCACTAGGACAAAAAAAAAAATAGTTTTGGGAAACACCACCAGAACACAGCAGCCAAGCGATGCACCTCAACGCAGAGGGCAACGCCGCAACAACTAAAACAAGCACAACAAAGTTCTGGGGAAAACCTCACCTCCACCAGAACCAACAAAGAAGAACTCCGGGAGCACCTCACCAGAGTTCACAACTAGCCAACACAAGGCCGACAACAACCACAACCAGGTGTCGCAGCACTCAACCAGCGGTGCAACATGGCACACAAGCATCTGCTTAGCTCGAGCAAAGATGTCGACTGAGCAGAGCACAGCGCACAGTGGCGCACAGGCACATAAGGCCAAACACACAGCCAACACAACACACACCCCAACAACAAGGGGACATCCAACAAGGACACACCCCAACAACAAGGGGACATCCAACAAAGCAAGGAAACCTTCTACCGGTTCCGCAGACCACAACCCTGCACCGGTGAAGGCCACACCACATGCAGGCTCTCTCAGCCTTCGCGACACACCCACACAGACGCGCAGGCCAAGGATGAACCCAACCGCAGCACGAGCGAAAACAGCAACCACGCTCACAGCACGCGCCCCCAGCAGTAGCAGCAACACACTCGAACCCCGCTGGAAAGCTAGCCACCTGCAATAAAGAGCCAAAAGCTCACCTAACAGCAACTATACACGGACGGGCCAGGAGCGCACGAGTACCTTTCTTTGGGACAGCCATAGTTATTAACCCATTACAAATCTCGTTGGACCCCTGAGCTCTGATACTACTGTAACGACCCGACCTCCTGGACCCCCGAAAGTCGTGCCGCCACCCACGGATCCGAAGATCCAGAAGGGTTAGAATTTAGTCCAGTGAGATAAGCAATGAATTCAAATAACTATAATAAGAAAGACTGTAGATTAATAAAGAAATTAAGTACAACATGTCCCAAATAAAAGTACATGTACAGAAAGAAGGCACAGTCCTTAAGGGGCATACCCCGAGGACTTGCAAAAAGGCCATTCTCAACTCACGCTACAAGAGCACTCACAACTCACACTGCTGGGAATGCACGGCGCAAGAAACCGCCACCACGACCGTCCGGCAACGAACTCCTGCGATAGCAAGTCCCTACCTGAAGAGAGTAGGGGGGGTGAGCCTCGCGAACAAGGCTCAGTAGGGATGATCAGTCCCTTACCAGCCAGAGCAGCAGGAACTCGAACAAGCGGAAGCAAAACTACTCTACAAAGCGGGAAACACCTACTGCAGAGTACTACAAAGTAGCGGAAACAGAGAAACACGTCGACCACAACTCGGTTCAGGCCAAACACGACTCTCGCAGAACCAGCGGAGTCAAACACAATGCAGAAGCAAACACCTCGACACACACCTGCCGAGACAAAGGACCTCACGGAACACCGGAGCAACCGTGTGAGACCAGAGTCTCACCACACAAGCACCAACATCCTAGACCTTCACAAGGTCGGGAAGGAACAACCAGATGTCACCACGAGGGACACCGAACAACCATGTGACAAGCAACGTCTCACCACAGGCACGGCCACCTCAGACCTCCACAAGGTTGAGGGTCCACAAGCAGAACCAACCTACACCTCGGACACTCTATGAGGTCAGGGAACTACACCTACCGATGCCACCACAATGGCACCAAAGAACGGGTTACCAAAACAGCAGTTGGGTGCCTGCACCACGCACCCCGAGAGAACCTGCAGAGCGAAAACCACTAAACATGGCCCACGAGGCCAAACCAACCAAACCCATGGGACTAGACACGGCTAGGCTACAACCACCGTGTAAACTAGGGCGATGAGAAACCTCATCTCGGAAACAGTGTGAAACACCGTCACAACAAGAGCAACCAAGCCACCACCACAAGCAGCTAAGAGAGGGACACACAGTCAACCCCTCTCGCTCGCCAGCCGCTGACTCCTGCCTACGACCTCCCTAGGCAGAGTGAGGCTAGTGAGTCATAGCAAAGAACACAACCAAAAACACCACAGTCTGGCCGAACTGCGGCCCCACGCCTAACCTCCCTACGCGGCTCCAGAACCAACGCAGAGCGAGGCAGTGAGAAGGACTAGCTGGTCCGCACCGGACGAGCGTCGAACCACCTCGGAGACTCAGACCAGCTAAGAGAGCTCTAAAAACGACTCTACGCCACTGCCCCCACTATTTTCCCCTTATGCTCCAAGTCAGAGACTTGAGCATGCCCATCGCCCGGAGAACTCCCTCTAACAGACGCGGGGGGCTGGGGGTCCCATGTAACGGTAACAACCTGTCTCATGGACAAGCCCTCAAGTGCCGAGCACTGGGCGAAAGAGAACTGGCGTGGCAACCACCATAGAAACGGCACCGCTGGCTCGTAACCAATACAAGCCCAGCAGGCACAGGCACGCACGACACCCCTTCCGGAAAACCCCAAAAGGGCCGTCGGCCAATGCCGGCACACACGACACGGCCTGAGAACCCGGAACACCACCAGGCAGAACAGAAACCAAGCAACCAAAAAACGACCACAGGTGCATCGCCTTCTGAGCAAGAAGGCGACGACCAACCTGTCGCCACCAGGTTGCAACGACCAGAGTGTCGCCTTCTTCTCTGAACGCGACGTATCGACCCGTCGCGTTCAGCATCAGAAGGCTGAACCCCAAAGCAAGCCAGCAGACCCGCAGCCAACAAACACCAAACCAGAAGGCGACAAGGACACCGTCGCTACCTGAAGGTAGAATGCGACAGGGATCCTATCGCACCCAAAAAGCGACACACAGCCAAACCAGAAGGCGATAAGGACACCGTCGCTACCCGAAGGCAGAACGCGACAGGGATCCTATTGCACCCAGAAAGTGACACACTGGGTGTCGCCTTTAGATTCAAAATGTGATGTATCTCTCCATCGCGTTCCTCATCTGAAGGTAAGGCCCTTGGGGCAGACCCACCCCAATACCCACACCCCAAGAGGGCCACCATGGCAAGGCCCCAAACAGAAGGAAAGACCTTGTGCCAAGTTGGTGAGACCTCACTCTAACCAACTTGGACAAGAGCCATCCTCCACCACGATCGGAAACTAGAAACAAAAGGCAGAGGGTAACTCGCAACCAACCTGTCGCTACCAGAAAGTGACAGGTTACTTGTCGCCCTCTGTCTGGTGTCGCGACAACCAACCTGTCAGACAGAAGCCCGAACCAAGCATTGGGGCCATCCCATGGTCCCCAGGCTACAATACTACCTCCAAACGAAAAGGGGGAGGGGAGCATACCACGAAAGCAAGTAAAAGAGGGCTCGAGGGGCAACACACCACCTCTCCTCGCCCACACACAACATGCACGAAGCTTAAACACGTAGATGGAGCACCACCGGCAAGCGTCCATCCGTGCGAAACCACAAGGGAGCTCACGAGCACGGAATGGACCGCCCAAAACTAAGCTCCATCTACACTAATAGGTATGGGAGCAAGAGATCCCTACAGGAAAAGAAGAACCAAACCCACAAGTGGCCTTCACGGCGGCTAGAACACCTCCTCCTCACTCCACGACGCTCTGCCGCTTCGCCACGAGCTCGCCGGCGACTCCACCATGCCCAAGCCGCCGGAGGAAGAAGGGGGAAACCTCCCCACCTCGGAGACAGGAAGTGAAGGAGAGAGGAAAGAAAAGAGAAGAAAGAGGCATCTGTCAGGCTTAAGGCCTTGGAACTGTTATCGTGACAAGTTAGGCTTCGCGTTCCTAATAAGTACACGACAGGCAAGTTGTCACCTTTCCACAAGTTCTGACAGACTTGCTGACAAGCAGACAGCCTCCAGACCATGTGTCACACATGCACGCGACTCAGGTGAACACCACAGCTGGCACGTCGCCTTCACACCTACGCTGCGGACACGTGGCACACAAACCAACAGGGAATGGGAACGCGACACAAGGGTCGTCACCTTCTCAACTAGAAGGCGACAGGGAACACGTCGTGTTCAGAACGTGACACCCCGATCTGTCACGATCCCAAGGACAGCACCAAGGAAGCCAAAACCCAGAATGTTACAGTTTGGTAGAGTACAACCTATTCCTGGTCCTGTTGATGCATTAGATCGTGTCACCCGGAAGGGATATGGGCATATTGATTGGGCTACATATTTTGCACATTTTGTAAAAATGTGGCATCGTCGGAGAGATTACATTATACCATCAGATGAGGACATGTCATACACTATTGATAGAGTGGAGTATATGTCTTGGTATTGGTCTATCACCAGGCGGTTCATTGGTTGGCCAAGTTTCAATTATGATATGCGTTATGAGCTGTGTGATCACATAGAGAGGAGTTTGGTAGAAGGCATGAGGCATCTCCATATGATGGTTTCTGATGGCCTTCAGGATGATATGATATCGGACAGTACACAGTCTAGATATGTAGCCATGCAGATGTACATTGATAGTGTGCTATCTCAGGTTTAGCGGACAGATTCATCTACATCAAATACAGGACCTTCAGAGCCATGCACAGGATCCTCACAGCAGTCAGGTGATGCAGGACTATCTCAGTTTTCTCCAGATGTTATGACATTTTCACAGCATGGTCTGTATGACGTAGGAGCTTCACAGATACTGACAGATGAGGTGATGCTAGATGAGATCACACATCCACAGCCACCACAGTCTACAATAGGTGCATATCGTCACCAGCGACGTCACAGAGGTTCGACTAGAACACTACCACAGCAGAGTCAGTCTGATCCACTTGGGGAGACATTAGGCATAATATCAGAGGACATGGATTCTGAGACAGCACAGTTAGAGTCATGTGATGCTATCTTAGTGCATGAGACACAATCACAATTAGAGACAAAGGTTGATGCTCATAGTGAGATACAGGAGCAACGCCACAGCCGTGGTCGTGGTCGTGGTCATGGTCGTAGTCGTGGTCGTGGTCGAGCATCTAGAAAGGAAAGAAGAGATGGTTTCCACAGTTCTTTTGAGATATATTATGTACTTCATATTTTTAGTTGTTTATGATTCATAGTTTATTTTGATGTATTTTTAGTGTACATATGTTATTTTGATGTATTTGTGATTTAGACATATTATGTTGATGTATATGTGACATAGACATATTATGTTGATTTAGTTTGGCAATTTTATTGATAAATATATATGGATGGTGGATGGTATACATGTTATTCAACAATCAAGAGCAATATTTGTAATATTTCACATTGCCTAACGATAACAAATATAAATATATTTATCAATTTTCTTTTAAAGAATATATATACATGCATATATGTAATAATTATGCTACCCTTTTAATTATAAGAAAAAAAAAATTACCTGTGAAATGGGTACAAAAATTGCTTGGCAATGTCGTAAAACACTACTCCCTGTGAAAATCGGTGGACCGCTCCTCTATGGGGCAGTCCCCCGCCTGGAAATTTACAACAGAATGCCTTCCTGTGAAAAGCGGTAGACCACTCAGGTGGACTTTTTTTTTTAACACAATGTAGAAGTCAACAATGGCAATGCCGACTCCGGAGTCGGCATTGGCAATGCTGACTCCAATGTTGGCATCTACACCAACCTCCTAGTCAGCAAATTGCCAACGTGGCAATTTGGTGACTATTTTGGGAAATATTTTTTAAGTATGATTATTTAAATAATTAAATAATAATATATGATTATTTTAATAAAAAACTCTTCTAATAGCCTCTAATCTAGCAACTAGAGTATAGGTTTCATCGAAATCAATGCCTTCCTCTTGGGAATATCCTTGTGCTACCAGTCTGGCTTTGTTCCTCGTGATTACTCCTGATTCATCCATTTTGATTCTGAAGACCCATCTGTTCCCAATAACTGGACGGTCAGAAAGTCTAGGGACAAGAGTCCAGACCTGACTGCGTTGGAACTGATTAAGTTCCTCTTGCATAGCTAGAATCAAAGATTCATCTGTCAGTGCATCATTGATTGTCCTAGGCTCTACTTGAGAGACGAATGCAGTAAAATCACAAGGGGTTGTCATACCTCTTGTTATTACTTTGTCTTGTGGATCACCTATAATATTTTTTTTTGGATGTTCTTTGTGATACCTCAATCTTCTAGGTAATCCTTCCTGTGTTTCTTCTGATTGTTGCAATTCTTCTAGTGGTGGATCTTTGTCTTCTTTTTTTCTTCAAGAGAAGCTTGTTCCAGATCCCTACACAATTCTTCAACAACATCTTCTTCTTCTATTTTCTTAATAGAATGGTTAGTTTCATCAAATAAAATGTGAACATATTGTTCTATAGTTAAAGTTCTCCTATTAAACACTTTGTAACCTCTAGGTTTTGAAATGTATCCTAACAGAAAACCTTTATCTCTTTTAGCATCTAATTTACCTAGATTATGTTTGCCATTATTTAAAATAAAACACTTACAACCAAAGGGTCGAAGGTGGTTGATGTTTGGCTTCTTTTCCTTGTACAGCTCATAGGGTGTCTTCTTCAAGATTGGTCTGATCATACATTTGTTGATAATGTAGAAGCTGTGTTGACTGCTTCTGCCCAGAAATACTTTGGTAGATTGTATTCTGCAAGCATTGTCCTGGCCATGTCCAGCAGTCTTCTGTTCTTCCTTTCTGCTATTCTATAAGGTGTTCTTGGTGCGGAAAAGTTGTGTTCTATACCATTTTCTTCATAGAATCTGACAAATTATTCATTCTTGAATTCTCCACCATGATCAGATCTAATGCTAATTATCTGAAATTTCTGATTCTTCTGCACTAATTTACTAAACTTCAGAAAAACTGAGAATGTTTTTGATTTCACTTCCAAAAATAATACCCAAGTGAATCTTGAATAACCATCTACGATTACAAAGCCATAAACTTTTCCTCTAAGACTGACTGTACTTATTGGTCCAAACAAGTCCATATGAATGAGTTCCAAAGGTTTGGAAGTTGTTACCACTATTTTGGACTGAAATGAAGTCTTGGTCTGCTTTCCTTTTGCACATGCTGTATAGATTCTAGATTTCTTTAGCTTTAGTTTCGGAAGACCTTCAACTAGATCATGCTTGATTAGTTTCTTGATCACTGAAGTACTAGCATGTCCTAATCTTTTGTGCCATAGATCAGTTTCCTTACTCTGTGGTTACAAGACATAGATTGACTTCTTTCAATTCAGCTAACTGTAGAGTGTATAGATTTTTTACTCTTTGAGCTTCAAACATTGTTTTTTCATCCTTTTGGATTATACACTTATCATTCTGAAACATGGCTAAGAGACCTTTGTCACAAAGTTGACTAATGCTAATCAGATTATGCTTTAGACCTTCTACATACATAACATCTTCTATCAAATCTTTTTCCTTTGATCCTATAGTTCCACATCCTAGAACTTTTCCTTTTCCATTATCTCCATAGGTAACTTGACCAACTTCATCTCTAAAGCTTGTAAATAGTTTTCTGTCACCTGTCATATGCCTTGAGCACCCACTATCCAAATACCATTTGGATGCTCTTAGGCGACCCTGTAAACAGAACTAAGTTTTAATTTTTGGTACCCAAATTTTCTTGGGTCCTTGATGGTTAGTCTTTGGAATCCAATGCAAGTGTCTAGTTGTGCAAGTGCTAATTGTGTGTCCTAATTTATTACAATGACTACAACACAGATCATATGCATTCTTTGTATGTGTAGTTTTATTGAATTTCTATTTTTGTCTAAAAACATGTTGATTGACTTTTATAGGATTTTTTATTTTATTTTCTTTCACAAATTTTGGAGTTTGGTATTTTTCCGGATAGATAATTTTCTCCTCATTTGATGGAGGTATGTAACCTACTCCATATTTCTTTTTGCCTATTCAAGCACCTTTTAATTTTACAAATAGAGATGTTTTACATTTAGCAATTTTATCTAAGGTACCTCTTAGATAGTCATTTTCTTCTTTTAATTTTTCCTCATCTTTCAATTTTTTTAGATTTATTTCAAAGTCCATGATTTTACTGTTTTTAGCTTTTAAATCTTCATACAATAGTTCATTAGACTTTTTGTTTCAGTTAAGTTTTGTCCTATCTTTTCTACTTCACCTTTTAGAATAGTGTTTGATTTTTCTTGATTCAATAGGTTAATCTTAACAATTTTTATTTGTTTAACCATTGTTTTATATTTTTAATATAGTTCATTAAATGCATCCTCTAAGTTATCAGAATCGGATTCTGAACATGAAGTAAATGATGTTTAAGAGTTTACCTGTTCTAGTCCTGCCATGAGGGCTAGATTGACTTGTTCTTCTTCTGATTCTGAACTTGAAGAATCTGAAGTTGTAGCTTCTTCATTATCCCAAGCTAGGGCCATTGCCTTCTTTTTGTATTCATTGAATCTTCTTTCTTTGCCTTTCTTTTATTAAACTTTTAATCAAGTTCTTTCTTCTTGAGTTTTGGACATTCTGACTCGTAATGTTCAGGTTGATTACATTCATAACAGGTTGGCTCTTTCTTCGTTTCTCTTTTGAAATATCTTTTTTAGCCGAACTTCTTTTTCTTTGCAAGAATTCGTTGGAGCTTTCTTGACAGCAGGGCTTCATCATCACTGTCATCTGTTTTCTCTTTCAAATCTTCAAAGGAAGAAGAATCTGCAACTTTCAAAGCATTTGGCATTTTCATTTTCGATGTACTTTCATAAAATCTTTCCATATTTATTTCATGGGCCATAAGATAAACAATTAATTTAACAATGGAATGTTTTGTTAAATCATGTGCTTCTTCAATAGCAGTGACCTTTGGGGTCCATGAAAGAGTTAATGATCTTAGAATTTTTCTGACAGTTTCTTCATCAGAAAGATCTTTTCCAAGAGAGCATAAACCAACTACTATGTTTGAAAATTTGTTATACATTTGAGTGATATTTTCATTTGGTAACATTTTAAATTGTTCATATTGTGAAACAAGAATGTCTATTCTAGTTTGCTTAACTTTATCAATTCCCACATATGTTACCTACAATTTATCCCACATTTCTTTTACAGATTTTCATGCTGATAATCTATTAAATTCCCTTTTTGATAAAACACAACATAGATTGTTTTTTGCTTTAAAATTTAGAGACAGTTTAACTTTATCAGCTGCAGTAATTGCAGTAGTACCTTCAGCAGGAATAATAATAATATCACATTTTTCTATTACCTGCCACAGATCAAAGTTTGTACCCCTGATGAAGCATTCCATTCGCATCTTCCAATATTGGTAATCCTCACCATCGAAGAATGGTGGTCTTGAGACTGACTGACATTCGTAGTTGTGAGCTTCAGATGCCATCTCTTCTCAAATCTTTCTATTCTTCTAAGAAGACCTCGCTCTGATACCACTTGTTGGATCAAGAGGGCACTATAGTTGTCCTAGAGGGGGGTGAATAGGACTTCTTACACTTTAAAAAATTATATGAAAACTAGATAACACTTAATAGAGTCATTAGTACTTAGTGTGATGAGTGTGAAACAAGTGCAAACTTGGCGAAAATAGTCACAGAAAGACATAAGAGATTTTATCTTGGTTCAGCCCTTCCCACATGAAAGTTCTATGTCCAGTCCCTAAGCAACCACTTAGGATTTCACTAATGCCAAGCGCACTTGGCCTTCTCTCAATTGAGAGGTAATACAACCACTTGTAGACCCACAAGCCTTCCCTTCACTAAGGGGTACAAGACTACCTACACCAGTAGGTCTTCCCTTTACAAGAGGGGCACTGCAGGGTACAAACCCCCTGCGAGTTATCTTACACAGAAGTTGAAAGCTTGTGTGTCTGCTCAACTATAATGAGCAACACAGAGATTCAGAACGAGATAACAAATGAAAGTTGAGCTCAAGCTCTTTCTGAAACAAAGAGGTGTACTAAAGAGAATCTGAAATGCAGTAATTCACCAAGGGAAGAAGACTTCTAATCGCCAACGGAGAGCATGAAGTCAAAGACTGAGGAGTGGCTCTCTTTCTCTTTGAGTGGCTCTTATAGCTTTCAGATGGGAGTGGAGTGTGAGCTTCTCTGTCTTCTATCTTCTTCTATTCATCCTTCGTCTATTCTGGTTCAAGCTTCGGCTTCTATATATGGATATAGACTTTAGAAAATTTGCCCGTTTGAATTTGGCCATTGGGAAGCTTTCCATTTGAAGGAGATAGACGTTGAACCTTTAACCTCTTGAGACTGCTTGAGATGACCTTCAGTCTTCAGTTCAGAGAGTCTCAAAATCTTCAAGATAGGTTAAAGTTCTGCAAGCTCCATACCCACGACTGAAAGCTTGAGCAAGCACTTCAGTGGGTAGCTACGCATCTGAAAACATTATAAAAACACATAGATACCTCCATACCTTGGAGGTTGGTGAGATATAAAAATATAAAGCAAGTAAGCTCGGACAGATAGAAGGTCAGAGCATTTAAGGTTCAGACAGATGCTCACGATCTCTTTCTGAAAGTCATGGGGTTTCAGAGAGTGGTAGGTAGGTTCTCACAGATAGCCCATATAGCTTATACCTATCAAGCATTTAATTTCTTGACCATCTGTCGAACAACTTATCTTCCTGCGAGTGGAAGGGATAACAACTTATCTGTCGACCATCTGTCTACATCTTTTACAGATTTCAAAAAGGATATTTCACAGAAGACTAAATTTGAATAAAATAATTTTTCCCGCCAAAAGGTAATTTGAATTTTATATAAACTACAGGAAACATGATTTATAGGACTTAAGGAAACTATCTTTATGTAACAGATATTTCAATGTAAAACTCATGTAATGATTACATTAAGTTGTGCTTACTAATAGAAACATAAAAGATCATATAAGTACAGGTATACAGGTTGTATGAGAAACTTTTGTTGCCCAACTAGCAAGCCCAGATGGGGGGTGAATGGGATTCTTAAAAATATTGAGTACCTTAAACCTGTTCACAAAGAGTTTAACAAAACACACTTCGATGGGTGTTAGTGTTAGTAAAGAAAGATAGTAAACGCAAAGCAAGCACACAAACAACACAAGGAATTATCCTGGTTCGGACCTCCTCTCCACAGGAGTCCTACGTCCAGTCCCTGAGCAACAACTCAGGATTCCACTACCCAAGGGTACTGTCACCCTTATGGACACTTACACACCTAGCCGCAGCTGGTCTTCTCTTCACAACCCGAAGAGGAAATTACAACACCCTGGAACCCACCAGGTCTTCTTCTCTTTCCCGGGCAAGAAGGTAGCCCACTTCTTTTATAGGCTCAGAAGCAACCTCCTGGTACAAACCCCAGTGCGGTTCTACACTCAGCTTCCCACCTGATCTTCCTTCTAACCGAAGGGAACAAATACAAAAAAATAGCAAATGAAAACAAGCCCCTAGATCAAGCTTAAACAATGCTGGATCTGAAGCTAAGCCTGAGAGTAGAAAGGTCTACAAGACATGAACTCTCTTAGTACTAAAGGCTCTCTCAAGGAACTACACTGAACTCATAGAGCAAGAGCTAGGACAAATGAGAGTAAGAACTATGCTCTTCAGAATGCTCGCAGATGGCTTGAAAGATTGTCGTAAGCACTGTAATTGTGAGTGTTGTTCCCCGTTTGATCTGGAGCTTCAGTCTTCTATTTATATCTTCAATTTAAAACTTGAACATTGAAGTGTCCGTTGTCTCTAAGCTCTGGTATACGTTAAACTGCATGGTTCTGTAGAGCTTCCCGTTCAACGGTCTTTAGCCTTCCATGCACGCAAAGAGAGATGATGTTCAGAGATGTCTTTTGGCTTTTATTGTGTCCAACGTTGTATGAGAAGTGTTTTCAGAGACCTGCATGCATTAAATGCTAAACAATAGACAGCTAGACTGTCTCTTGTTACTAGTCAATGTTAGAATGAATATTCACCAAAATAGATATGCCATTTTGCTCTTCTAAAAAGATACTTACAGGATAAGTATGGAAATAGAAGATATCGTTTGCATGCACTCCAGTGATACGTTCAGTCATAATAAATGCATGGTTGTCAGAAATATATACGTGAAGACTCTGACTTTTCAACGAACTCAGAAATGAGTTCAAATATCAAGACGTTATATTCCATGAAATCGTTATATGCATGACTTATGAAATCGTTATGCAAAGGAGATGTTATCCATGTAAATCGTCATGCATTCATAAGCAAACCGATGCAGTTACAAATCATTATGCATTAATAACCAAATCATTGTAGAGACAAATCGTTATGATATTATTAGCAAGTCGTTATGAGCAAGTTGTCAGAGACAAAACAATGTGAGTGAATCGTTGTTTGCTATATCAAATCGTTACGGCGACTAAGTCGTTATGTAACTAAACAAATCATTACAATGACAGAGTTGTTGTGTAACTTATCGAATCGTTACAAGGATCAAATCGTTATGAGACTTAACAAGTCGTTGTGAAGCCGAAATCGTTGTGAGCACAAATTGTTGTTCTCACTTAAGAAATCGTTGTGAGAGCAAATCGTTGTTCTCACTTAAGAAATCATTGTGAGAGCAAATCGTTGTTCTCACTTAAGAAATCGATGCGATAACCAAATCGTTGTGAGAGCAAATCATTGTTCTCACTTAAGAAATCGATGTGAAGACCAAATCGTTGTGAATCAAGTCGATGTGGTCTCTAAGCAAATCGTTATGAGAGGCAAATCATTGCGATCTCTTAGCGAATCATTATGAGAGGCAAATCATTGCGATCTCTTAGCGAATCGTTATGAGAGGGACTACAATAGAATAGCAATGACTTATGAAATCATTATAGAACCAAAATTGATGTGAATAAGGAGACTGTTATGATTCTAAGGAAGTCGTTATAACACTAGAGAGTCGATGTGTACTTAGAAAATTTCATGCTTTGAACTTACATTGCTATAGAGTAAATACTACTTACCCATTTAGCTTGTTATTCCTTGTTTCATTTCCTGTGCTCAAATCTCATAGAAAATATGTTAGAATAAACTTTATTATAGTTTTGTTAATCACCAAAATAAATATGTAATTACTTTAAATTACATGGGGATAAACTGATCATCAATCTCCCCCTTTTTGTCATTAAGCAAAAAGATATGAGAGTGAGACAAAGAAGAGAGATAAAATGGAGAGAAGAGCAAAGACCTTTTCTATGAATCTTGGGAGGTTACAGAAAGGTAGAAGGCAGGAGAAAGAAGGGAGGCATGCCGCTGAATAATGCGCAAGGCCTTGCTTTCCTGCTCTTCAAAATAGATCTGGAAAACCCCATAAGCAATAGAGTAGGATGGCCCCATGTCTGGAAGCATCCTCTTGATGTGAAGTTGGCACTGATCTTCTAGAAAATCAGCATATTCTTCTCTGCTAAGAGATTGTTTGAAGAAGAGGAAGGATTAAAAGCTAGCAAACCGAAGAAATTGGTTGATGTTGACAGGGTAGTGAATCTGATGTTGCAGAAGATCTTTCTTCAAGGCCAAAAATAACTTGTATCGTTCGACTCATTGTACAAACAGTTCCTAAACGGGATTGATGGAATTCAAATCCAGGAAGGCTTCAGCAGAGAGAGGTGGCTTGCCAGACTTGACCAATGAATAATTTAACGACTCCAAATGAAGAGCATATTGATTGTAATGCTTTTCCCAATCTGTGGGAGAAAGTCTTTGACATTCAGAAATGAGTGGAGCAAGCACTTCAGAAGAGATGTGGCCCAGATGAAATTCTCGGAAAATAAACCTTTGAAAGGAGGGGAGACGACCCTGCTGAGCTGATATTCTTCCCATTACTCGAGCAAATCTCTCAAAAGCATGAGAGCCAGCAGAGGAATCCAACACCAAGGAGTGTAGCTTGGGAAGAAAAACTTTTTCAGGCAATTTCAGGGTTATGAAGTCCACTGTGAAGGAGCAATTGACCGGATTTTCAGCTCGAAGAGTAGCAATAGCTCCATGGAATTGGCCAAACTATACTTCAGGCAGCTTGTTGAGATATCGAAAATCATTGTACAGCTGGAAGTACCTTTCTATCCTTATTTCTTTGAGAATGAAAGTGGCCTAGAGAGCTTGATGGTGAAACACAAACCACTCAGAGAGGGTGAGTGGGTGATCCCGGGGAGGAGTGCTATCTGACTTGGCAAGAAGATATTTGTTGTAGAGAGTCTTATGCCCTTTAGCCCACTTATCCTCGGTCTTGCATTTAGACATTTGGAAGATTTTGGATTGATCCACTTTTGAAAGATGGCAATAGGGAAGGACAGTGTTGAGTTGATCAGTTAAGTTTAGAAAAGGAATACCAAACGTGGTGGAAAGAATGCACTTTTGGAGATATTCACAATAAATTGGTCTCCTTCGATTTTCAACAGTGAGGGAGTACCAAAGAGGAGGAAACTTATGTTCGGAAGGAAGAGCTAGGGTGGATGAGAGATTCCTCTTTTTCTGAATAGGACTAGAGGAATCAGTCCTGTGAACATGAGTAGCAACTGCCAGGATTGAGATGAGCGAGGTGCGCTCCAACTCATTCTCACAGTTGTTTAGAAAAGCACTGGCAAGTTGTGGATTTTCAGGAATGAATGTGATAGAAGAGGGTGGAGTAGGAGGATGAAGGAGAGAACTTGGAGAAAAATTGGTGGATGATCTGGCTGAAGAGGGGCTAGAGGAGGATGATGCTCCAGCTAATGAGGAAACTGGAGGATCTTCACAGACAGGTGAAGGTGGAGAAATGATTTGAGAGATAGTAGGAGATGAGGTGGATTGAGATGGAAAAGGAGTTAGGGAAGAGATGGTGCTAGGCATAGGTTGTTTGAAGGTAATGGGTGCTGGAGGTGCAGTGGATGAGGAGGGTGGTGAAGGAGGGGCTGGTGTTGCAAGAGATGAAGACTCATGGGCTTCGGGAGCAGCTGCAGCCTCTTCTACTCTTGGAGACACACCCTCGGAGATCATTTGCCCTGGTGGCCCTGCCACAACCTTAGATGGCCCTGATGGCCTTGCTACATCTTCAGATGGCCCGGATGGCCCTGCTAGTTCTACTACAATTGGCCCTGATGGCCCTGTATTTTCTTTTGCTGGCCTTGGCCCTGATGGCCCTGCATTTTCCTCTGCTGGCCTTGGCCCTGATGGCCCTGCATTTTCCTCTGTTGGCCTTGGCCCTGATGGCCCTGCACTGCTAACTGGTTCAGCAGGTGAGTGAGCTGGAGGGGCAGAGGTGAATTGCTCCCTCGAAGAGATAAGCTTCTTGACACTGTCAAACTCCCCTTTCATCCATCTGCATAATTGCTTGAACATTTTAAAATCATCTCTCAAGTTATGTACCTCAGTGGACAAGGCTTCAATCTCGCTTGCTGCTGAGGTCTGGCTGATAAGGATAGACTGAATATCAGACTGCAGAGATGTGAGAGTCTTGCTTTGCTCATTCAGCCTCTTAACAATGGGCTTCAACTGCATCTTTAGCTGCTTCTCCTTGGGCTTCCTATGAGCTATCATTTTCCTTTTGCTATGTGCCCTTACAATAGGCTCGTCGAATTCAACATGCTCTTCATTATTCATAGGGACACTTTCGGTGTGCTCCCCCTGAGGAGCTGCCTCCTCATCAACAGATTGCTCCCCCTCAATAGGAGCATCTTCCACTGTTACCTTTTCATGAGCAACTACTTGCTCCCCCTCACTGGGAGCTTCCTCCATCATCATTTCTGCAGTGTGGCCTGATGCCACAGCTTCTGCTACATGAACATCACTAATTACGGGCTCCTCTAGAGTGCTATGGATGGAGTCCAGTACATCCCTGAGTACTAAGGCTACTAGGGAAGAAGGAGGAACAACTTTTGAACATTGCCCAACGGGCTCAATCTGCTCAGGCAAGAGATCCTCAATTCTGCTAGCTGCTGCATTGACCTGAACATCTGCTGCTGCTGCTTCTGGTTCCTCCTGAACTAATGGAATCTGTTCCTGTTGTTCTAGAATACTTGGAACTGCTACTCTAGCTTCCTCTACTGGTACTGCTGCTTCTCCTACCTCTTCCTGGACTTCTTGGGCTTCGCCAATAATGGCCTCACCCTCAGCCACAGAGGTCTTTGACCATACACCATTTACAACTGAAAATCCACTTTTCCTTAAGTTCCTGCTGCGGATAGCCTGCCCCATCTTCTCAGAAACATCTCCTACCACACTGATGCCATAATGCTGAAATACCTTAGTTAAGAGATGGGCATAGGGTAGAGACACATTCAGCTTACTCTTCTTATCCCTTATCTGTGCACTTGCAAATTTCATCCTTTCCATAATGATTTCAGTCAAATTGATTTCTTGATTCTGGATGGCCCAGAACATTAAATCTGAGTCTGCTTTGGTGCATGTTGAAAAAGTAGCACTTCTGGGAACCAAAAATTGACAGACTATAAAGTGCAAAAGATGATTAAATGCATTCAACTGGTTGATATCTAGCTTCCCGTCCTTCAATTTGTATTCAGGACCAGCAATCCCTAATCCTTTTGCCTGGATATCCACAGTATGAACTCCACTATGACCGGAAGTAGTCACACAAAAGAGTGATGCTAATAAATCTCGTGTGACCCTAATCTAGGTACCCTTGACCATGGAAGTCAAGGTCCCATCTTCCTCTGTCTTCAGACATACATAGAATGCCTTCACTAGGTCAGGGTAACTTACTTCTGAGAAGGTGGCCATCTTCGTCCACCTAAATCTGTCCATAGCTGCGACGATGCTGCCCATTCCATTTTTTTGTAAATCTATCACATCTACTGCTTTGTGACCACACAGCTTAGTCTTCACGGTCGCAAACCTTTCTTGCTGCTCGGCGGTGAGAAATGCAGCTCCATAGCGCCCGACGCTGTCAGAAACACCAGAAGAGACCATGGAATTGAACGGGAAGGGTTTCTGGAGGACTGAGAAGAGGTTTAGAACAGAAGCCCTCAAGCAATTTATGGCGGGAAGCAGTTGGAAGCTTGAAATCTCAGGGAGTCGATGCCGGAGTCGATAGGGTATCACCTCAGGCAGAAGGAAGAAGATGATGAAGGAATGCGAATCGTTGCCACACAGATTTTGGGATATTAAAAAAAATGACCTTTAGAATTTGGAGGCGCCATGATGGCAGAAAACAAAAAAATGACTAGTTCGATAGGAATAAACTCTTATAAAATAACGAACCGTCACGAAAAATTAAAAGGATAGGCAATAATTGGAATTTTGCACAAATTTTGGGAGGAAAAATAATTTACATTCTGAAAATTAATATTTCAGTTTTAAACATATAATTCTTTCACAATTTACACATGCCTAATTCCCTTCTAAGAGAAGTAAATCTCTCTTCAGGTAAGGCCTTTGTGAAGATATCTGCTAACTAATTGTTTGTATCAATAAATGAAATATCTATGTTGCCATTTGCTACATGATCATGAATGAAATGATATCTAACCTCGATGTGTTTTGTCCTTGAGTGTTGTACTGGATTCTTGGTTAGATTTATAGCACTGGTGTTGTCGCATAACAATGGAATTGTCTTGATATGTAGCCCATAATCCTCAAGTTGTTGCTTGATCCATAGGAGTTGTGTACAGCAACTTCCAGCAGCTACGTACTCAGCTTCAGCTGTTGACAGAGCTACTAAATTTTGTTTCTTTAAGGACCATGATATCAGACAACCTGCAAGGAATTGACAACAACCACTGGTGCTTTTTCTGTCTATTTTGCATCCAGCATAGTCAGCATCGGAGTATCGTACTAAATTAGTTTCACATGATTTTGGATACCACAGACCTAAGTCATGAGTTCTAGTTAAATATCTAAAAATTCTTTTAACGGAAATTAAATGAGACTCTCTAGGGTCTGCCTGATACCTAGCACACATGCATACACTAAATAGAATATCGGGTCTACTGGCTGTTAAGTATAGTAATGAGCGTATCATACCTTTGTAGACTTTTTGATCTACTTTCTTACCATCCTTATCACTGTCCAATCTTGTTGAGGTGCTCATTAGTGTTGACAGTGGCTTGGCGCTTTCAAATCCAAACTTTTTTAAGAGTTCCTTGGTGTACTTGGCTTGACAGATATGAGTCCCTTCCTTTCCTTGTTTGATTTGGAATCCAAGGAAGTAGTTGAGCTCCCCCATCATGCTCATCTCGAATTCTCCCTGCATTAGCTTTTCAAAATACTTGCAAAGAGATTCATCAGTGGACCCAAATATTATATCATCAACATATATTTGAACAAGCAAGATATGTTTGACTTTAGACTTAACAAATAATGTACCATCTACTTGACCTCTAATAAAACCATGATCTAATAGAAATGCACTTAATCGTTCATACCATGCTCTAGGTGCTTGTTTCAAACCATATAATGCTTTGTGTAATCTAAATACATGATTCGGAAAATCAATGTCATCAAAACCTGGAGGTTGTTCTACATATACTTCCTCCTTGATAAAACCATTTAGAAAAGTAGACTTTACATCCATTTGAAATAATTTCAAATCTAATGTTGAAGCATATGCAAGTAAAATCCTAATTGCCTCAAGTCTAGCTACAGGTGCATAGGTTTCATCGAAATCTATGCCTTCCTCTTGGGAATAGCCTTGAGCTACCAATCTGGCCTTGTTTCTTATGATCACACTAATTTCATCCAATTTATTTCTGAACACCCATTTGGTGCCAATAACTGGATGATCTGATGGCCTAGGAACAAGTGACCATACATGGTTTCTCTTGAACTGATTCAGTTCATCTTGCATGGCTAAAATCTAAGATTCATCAGTAAGAGCTTCATTGACTGTCCTAGGCTCTATTTGTGAAACAAATGCTAAGTAATCACATGGAATTACATTACCTCTTGTTCTTACCCCTACAGATGGATCACCAATGATATTTTCAGGTGGATGATCTTTCTTATATCTCCAGACCTTTAGAAGATTTTCATGTGAAATGTCCCTTTGTTGCAGGTCTTCCAGAGGTGGATCTTCGTTGTCCTCAATTGATGTGTTCTTTAGTTTCTTGTGCAATTCATCTGTTTCATCAATATCACTATCGACTTCCTTTCTCAAGAAAGGGTTAGTTTCATCAAAAATAATATGTACTGATTGTTCTATTAACAAAGTACGCTTATTAAATACTCTATATCCTTTAGGTTTAGAAGCATACCCCATGATGATACCTCCATCTGATTTTGCATCTAACTTACCAAGATCTCTTTTGCCTTTATTATGGATGAAACATGGACATCCGAATGTCCTGAAGTGACTGATCTTCAGCTTCTTTCCCTTATACAGTTCATATGTTGTCTTCTTCAAGATAGGCCTGATCATCACTCTGTTGATAATGTAACAAGCTGTGTTAACTGCTTCAGCCCAAAAATACCTTGGCAGATCATATTCTGACAACATTGTTCTTGCCATATCCAGTAGGGTTCTATTCTTCCTCTCAGCAACTCCATTTTGCTGTGGTGTCCTTGGTGCTGAGAAATTGTGCTCTATTCCTTTATCATCACAGAATTTGGTAAATTTTTCATTTTGGAACTCTCCTCCATGATCTGATCGGATTCTAATAATACTGTACTTCTTGTCTTTTTGTACCTTTTTACTGAAACTTACGAAACTTTCAAATGTATTGTCTTTGTGTTCTAGAAAGGACACCCATGTGAATCTTGAATAATCATCTACTATAACAAATCTAGAATTCCTTCTTCCAAGACTTGTGGTCCTCATTGGCCCTGATAAATCCATATGAAGGAGTTCTAAGGGTTTAGAGGTTGTTACCACAGTCTTTGACTTGAAAGATGACTTGGTATGCTTTCCTTTTACACATGGTCCACAGACACCGTCCATTCTTGTGCTGACCTTTGGTAGACCTTCCACTAGGCTTCTCTTGATCAGCTTTCTCATGCCATCCAAACTGTAGTGGCCCAATCTTCTGTGCCACAGCTCAGTTGACTGCTCCTTACTTGCTGCTAAACAGATATCATGATCCTTTAATTCTTCTAGGTAAAGCATGTACAGATTCTTTTCTATGTTAGCTTCGAAAATCACTGCTCTGTCGTTTATGATGCTGCACTTAGACTCTTGAAATCTGATTTGATGTCCTCTGTCACATAGCTGGCTTATGCTGATTAGGTTGTGCTTTAGACCTTTTACGCATAGTACATCTTCAATAAACATTTTCTCTTTATTGCCAATAGATCTGCATCCTATCACTATTCCTTTTCCATTGTCTCTATATGTCACTGTGTCTTCTTCAGCTTCGAGGTGAGAGAACAGCTTTCTATTACCTGACATATGCCTTGAGCACCCACTATCCAAATACCATTTGGATGCTCGAAGGTTTCCCTGAAATGAAAACATCAAGCTTTAGCTACCCAAGTTCTTTTCGGTCCTGGTTGGTTAGTGTCATCAATTTTTCTTTTAATTATCCATTTTTTGTATTTGGTTGGACAAGTTATTTTACTGTGACCTAGCCTGTTGCAATGGATACCACATGTTGTTTTACTTACCTTTTCATATGGAACATACTTAAAGTTTGATTTATATGAAGTATCTTGTTCAGCTACAAATTTAGGAGTTGGATACATTTTAGGGTATATTGTTGTGTCTTCATTATCTGGGGGTGTATAGCCTAATCCTTGTTTTCTTTTTCCTGACCGTCTAGCACCTTTTAATATTAAGAAATTTTTCCCGTTGGTGAATTTTTCTAGTGTACTAGATAGTTTTTCATTTTCTTCTGTTAGTGTTTTAATTTCCTCTTTCAATTCGTCTAAGGTTTCTTGTTTTTCTAATTTTATTATTTGTTTATTTTTATCTTTTAGATCTTCGCATAACAGATCATTTCTTCTTTTAAGTTCAGTGATTTGTTTCTCCATTTGCTCGTTTTCTGATTTTAAATCTGAATTGATATTTTCAAGGCAAGCAACATTTTTCTTACTACTAGCTTTTAGTAATTTAGATACTTCTCTATATTTACTATAAAGTTCATTAAAAGCTTCTTCCAAATCATCTGAATCTGAATCATTACAGGAAGAGAAAGATGATTTTGATGTTACCTTTTCTTCAGTGTTGGCCATGAGTGCCAAGTTGGCTTCTTCTTCTTCTTCATTGCTTGAGCTTGACTCGCTGTCTGAGTCACTACTGTTGTCTCAAGCCGCTGCCATAGCTTTCTTCTTGAATCTTCTTGGTTTTCTTGAACTTTCCTTCTTTCTGAATTAACTTTTCTTCAGCTTCGGACATTCTGCTCTCATATGTCCGGGCTTCATACACTCATAGCATGTAGGCTCAGCTTTCTTTTGATCCTTTCCTTCTGTCTTCTTAAAGTCTTTGTTTTTCTTGAAATATCTTCTACTGGACTGATACTTTTTTTCTCTTTGCTAGTATTCTTTGTAGCCTTCTTGATAACATCGCTTCTTCGTCTTCGTCGTCTTCATTGCTTTCATTATTGTCTGAAAACTCTTCTGACAAGTCTTTTTCAGCTTTGAGAGCATTTGAGTGTTTCTTTCTGCTCGAAGACTCTCCCAGTCTCTCCATGTTGATTTCATGGGCCATAAGGGACCCAACGAGTTTCTCCAATAACATCCTCTTCAGGTCATTGGCTTCTTCTATAGCTGTTACTTTGGGACTCCAAGAAGATGGTAGAGATCTCAAAATCTTACCATGTCTCCCATTTCGTAAGTCTTTCCAAGACTTGCTAACCCATTTGTGATGTCTATAAATCTGCTAAACATTTGGGTTATTGATTCTCCTGGCTACATTTGAAACCTTTCATATTATTTCACCAGTATGTCTATCCTGGTTTCCTTGACTTTGTCGGTGCCTTTGTATGTGATCCTGAACTTTTCCTTCATTCCCATAGCGGATTTGCAGGCGGAAATTCTGTTGAATTCCTTCTTGCTAAGAGCAGAGCATAGAATGCTCTTGGCTTTGCAGTTTAGGGAGATCTTTTTCTTGTCGTCTTCAGTCCACTTATCTCTTTCATTAGTAACTAAAAGATCACCTTCTTCAACTATTGACCAGATCTAATAGTCGAGACCTTGTAGGAAATACTCCATTCTTATTTTCCAACAGGTGTAATCTTCTCCATCGAATAGCAGTGGCCTGTTAACTGGACCTTCAGAGTGACCTTGGGCTGCCATTTGATCTTTTCTCTTCAGATCGTTGGATCTTCTTCTTTGTCAAAGAGACTAGCTCTGATACCACTTGTTGCCCAGCTAGCAAGCCCAGAGGGGGGGTGAATGGGATTCATAAAAATATTGAGTACCTTAAACCTGTTCACAAAGAGTTTAAAAAAACACACTTCGATGGGTGTTAGTGTTAGTAAAGAAAGATAGTAAACGCAAAGCAAGCACATAGACAACACAAGGAATTATCCTGGTTCAGACCTCCTCTCCACAGGAGTCCTACGTCCAGTCCCTGGGCAACAACTCAGGATTCCACTACCCAAGGGTACTGTCCCCCTTATGGACACTTACACACCAAGCCGCAGCTGGTCTTCTCTTCACAACCCGAAGAGGAAATTGCAACACCCTAGAACCCACCAGGTCTTCTTCTCTTTCCCGGGCACGAAGGTAGCCCACTTCTTTTACAGGCTCAGAAGCAACCTCTTGGTACAAAGCCCAGTGTGGTTCTTCTAGTTATAGGTGCCCTGCAAGCCAATTCACATGAGTGATGGCACTTGTAATTATGTACAATATCTTTTGGTAATATTATAATGGTATTTTCTCACTGTATATTCCATGCGTATGTATACTGTGATGTCTATGGGTCTGTGCAACAGCAATTGAATCATGATGAGATCATGATAATGAGGTCGATCCTCTTTAAACACAGATCCTAAATATTCCTAGTCATAGGTTACTCAAGAAGGATATTGAGATGACCGGAAAGACCGGTGTGCCATATACCTGTCCATATGATGGAAGCAGCTGGTCTCATAGCTGCTTGTGTGGAGACACTAGGGATATGGTGCAGGTGCTTATTGGAGAATGAGTTCACTGAATGATCCGTTCTCGAAATGCTATATGGTTAATGATACCTGATTGTCGGATAGAAATTCCGTAGTCTCAGTTATGTAACTGGTCCTTAGACTTGAGACACCAAAGATGTCTTATTTGAGTACTCCATTCTTTGATACTGGTTTTATAGGTCTGGATGTTCCAGGTCTAGTATAGCCAGTCATTGGGAATGGTAGCCAACCTTATGAAGGCAATTATGTGTCAATAAAGGATCATCCACTCTCGGTATCGTGAGAGGAATATCCCATATTGTCTTACTCAGGCAAATCCCTGGCGAGGGTCAATTGGATTTAGTGAGAAGGAGTTCTCCGGGAGAATCCGATAAGAGTTTGACTTTAACAGATTCCGTATAGGCCTGACAACACTATGCCTAATATACGGTCTCTGGGATAATAGATGGATGAGGGACTACAGGTACACGGTAACTGTGGGCAGACAGGTCCAATGGATTTGATCACTCATATCGTCTGGGGATTATGGCATAGTGGCCTAGTATGTTCATAATCGATGAGTTGAGTGAATTATTATGGAGATAATAATTCACTAAGACAAAAGGAGTTCTGATGAGTACAACTCATAGCCAGCTCGATATTGGGCCTAGAGGGTCACACACAAAAGGTGGATAACACGATGAATAGAGGATTGGATAAAAGTTATCCAATAAGCCTTATTTAACCCATTATGGACCTATTGGGTAAGACCCAATAAGCCTTGATAAGGATCCATTAAGGGAGCATACTAGGATCATGCCACCTCACCCCTTCTGGAAGGAGGACACCTCATCATCATTAATCATCATTACATGATGAGGTGTCCCTGCGAGGTGTCTTTTGTCATAATTAAATGACGAGGTGTCTTGTCCCTTGTCATGATTACATGATGAGGTGTCCCTGCGAGGTGTCCCTTGTCATGATTACATGACAAGGTGTCCTTGCAAGGTGTCCCTCTTGTCATCATGACATTGTGAGGTGTCTCTGCGAGGTGTCCCTTGTCATGATTATATGATGAGGTGTCCTTGCAAGGTGTCCCTCTTGTCATCATAACATGGTGAGGTGTCCCTGCGAGGTGTCCCTTGTCATGATTACATGACGAGGTGTCCTTGCAAGGTATCCCTTGTCATGATTACATGATGAGGTGTCTTGCAAGGTGTCCTCTTGTCATCATGACATGCTGAGGTGTTCCTGCGAGGTGTCCCTTGTCATGATTACATGACGAGGTGTCCTTGCAAGGTGTCCCTCTTGTCATCATGACATGGTGAGGTGTCCCTGTGAGGTGTCCCTTGTCATCATGACATGATGAGGTGTCCCTGATGAGGTGTCCTTTAGGCTCTCTATAAATAGATGGGATTCTCTTTGAAGTTTATGGGCTAGAGCTTGTGAAGAGAAACCACCTACTTCATCCCCCCTTCCCGTCTCACCCTCCTGTGTTCTCCCTAGGCATGAGGAGAACTTGGAGGGTCGAGCCCTCTTGTTGTTGCTGCTACTTGCTGCTGTTGGCCGCTGTGTGGCATTGCACGACTAGGAGGAGTGGCACCACCGGTGTAGGAGGGGTCATCGTCATCGTTGATCATCCACTGTGTGGATACCGCTAGAGGGAGTCTCGCGAGAGCTTCTTCAAACAAGGACTAGTTCTACGCTTCAGGGGATATACGATCTCTCCTAGGTGAGATTGTCTCACGCCTTATTTGTATGTATGTTTACATGCACCGTACATCATAGCCCGATCAAGTACATAGATGGAAATCGATTTTTTGTTTTACTTCCACTGCACATGTGATGCATCAAGTCGATTTCCAACAGTGGTATCAGAGCCAAGGTTAGGCTATGATGTTCGTGTTTTGATATTTTGATCGATTCAGATTGATTAATAGTTAATCCATGTATTAGATTAAGAGTTAATCTAATAGTTTTATTATTAAAGTGTTTAATTAATTTCTAGTAGCTTATATATATCCATGTGATGTGTATATTGTGGGCGGATGATCATGGACCTATGTGTGGATGGTGATTCATTGGGGTCTGCGAGCCCCCTTCTCTTTCTCATTAAAATCATTGTGTATTTCTACCTCTCCCAATGGTGTAATTCCCCTTGATATGATCAAGGTTTCTTAATTAATTAATGTACATTTTTGGGCCTGCGTGCCTATAGTCATTTGTAATTATTGTAATTATTTGAAATCACTCTCGGAGGCACGGCGGAAGCATGGAATCACCGACGGAGCTAATGACGAAGAGGAGGATGAACACCGTGCATGGGATGCATTGGGAACACACATAGGGCTTAGTGATCAAGTCTTTTGGCTCAGGCTTGATCACACTAGAATTTGGTCCATAATCATCTGGTGTGGTTAATTATATGTATGATTTATATTCATTTCCGCACCTACTAGGTACATATTTGCATGCGATGTAAGTATATGCTAAATATATGTGTGGGACGTGTATTATTTAGCTATGAGACCACTCAAATAAAATAAAAACCTCTGCTTTTAATATATTAAGTCGGCAAGCATGTAGCAATAAGATTGACTCACGTGGCCTTCCATCATTATAGGGCAGACGTCTTTATTGATATAGAGTGGGTTGGCGGAGTCACTCCGGGCTCACCTATATTGGAATTTGATATCTGGCCTACGACATGGAGATGTTACCGGGACTTGAGGACAGGGTATGTTTGGCCGAGTCCCTCGGGAACATATCACCGAATCAAACTCATCTAGTAATTATGGTGTTGACTTAACCAAACATCATGGTTGGCGGATGTGACGGGAATAATAAGAGTTGTGATTGACAAGAGTTGCCTACCATTTGGGCTTGGTATGATTGGTCGAGTCCCTCAAGGTCATGCCAAGATGCCAAATTGGATCCCGATCCCCACTAGAAGTTTTCTGGAAACTTCCAATTCACATGCTAGAGGGTGTCATGTGTCTTGCGAGAAAATAGTGGGATAAAATTGAGATAAAAATCCATGTCTTAATTTTCTACAAATCCAAAAGTCTGCATGTTGTTTATTTCTGCTACATCTTTATTTTTCAGAAAAAATGTCGCTTGCAAACCCACTACGTAGCATATTAGATGTCATCATCTCACTGGTCCTAACTACGCTGATTGGCTTCAGAACCTGAGAATTGTTCTTACGGCAGAGAAAATTGTGTATGTCCTCGATGAGATCGTGGCCGAGCCAGTGGAATGGACTAGTGAGGAAGTTATTTCTCACTATAAGAAGTATAAGGAGACTCGGTTCTTGCTCAATGTTATATGTTAGCCTCTATGACTCCCGAGCTGCAAAGACAGCATGAAAAGATGGATGCTCAATCCATCATGCTGCATCTTCGCACCTTGTTTGAGGAGCAAGGACGGACTCAAAGATACGAGATATCAAAGAGTCTGTTCAGGATGAGGATGATAGAAGGGGCATCGGTTCAGAACCATGTCCTGAAGATGATTGAGTGAATCGAGAAGCTCACAGGTCTAGGACTTGTCCTCGAGGATGACTTGTGTGTGGATCTAATACTTCAATCCCTTCCAGATTCTTTTTCACAGTTCATTATGAATTTCAATATGAACAAGATAGTGGCAACCCTGCCTGAGCTCCTTAATATGTTGAGGGAAGCAGGGTTCCATTAAGAAGGAGAAGCCAGTTCTCCATGTTGATGAGATCAACAAGAAGAGGAAGGCACGGAAGACCCTTATAAAGGGCAAAAGCAAAGGCAATAAAGTGGGCAAGGCAAAGGTTGCCAAGAAAGACCCGGCCAAGGATAAAGGAAAGTGCTTCCACTGTGACAAGGATGGGCATTGGAAGAGGAACTGCAAGGAATACCTAGTAGAAAAGGCAAAGCAGAAGCTTGGAGAAGCTTCAGGTATATTCATGATTGATCTCCATTTGTCAGAAAATTATGATAATGCATGGGTATTAGATACTACATGTGCATCTCATATTTGCAATTCGTTGCAGGTCTGACAAAGTGTAGGAGACTGGCAAAGGGTGAGGTTGACATAAGAATGGGGAATGGCGCAAAAGTTGTTGCTGTTGCTGTCGGCGAAGTCAACCTACTACTACCTCGTGGAGCCGCACTTGTGTTGGATAAATGTTACTTTGTTCCCTCTATCATCAAAAACATCATTTCCATTTCATGTTTGACTAAAAATGGATATAAGTTTGTTTTGAGAACAATGGTTGTTCATTGATTTTGGATGATGAATCATTAGTAAAGGAACATTGTTCAATGGTTGTTTACATTAGATGTTGCTTCACATGTCATGAATGTTAGTATGTCTAAAAGAAAGAGAGATGAGGTGAACGAAGCTTACCTATGGCATTGTAGGCTAGGTCATATCCATGAGGGTAGAATTCAAAGGTTGTTAAAGGATGGATATTTAGACCCATTTGATTATGAATCATATGCAACCTGTGAATCTTGCCTTCAAGGAAAGTTGACCAACTCTTCATTTAGTGGAACTGGAGAGAGAGCTTCTGAGTTACTAGAACTTATACATACTGATGTATGTGGACCTATGTCCATACAAGCCAGAGGAGGATATTCTTACTTCATTACATTCACTGATGACTTCTCAAGGTATGGACATGTGTACTTAATGAAGTACAAGTCTGAGGCCTTTGAAAAATTCAAAGAATATAAGAATGAAGTAGAAAATCAGACTTGAAAGAGTATTAAGATTCTTCATTCAGATCGAGGAGGAGAGTACATGAGTACAGAGTTCACCAATTTCTAAAGGACCATGGGATTCTATCCCAATGGACTCCTCCTCATACACCTCAGCTCAATGGTGTATCGGAAAGGAGGAATCGCACACTGTTGATATGGTGCGATCCATGATGAGTTTTGCCAACCTACCTATGTCATTCTGGGGATATGCCCTACAAACCGCATTACCTTCTGAACAGAGTTCCAACTAAGACGGTAGTGTCTACTCCATATGAGATATGGAAAGGGAAGAAGCCCGATCTTAAAGTTATTAAGATTTGGGGCTGCCCTACCCACGTTAAGAGACACAATCCTGATAAATTGGAATCAAGGTCAGAACGGTGCATATTCGTAGGATACCCCAAGGAAACTTGTGGTATTATTTCTATCACCCCGAGGACCAAAAGGTCTTTCTTGCCAAGAGAGCAGTGTTTCTTGAGAAGGAACACATTCTTGGTGGAAATAGTTGGAGTGTGATAGAATTGAGTGAGGTTGGGGAACCTAGCTCAAGCACCATTCTGCAAGAAGAGTCTGTTTAGGTACCTATCACACAAATTCCAAATTTTCGTAGGTCAAGTAGAGTTCCTATCCCTCCTGAAAGATATGTGGGACATATCAAGGGACAAGACTCCGAGGATATTGATCCTCAAACCTACGAGGAGGCTATATGAGCATAGACTCCAGGAAATGGCAAGAGGCCATGAATTCTGAGATGGATTCCATGTACTCCAACCAGGTTTGGAACCTAGTTGATGCACCTGAGGGTATTGTACCCATTGGGTGCAAATGGATCTTCAAGAAGAAGATTGGAGTAGATGGAAAGGTAGAGACCTTTAAGGCAAGACTTGTGGCAAAAGGATATCGTCAAAGGCAAGGTATTGACTATGATGAAACTTTTTCACCCGTTGCCATGCTAAAATCTATCAGAATTTTATGGCCATTGCAGCATACCATGACTATGAGATCTGGTAGATGGATGTAAAAACCGCATTCCTCAATGGCAACCTCGAGGAAGAGGTGTATATGATACAGCCTGATGGATTCATTTCGAGAAAAGTCCAGATAAGGTGTGCAAGTTGCTTAAGTCTATTTATGGACTAAAGCAAGCTTCCCGAAGTTGGAACATAAGGTTTGATGAGGTAATCAGATCTTATAACTTCGTTAAGAACGAAGATGAGCCTTGTGTATATAGGAAGGTAAGTGGGAGTGTTATCATTTTCTTGGTGTTGTATGTGGATGACATTTCTCATTGGAAATGATATTGGAATGCTATCCACAGTTAAGACTTGGTTATCAAAGAACTTCTCCATGAAGGACTTAGGGGAAGCATCCTACATTTTGGGGATTCGGATCTATAGAGATAGATCTAAGAGGATACTTGGCTTGTCCCAGTCCATGTACATAGACACCATAGTCAAAAGATTTGGCATGGAAAATTCCAAAAGAGGTCTCATACCACTGAGACATGGAATTTCTCTTTCTAAGAGTATGTCTCCAAAGACTCTAGAAGAAAGGGCATACATGGATAGAATACCCTATGCGTCTGCTATAGGATCTATCATGTATGCAATGTTATGTACTAGACCTGATATAGCGCATGCTCTAAGTGTTACGAGCAGGTATCAGGGAGATCCAGGTTTGGAACACTAGAAGGCAGTAAAGTGTATCCTTAAGTACTTAAGAAGGACTAAGGATCTTTTACTAGTATATGGAGGAGGTAGCCTAAAGGTTGAAGGCTACACGGACTCAAGTTTCCAGTCTGATATCGATGATAGTAAGTCTAACTCAGGATATGTTTTTACCCAGAATGGAGCAGCAGTAAGCCGGAAGAGTTCCAAGCAAGAGACTACTGCTGACTCGACTACCGAGGCAGAGTATATTGCTGCTTCAGAAGCAGCAAAAGAAGCTGTCTAGATGAAGAAGTTCATCACAGATTTAGGAGTGGTGTTTGGCCATCAAGAGCCAATTTCTTTGTTATGCGACAACAACGGGGCGATTGCTCAAGCAAAGGAATCTAGGTCTCATCAGAAGTCTAGCACGTTCTAAGGAGGTTCCACTTGATCAGAGAGATTGTGGCCCGTGGCAATGTAGCAGTAAAAAGAATTTCATCTGATGATAACATTGTGGATCCACTGACAAAGCCACTGACTCAAATTGTTTTTGAGCGACACGAGGTCTGATGGGAATCAGACATGTAGGTGATTGGTTTTAGGTCAAGTGGGAGATTGCTAGTTATAGGTGCCCTGCAAGCCAATTCACGTGAGTGATGGCACTTGTAATTATGTACAATATATTTTGGTAATATTATAATGGTATTTTCTCACTGTATATTCCATGCGTATGTATACTGTGATGTCCATGGGTCTGTGTAATGGGAATTGCATCATGATGAGATCATGATAATGAGGTCGATCCTCTTTAAATATAGATCCTAAATATTCCTAGTCATAGGTTACTCAAGAAGGATATTGAGATGACCGGAAAGACCGGTGTGCCATATACCTGTCCATATGATGGAAGCAGCTGGTCTCATAGCTGCTTGTGTGGAGACACTAGGGATATGGTGCAGGTGCTTATTGGAGAATGAGTTCACTGAATGATCCGTTCTCGAAATGCTATATGGTTAATGATACCTGATTGTCAGATAGAGATTCCGTAGTCTCAATTGTGTAACTGGTCCTTAGACTTGAGACACTAAAGATGTCTTGCTTGAGTACTCCATTCTTTGATACTGGTTTTATAGGTCTGGATGCTCCAGGTCTAGTATAGCCAGTCATTGGGAAAGGTAGTCAACCTTACGAAGGCAATTATGTGTCAATAAAGGATCATCCACTCTCGGCATCGTGAGAGGAATATCCCATATTGTCTTACTCAGGCAAATCCCTGGCTAGGGTCAATTGGATTTAGTGAGAAGGAGTTCTCTGGGAGAATCCGATAAGAGTTTGACTTTAACAGATTCCGTATAGGCCTGACAACACCATGCCTAATATACGGTCTCTGGGATAATAGATGGATGAGGGACTACAGGTACACGGTAACTGTGGGCATACAGGTCCAATGGATTTGATCACTCGTATCGTCTGGGGATTATGGCATAGTGGCCTAGTATGTTCATAATCGATGAGTTGAGTGAATTATTATGGAGATAATAATTCACTAAGACAAAAGGAGTTCTGACGAGTACAACTCACGGCCAGCTCGATATTGGGCCTAGAGGGTCACACACAAAAGGTGGATAACGCGATGAATAGAGGATTGGATAAAAGTTATCCAATAAGCCTTATTTAACCCATTATGGACCTATTGGGTAAGACCCAATAAGACTTGATAAGGATCCATTAAGGGAGCGTACTAGGATCATGCCACCTCACCCCTTCTGGAAGGAGGACACCTCATCATCATTAATCATCATTACATAATGAGGTGTCCCTGCGAGGTGTCCCTTGTCATGATTAAATGACAAAGTGTCCTTGCAAGGTGTCCCTTGTCATGATTACATGATGAGGTGTCCCTGCGAGGTGTCCCTTGTCATGATTACATGACGAGGTGTCCTTGCAAGGTGTCCCTCTTGTCATCATGACATGGTGAGGTGTCCCTGCGAGGTGTCCCTTTCATGATTACATGATGAGGCGTCCTTGCAAGGTGTCCTCTTGTCATCATGACATGGTGAGGTGTCCCTGCGAGGTGTCCCTTGTCATGATTACATGACGAGGTGTCCTTGCAAGGTGTCCCTTGTCATGATTACATGACGAGGTGTCCTTGCAAGGTGTCCCTTGTCATGATTACATGATGAGGTGTCCTTGCAAGGTGTCCCTCTTGTCATCATGACATGGTGAGGTGTCCCTGCGAGGTGTCCCTTGTCAGGATTACATGACGAGATGTCCTTACAAAGTATCCCTCTTGTCATCATGACATGGTGAGGTGTCCCTGTGAGGTGTCCCTTGTCATCATGACATGATGAGGTGTCCCTGATGAGGTGTCTGTTAGGCTCTCTATAAATAGAAGGGGTTCTCTTTGAAGTTTATGGGCTAGAGCTTGTGAAGAGAAACCACCTACTTCATCCCCCCTTCCCGTCTCACCGTCCAGTGTTCTCCCTAGGCAAGAGGAGAACTTGGAGGGCCGAGCTCTCTTGTTATTGCTGCTACTTGCTGCTGTTGGCCGATGTGTGGCGTTGCACGACTAGGAGGAGTGGCACCACCGGTGTAGGAGGGGTCATCGTCATCGTTGATCATCCACTGTGTGGATACCGCTAGAGGGAGTCTCGCGAGAGCTTCTTCAAACAAGGACTAGTTCTACGCTTCAGGGGATATACGATCTCTCCTAGGTGAGATTGTCTCACGCCTTATTTGTATGTATGTTTACATGCACCGTACATCATAGCCCGAACAAGTACATAGATGGAAATCGATTTTTTATTTTACTTCAGCTACGCATGTGATGCCTCAAGTCGATTTCCAACAGGTTCTACACTCAGCTTCCAGCTGATCTTCCTTCTAACCGAAGGGAATAAATACAAGAAAACAGCTAATGAAAACAAGCCCCTAGATGAAGCTTAAACAATGCTGGATCTAAAGCTATGACTGAAAGTAGAAAGGTCTACAAGACATGAACTCTCTCAGTACTAAAGGCTCTCTGAAGGAACTACACTGAACTCAGAGAGCAAGAGCTAGGACAAATGAGAGTGAGAACTATGCTCTTCAGAATGCTCGTAGAGGGCTTGAAAGATTGTCGTAAGCACTGTAATTGTGATTGTTGTTCCCCATTTGATTTGGAGCTTCAGTCTTCTATTTATATATTCAATTTGAAAATTGAACGTTGAAGTGTCTATTGTCTCTAAGCTCTGGTATACGTTAGACTGCATGGTCCTGTAGAGCATCCCGTTCAACGGTCTTTAGCCTTCCATGCATGCAAAGAGAGATGATCTTCAGAAATATCCATTGGCTTTTATTGTGTCCAACGTTGTATGAGAAGTGCTGTCAGAGGCCTGCATGCATTAAATGCTAAACAATAGACAGCTAGATTGTCTCTTGTTACTAGTCAACGTTAGAATGAATATTCACTAAAATAGAAATGCCATTTTGCTCTTCTAAAAAGATGCTTACAGGATAAGTATGGAAATAGAACATATCGTTTGCATGCACTATAGTGATACGTTCAGTCATAATAAATGCATGACTGTCAGAAATATATACGTGAAGACTTTGACTTTTCAACGAACTCATAAATGAGTTCAAATATCAAGACGTTATATTCCATGAAATCACTATATGCATGACTTATGAAATCGTTATGCAAAGGAGACGTTATCCATGTAAATCGTTATGCATTCATAAGCAAACCGATGCACATACAAATCGTTATGCATTAATAACCAAATAGTTGTAGAGACAAATCGTTATGATATTATCAGCAAGTCATTATGAGCAAGTTGTCAGAGACAAAACGATGTGAGTGAATCGTTGTTTGCTGTATCGAATCGTTATGGCGACTAAGTCGTTATGTAACTAAGCAAATCGTTACAATGACAGAGTCGTTGTGTAACTTATCGAATTGTTGCAAGGATCAAATCGTTGTGAGACTTAACGAGTCGATGTGAAGCCGAAATCGTTGTGAGCGCAAATCGTTGTTCTCATTTAAGAAATCGTTGTGAGAGCAAATCATTGTTCTCACTTAAGAAATCGTTGTGAGAGCAAATCGTTGTTCTTACTTAAGAAATCGATGCGATAACCAAATCGTTGTGAGAGCAAATCGTTGTTCTCACTTAAGAAATCAATGTGATAACCAAATCGTTGTGAGAGCAAATCGTTGTTTTCACTTAAGAAATCGATGCGAAGACCAAATTGTTGTGAATCAAGTTGATGTGATCTCTAAGCAAATCGTTATGAGAAGCAAATCGTTGCGATCTCTTAGCGAATCGTTATGAGTGGCAAATCATTGTGATCTCTTAGCGAATCATTATGAGAGGGACTGCAATAGAATAGCAATGACTTATGAAATCGTTATAGAACCAAAATCGATGTGAATAAGGAAATCGTTATGATTCTAAGGAATCATTTAACAACTAGAGAGTCGATGTGTACTTACAAAATTTCATGCTTTGAACTCACATTGCTATAGAGTAAATACTACTTACCCATTTAGCTTGTTATTCCTTGTTTTATTTCCTGTGCTCAAATCTCATAGAAAATATGTTAGAATAAACTTTATTATAGTTTTGTTAATCATCAAAATAAATATGTTATTACTTTAAATTACATGGGGATAAACTGATCATCAACTTTGACTTTTAGATGCAATCGATGTTTCATATAGGTAATCGATGTTTGAGTGTAATTGGTGTTTGAATGTAATCCATGTTGAAATGAAGTCGATGTGAACATAATCCATGTATAAGTGTAATCGATGTTGAAGCATAATCGATGATGGAATGAAGTTGATGTTCTAGATGAAATCATTATTGAACGAGTCGATGTTTGAGTGAAATCGATGTTCAACTGAAATCGATGTTGAATGGGGTCAATGTTTGAGAGAAATCGATGATCAAGTGAAGTCGATATTGAATGGAGTCGATGTTTGAATGAAATCGATGTTCAAGTGAAATCGATGTTGAATGGAGTTGATGTTCAAGACAAATCAATGTTCAAGTGAAATCGATGTTTGACATGAAATCGATGTTGATGTCGATGTTTAAGATGAAATTGATGTTGAAGTCGATGTTTGTGATGAAATCAATGTTGAAGTCGATGTTTGAGATGAAATCGATGTTGACTAAAAAAAATTGAGGAAACCAGCAGCTATTGACAGGCAGGTTGCACTGTCGACAGCCCAGCCCTTGAATCAGAAATACATTTCTGGAAGACACATATGCTACACTACCTGTCGATAGCCGCTGTTAAGTTGCCACATGTAAGCAACATGATGTGACATACAGTGTACGCTGTGGACTTAGAGAAATTTCGTTGTGTTGATACTTAGGTTCTATGTAAGCATGAAATATGTTTGTATACATAAAAGCCTTTTGAATTATTATTTTTCATGAATGGTAAAGATGAAGATATTAAAAGGTTTTGTCATACAGAAAGTCTTAACAGGTTTTGCCATAGCAAAAATATTATAATTAGTTGTTTAGCAAAATAGATAGGAATAGTTGCTCAACACTGTAAAATCAGATGAACTTGATGCAAGGGGCTTGCCGTCAGGATGGGTTAACGGCATGATCGACTGTCGTTAACTCAGGAACTTAGCAGCAAGAAAGTTGTCGTCAACCTCCTGTCTGCAGAAAGTGTAGACTGAACACAAAAAAAATAAGAAATTTAGCGGTCCAGGACACGAGTTAAAAATTTAGAAAAATCCCTAAACTCTAGGTGATAGGTCTAGGGATGAAACCTCTAAGTTACTTGCCTCTCTAAAAACCCCTGAAGATGAAATTTGTCGAAGAAGCCCTCCTTGGACAAGCCAAAGAGGTGACTTTCCACGCTTTGATTCAATCTTCACGCTCTTGCAGATGATCCCCCATCGTTAGGAGAGCTTCTCTACCTTCAGCAGAGACTCTCCTTTGCAGTAGATCATCGGTGAAGCCTTCAGATCGTCGGATCAACCCTCACAAGTTCTCTCTTTCCTCTCCCCGAAACTTAGAAAATCTTTCTGGGTCAAAGTCCTCTCTTTGCAGAGATGACTTGGTTTTATAGGCAATTGGGTCGTGGGAATTCTAGGTCATAAGAGTCCTAACCATTGGGGACGTTTCCTAATCTATCTCTCGGAGAAAATGGGACAGTTTCAGATCTGGAATCCCAAACGCAGCCGGAGAAGTTAACGACCACATAGCTGCCACCAACAAGAAGTAAACGTCAATCGATGTTGACGTCTAGATCTTTTGGCCTCACAGTAAACGACACAAGTATTGTCGTCAACCAGCCCTTAACGTCAATGGATGTTGACGTTAAGAAGAAATTTTGGGCAGAACAATAAAACATCAAAACAGTCACAAAATACACAGAAACTGTAGGGCCTTACAGATTGTTTCCTCCAAGTTTTCACTTGTTTCACACACACCACACTAAATACTAACAACTCTATTTAGTGCTATCTATTTTCAAATAAATTTTTAAAAGTGCAAGAAGTCCTATTCACCCCACTCTAGGACATCTATAGGGTCATCTCGATCCAACAAGTGGTATCAGAGTGAGGTCTTCTCAGAAGAATCGAAAGATTTGAGAAGATATGGCATTTGAAGCTCACAACTATGAAGGTCAGTCAGTCACCAGACCACCATTCTTTAATGGTGAGGATTACCAGTACTGGAAGATGAGAATGGAATGCTTCATTCGAGGCACAAACTTTGATCTGTGGCAGGTAATAAAACAAAGTGATTTTGCTATAATTGCTGATGGAACTTCTGCATTATCTATAGCTGATAAAAGAAACATGTCCCTAAACTATGAAGCCAAGAATTATCTATGTTGTGCGTTATCTAAAAGAGAATTTAATAGACTATCTACTTGTAGAACTGCTAATGAAATGTGGGATAAACTATAAGTAACCTATGAAGGAACTGATAGAGTAAAGCAAACTAGAATAGATATTCTTGTCTCCTAATATGAACAATTCAAAATACTTCCTAATGAAAATATAACCCAAATGTATAATAGATTCTCAAACATAATAGTAGGTTTGAGTTCACTAGGTAAAAATTTTACTAATGAAGAAGTAGTAAGAAAATTCCCTTGATCATTAACTCATACTTGGACCCCTAAGGTCACTGCTATTGAAGAAGCACATGACCTAACAGAACTTTCTATTATTAAATTGATTGGTTCTCTAATGGCTCATGAAATTAATATGGAAAGATTTTCTGAAAGCTCTTCGAAAAAGAAAATGTCAAATGATTTGAAAGCTACAGATTCTTCTTCCACTGAAGGTTCAAAAGAGAAATCAAAATACAGTGATGATGAAGCCATGCTGTCAAGAAAACTCCAAAGGATTCTTGCCAAGAAGATGAAATTTGGCTTAAAGAGATATTTCAAAAAGGTAAAGAAGAAAGAGCCAACTTGCTATGAATGCAATCAGCCAGGACACTACAAATCATAATGTCCTAAGCTCAAGAAGAAAGATCCAGCTGAAAAATATAACAAAAAGAAAGGTAAAGAAAGAAAGTTTAGAAAATACAAAAAGAATGCAATGGCAGCAGCATGGGATAATGAAGAAGCTACAAGTTCAAACTCTTCAAGCTCATAATTTTTTTTTTTTTTTTAATGAAAGGTCACAGGATCAGCGAACTAGCTAAGTGCACCACTCCCCAGCGGGGAGTAGTGTGATCACTCCCCTGGTGCAAATTCCTGGAACCTGAAATTTTATAAAAGAGATAATAGTTGATATAAAAACTTTGGGGCATACCCCTGTCAGAGAACCCATACAAGAAAGGAAGAACCCAAGTACCAACCCATCCAAAACCAAACTCATACAAGATCACACTAAATCCAATTAAACCTGACGGAAGCTAAGTAAACCCGCCTTGTCAATCAGTATAGCTCCTCGAGATGACTGTGGAAGAGAAGATAAGTCATAAAACACCGAGCTGGAAGCAGTATGACATGCATGATTAGCTAAAGAGTTCGCTGCTTGATTTCCTTCCCGATAAGTATGCACTAACCGCGGCTTCATCAGATCAACCAGACGGAGCAGTCCGCGCCACCAAGGGAAGACAGCCCAATGGGGAAAACGACCCGCTGAAATCGCTTGCAGAGTTGTATGAGAATCCGAGTACAGAATGGAGATGTTCAAGTTCCGTTGCTTTGCTAATCGTAGCCCATCATATATAGCTCGGACTTCAGCAACAGCACTACTACCCATGCCATAGTAAAAAGAGAAACCACATAGAAAAACTCCATGTTTATCTCTGATACAACCCCCACCACCACTCGGTCCTGGGTTACCTTTGGAAGCTCCATCAACATTCAAACAGTAGCCATTCAAAGGAGGGATCCAACTGACCAGGGAAGGAAGCTTGATGCTGACAGCGAGAGTAATATTGAACATCTGGAGAATGGCTGCATGGCTATGAGAAATAGAACCATAGAATTTAGTAGAAGCAATTGAAGACGCACGGTCATAAGGATTTTCTTTTTAATAGACTCAATCTGAGAAAAGACACCCCCATACGAGCCGTACATCTAAATTTCCAGATTTCCCATAGCATGGTAATAGACATCAATAATCCAACAACCTGTAAAGGAGAGCTCATAGAAGTACCCACAACAATACTCCAAAATCTGATGGAAACATGATCACTCCATGACATTTTATTGCATAGGAGAGGAGCCACCCAGGACCAAAGATCTTTAGCAATCATACTGGAGACAAATAGGTGATCTAGACTTTCCTGCTCATGAGAGGTACAGCACACACACTTGGAAGCGATTGGAATGCCACACTCCACAATCCGCGAATCTACTGCTACTGCTCTATGGATCAGTTTCCAACCGAACATGGCAACACGAGGAGGGATAAAGTGGGACCACAGTTTCATCCATGCACTACGGCCCACGCCAGAGGCTGAAGCTAAGAGATAAGCTGATTTCACAGAAAAATCACCATGGGGATTGGGATCCCAAATAAATTTATCAGGCTGGTCCGAAAGAAGCGATTGCCCATGCTGAGGAGATAAGCTAAGAGAAGACCAAACCGGGTTATCAACATCAAATAAGATATCTCTAACCGAAGCATGAGGACTAGTAATTGCACTCGAATTCTGAAGGAGATGTAAGAGACTAGATTCGCCTATCCAAGTATCAAGGTAAAATTTCACAGTATTACCATCCCCACCAATCCACCTTGTATGAGCCAAGAGTAATTCTTTAGCCTTTAAAAAAACTTTCATAGAGATTCCAAAAGGAAAAGGAGAATGGACCTCCTGAAGGTGAGAAAGGGAGAGGAATCTAGATTTAGCATAAGACGACCACAGAGAGTGACCATGAAGGATGTTCCAAAGATGCTTAGCCGCCATTGCCACTTGCAGAGTATTAAGATTTCGAAAATTCAGACCACCCTCATTAATAGGCTTTTGCAACGTAGACCAGGCTACCCAATGACGTCTATGCTGACCATCACCTCCTTGCCAAAAGAAATTCGCACAAAGGCGTTCCACTTGAAGAATAATAGATTGAGGGATAGTCATGGAACTTGCCAAATAGACCGGATGCTCAAGAGCACAGAACGAATAAGCACAGCCCGTCCCGCCTGGGAAAGAATTTTGGCACGCCACCCAGAGAGTTTTCTAGTAACACATTCCACCAAGAACTTGTAGTCTTCAACCTTCAGCGTGCCCGCCTTCAAAGGGATGACCAGGTATTTCATAGTACCGTGTTGAATAGTATACCCAGTTACAGCAGTAATGCGGGAAGCTAAAGCCAAAGGCGCCTTATGAGGAAGATAAAAGGAGCTCTTGCTCGCATTAACTCTTTGACCCGAACTAGATTCAAAGGTTTGCAGGAAACGCAGCAAATGTCTAACCCCTTGAATCCCTGCATTCATAAAAATCAGAGTATCATCCGCATACAGAATATGGGACACATGAGGAACACCTCTGGGTCCTCTGAAATAATTGATAAGGTCGTTGCTAAACAAGTGAGAAAGGCCTCGGCTCAGCACCTCAGAGGCAATGATGAACAGGATTGGAGCCAATGGATCACCTTGACGGATGCCCCTGGTAGACTTGAAATAACCAGAAATATTGCCATTAAAGCTGATAGATGACCAGCAGTTAGAAAGAAGCATACCAACCAGCGAGGTGAACCTATTGGAAAAGCCAAACTTCTTCATAACAAGCAAGAGAAAGTCCCATTCCATACGATCATAGGCTTTAGCCATATCAAGTTTGAACACAATGTTATGACCTCGAACCTTACGGTTGATATCCCTCAAAATATGCCGGGCCAAAGACACATTATCAAAAATAGCTCTTCCCTAGATAAATGCACTCTGATTTTCAAAATGATCAACGGGAGCAAAGGGGTTAGCCGAGCACAAAGAATCCGGGATATAATTTTGAAAGCAAAATTTAACAGGTGATGGGGCGAAAGTCACTGAAAGAGCGGGGCATATCCACTTTAGGAATAAGAGTAATAATAGAGGAAATAAACCCCTGGGAGGACAGAAACCAGCAAGAAACCTTGAACAGAAGCAATGACATCTTCTTTAATAATCTCCCAGCAGTGAGTATAAAAGCCCCAGAAAATCCATCAGGACCAGGAGCGCTATTACCATTCATGGCCAGAACCGTATTCCGAATTTCCTCCGCAGTAGGCGACAAGGAAAGAGTATTATTCTGATCAGAAGTAATAATAGAAGGGATTAAAGACAGCAAACCCACATCAACCTCATGTGGCTCAGAAGATAAAAGATTATGAAAAAACATAGCAGCTTCCTCCGTAAGGTGTTCTGGTCTGTGCACCAATCATGCGAAGGAGGGATTTGAAGCCTGTGAATAAAATTTTTTCTTGTGGCATTGACAGTGGCATGGTAAAAGGAAGTGTTACGATCTCCGTTGGCAAGCCAATCCACCTCGCTTTTTGTTTCCAGAACATCTCTTCCCTATTCATAGCCGAATTCAGCCTGGCATTAGCAGCATATAAGTTGGAACGATTATCTGCAGATGGAGATAGGTCAAATTCGAATTGAAGTCTAGCCACCTCATCTGATGCAAGAATAACATCTGTTGCACATTCCCAAAGACATCCTTATTCCAACTTTTAAGAAAAGATTTACCTCCTTAAGCTTTAGGTGGAGACGAATGAGGGGATTAACATCAGATGCTCTAGAAGATGTCCAAACAGAAGAGACGCCCTGCAAGAAAGATTCATGTGTAGTCCACATATTTTGAAAGATAAAGCGGCTTGGACCATGAGACTCACTATCCGAGGAGAGAAGCAAGGGGCAATGATCTGAAGACCCCCTACTTAAATGCTTCACCGAAAAATTGTGCCAAAGATCTTGGAGTTTTTCATTAATAAAGATACGATCCAGCTGAGCACGAATATTAGCAGCTCCAACACGATTATTATTCCATGTGAACGATGTTCCCATATATCCAGCATCAAACAAACCAGAAGCAGCCATGAAAGCATTGAAATCTATCATACTAGACAAGTTGCCAAAAGTACCTCCCAACTTTTCCGAGGGGTGAGCAATGCAATTAAAATCTCCACCAATTAGCCACGGACCTCCACCATGAGACTAAATTGTAACAGATGATCAAATAGATTACGGCGCTGATCCAAATGACAAGAAGCATAAATGCAAGTAATAAATGAAGAGTACCAGAAGCCGAGCGAAGACCCATAGTGATATGCTGATCAGAATTATCAATGATATCAAGGGAATAGAAGAATCCCAGAACACCCATATTTTGGAATCAGTCTACATGTTACCCACATAATTATCCAATTTAAGAGAAACCGAAATTTTGGACGCCTTCTCCAAAGGCTGCTTCGGTTCCATAATAGCCACCAGCGAAGGATGATGTTTAATCACCAATTTTTTTAGCCCACGTTTTGATGCAATATTTCCGATCCCCCTAATATTCCAGAATAAGATTGGAATCATTAAATATCAGGAGCCTTCCCTCTATCCTCCGATCGAGACCTTGCTCTAGTGACCACCCGTTCACGACGATGTTTTCCATCTTTGATAATAGTATTCAAGGGCATAAAATTATTTTCTGCGTCTACTAATGCAATCAGATCTAGCCCTTCATCTGAAGCTTGTGCCTGAGGAGGATGATAATCCTGATTTTCCATTATTATGTGTGGGCTGCCTGGATCCATCATCTGACCATCTGTGATGATACCTGCATCTTTGGAGCCAACGGGATCTTACGAGGATGAAACCTCCTGAAGCAAAGCAGGAATAGCACGCATACCTGGGGCAGGTGATGAAAGCAGGGTGTCCCTAACATCCGAGTATTGAAGAGGATCTCCTGGAGGAAGCGGATCGTGGGATTCCGCCTGCATGGGCTGCATGGGAGGAATCGAGGGCCCCGCCTCCATGTCCTTTGCATGAAGAACCTCATCAGGACAGGCCTGTTCAACCGGTGATGACCCATGCACGACAGCGGACACAGCTTTCCAAATTTACAAGTTTTAGAGATGAGGTTGGTCAAGTCACTTATGGAGATAATAGAAAAGGCAAAGTCTTAGGATGGAATAGTAGGAACAAAAAAAGGATTTAATAGAAGATGTTATGTATGTAGAAGGATTAAGCATAATCTATTAGCATCAATCAACTTGTGTGATAAAGGTTACTTGATAAAGTTTCAGAATGATAAGGCATTATTCAAAAGGATGGAAAAACAGTCTTTGAAGCACAAAGAGTCAAAAATCTGTAAACTCTACAATTGGCAGAATTGAAAGAAGTCAACCTATGTCTTGCAACTACAAAAAGTGAAGAGACTAATTTATGGCACAGAAGACAAGGACATGCAAGCACATTAGTGATCAAGAAATTAATCAAGCATGATCTAGTTGAAGGTCTTCCAAAGCTTAAACTGAAGAAATTTGGAATCTGTACTGCTTATGCAATAGGAAAGCAAACCAAGATATCATTTCAGTCCAAAACAGTGGTGACAACTTCCAAGCCTTTGAAACTCATTCATATGGATTTGTTTGGACCTATAAGAATAGTAAGTCTTGGAGGAAAAGTTTATAGCTATGTAATTGTGGATGATTATTCAAGGTACACTTGGGTATCATTTTTAGAAGCCAAATCAGAAAAGTTTTCAGCTTTTCTGAAGTTCAGTAGATTAGTACAGAAGAACCAAAAATTTTAGATAATCAGTATTAGATCTGATCATGGTGGAGAATTCAAGAATGAAGAATTTGTTAGGTTCTGTGAAGAAAATGGCATAGAACACAACTTCTCTGCACCAAGAACACCTCAATAGAATGGAGCAGCAGAAAGGAAGAACAGAACACTGCTAGACATGGCCAAAACAATGGTTTTAGAATACAATCTATCAAAATACTTCTGGATAGAAGCAGTCAGCACAGTCTGCTACATCATCAAAAGATGTATGATCATACCAATTTTGAAGAAGGCACCTTTTGAACTTTACAAGAAGAAAAAGTCAAACATCAGTCACCTTCGACCATTTGTTTGTAAGTGTTTTATTTTGAATAATGGTAAAGATAATTTAGCAAAATTAGATGCGAAAAGTGATGAAGGTTTTCTACTAGGATATATCTCAAAACCTAAAGGATATAAAGAATTCAATAAAAGGACTTTAACTATAGAACAATATGCTCATATTTTATTTGATGAAACTAACCCTTCTATTAAGAGAATAGAAGAAGAAGAAGAAGTTGTTGAAGATTTATGCAGGAATCTAGAACAGACTTCTCTTGAAGAAAAAGAAGAAGAGAAAGAAGAACCACCACTAGAGGAACTGCAACAACAAGAAGTAGCACATGAAGAACTACCTAGAGAATTGAGGTATCACAGAGATCATCCAAGAGAAAATATTATAAGTGATCCTCAAGACAGGGTAAGAACAAGAGGTATGAATATTCCCTGTGATTACACTACATTTGTCTCTCAAATTGAGCCTAGGACAATCAATGATGTATTGGCAGATGAATCTTGGATCCTAGCTATGCAAGAGGAACTTAATCAGTTTCAATGCAACCAGGTCTCGACTCTTGTGCCTAGACTCTCTGTCCATCCAGTTATTGGGACCAGATAGGTCTTCAGAAACAAAATGGATGAATCAGGATTGATCACAAGGAACAAGGCCAAACTGGTAGCACAATAATATTCCCAAGAGGAAGGCATTGATTTTGATAAAACATATGCTCCAGTTGCTAGATTAGAGGTAATTAGAATTTTATTAGCATATGTATGTTCTCTTAATATCAATTTATTTCAAATGGATGTTAAAAGTGCTTTTCTGAATGGTTTCATAAAAGAAGATGTTTATGTTGAGCAACCACCTAGCTTTGAAGATGCTAAGTATCCAAATCATGGTTTTCGTTTAAAGAAAGTATTATATGGCTTGAAACAAGCTCCAAGATATGGTATGAAAGACTAAGTGCTTATCATATATCATATGATTTATAAGAGGTAAAGTAGATAGCACCCTATTTATTAAGAAATTTTTCAGAAGGAATCTTGATTGTACAAATTATGTTGATGACATTATTTTTTGTTCTACTAATGAATCACTCTGTAAATTCTTTGAAAAGCTTATGAAAAGTGAATTTGAGATGAGCATGATGGGTAAGCTTAATTACTTTCTTGGCTTACAAATCAAGCAGACCAAGGAAGGTACTCACATTTGTCAAACCAAGTACATTTCAGATTTGTTGTCTAAATATGGTATTGACAAGTGTAAGTCCTTAGGAACACCCATGAGCTCAGGAATTAAGTTAGATAGTGATCCACTTGGTATGAAAATAGATTAGAAGATCTATAGAGGTATGATTGGGTTATTACTCTATCTTACTGCTAGTAGACCAAACATAATGTTCAGTGTATGTTTGTGTGCTAGATTTCAAGTTGATCCTAAAGAATCTCATGTTAATACTGTTAAAAGAATTTTTAGATATCTTATAAATACAAGTAAATTAGGTTTATGGTATCCCAGATGTTCTGAATTCAAATTGATTGGATATAGTGATACTGACTATGTTGGATGCAAAATAGATAGAAAAAGCACCAGTGGTACTTGTCAAATTCTTGCAGGATGCTTAATTTATTGGTCTTCCAAAAAGTAGAATTTAGTAGCCTTGTCCACAACAGAAGCATAATACATTGCAGCTGGAAGTTGCTGCACTCAACTACTGTAGATCAAACATCAACTGGAAGACTATAGTCATATACTTCATGAAATTCCAATGCTGTGTAACAACACAAGCGCAATCAACTTGACCAAAAAACCAATTCAACATTCAAGAACTAAGCACATTGAGGTCAGACATCATTTCATCAGGGACCATGTAAGTAATAGAGATATTTTACTTGAATTTGTATCTACAAATGATCAATTAGCTAATATATTCACTAAACCTCTCCCTGAAGATAGATTTACTTCAATAAGAAGAGAAATAGGTATGTGCAACCCTGATTAGAAATTTACTCTTTACTGCACTATGTGTTCCATTCATTGCAAAATCTATCTAAGTCCAAGGACTTTGACTTCTCTGAAGTTGGAATTGTACACTGCGACCCTCATGAAGTCGGAGTTGTGAACTGCGACTCTCATGAAGTCGAAGTCTTGTACTGTGACTCTTATAAAGTCGGAGTTTATGAGGTCGAAGTCTTTTTAGCTTTAAAAAAAGGGGGTTTATAAATTTTCATTTAAGGGTAATTAATTATAACCATTTATTCATTTAATCCCAGCCATTCATCTCCTCATCTACGGTCTGTTACATATTCTCCTTCTATATTAGGACCTTTTCCTCTTCCATTCCAAATCACCCATTTGAAACGTCTTCGACTCCCTTGTCTTCTTCCTCTGGTTCCCATGCCTATTCATCCAAACGGAACTGCCTTCGAAGCATCTACAGACTCTCTCCATTTCTCTGAAGAAAGGTAGGTTTCTTAACCTCTGTAGACCTTCTCTACATCTCCTCGATCATCCTTCTTAGATTATTTTCTTGTTTTTGTCTAGATGGCCTCATCTAGGGCTCCGGAAGGAACGCTCTTCACTCCTGAGTAGTTCCAGAGGCTTTCTTCTGCCAAGGCATCCATTTGTACAGGCAAAGTAGTTGATTTCAGTCAGTTAACAGGTAGACTCAGTTGGGTAGAAGCAACCCTAGAGGCTATGGGCTGGTTGAGGGTTTGATAGATAAATGAGCTGACCTTTAAGAATGCCCTAAAAGCTTTTTATCTTTCCCTTCAAGTTTTTGTGGATGGATAAGTGACAGGATCAGTAAAAGGTATGATAGTTATAGTTTCTGAAGAATTATTAGTGGAAATTTTGGATTGCCCTAACTCCGGACACAGAATCAGTAAGGCAGTGTCCATGGAGAAGCAGAGATTAGGGGTAGTTGGTAGTCTGGGGTCTCACTCTAAGAAAGGGCTCCTGGTCAACAAGCTGTCAGCAGAGAAAAAGATCTTGCACTCCATCATCACAACAATCATAACCCCTAGGGCCGGAACTCATTCTTCCATCACTGCTAGAGACGACAGTTTGTTACTTTGGGCCATTCAGAGGCATAGGGTCAATCTGCCCTCCATCATTTTGGAAAGGATGGTAGGTTCTAAGAATTGCAGGAGTAACTCCCTTATGGACCTCTGCTGACCCTTATCTTTAGAAGATTTGCAGTAAACTTGAATGATGAAATTTCAGTTTCTGTAAAGGAGATGATTGGGCTCTCCACTTTGAGGAGAAGCCATTATGTTTTGGAAGACAAGGCACAGAATGTTTGGTCTAAGGACTCGATCCCTAGGTGCTCTCATGAAATATTTCTTAATGAGGCACAGAGTTCCACCTCCCTTCCTCTAGTTCAGTCTCCTATGATCAAAACAGAGGAAATTAGAGAAGAAGTACCAGTGGGAGAACAAGAAGATGTTCATACTACAGTTCCCTCCCAAGAGCAAGATATTCCTGATGAAACAATAAATCAAGTACTCAGGAATTTAAGGGGCAAGGGAGTAGCTCAAGAAGCGGACATTCCCACTTTCTCCCCTATTGAGCCTTCCCTTGATAAGGAATACCAGCATGTCTCTCCACCACCTGTTGAGACCCGGCCAAGGTCTCAGGGGGAGACTAGCAGAAAGTTGGATGATGTGGGGGACTTGATCATGAAGCAACAAGAGATGGTGTCTATGCTTCAAATGCAAATACAACAAATTGATGTCAAATTTGACTTTATGTCTGAGGAGGTCCAGTAAATGAAGGACCTGCTTATGTAGTTAGTGTGCCAACAGGGCACAGGAAGCTCTCAAGTTCCCCCTTCTGCTCAACCTGAAGAGCAACAGCATCAGCAACCTAAGGATTTGGTTCCACAGCCAGAGAAGAATGCAGATCAGTCAGGTGTGGATCCAGCATTAGGGCCAGATCAGACTCAACAGCAACAAGAATAGCAAGAGCAGCAACATCATTCACCTCAAGAGGAGCAAGTGTCTGAGCAGCTTTTGGAGCAACTAGATCAGTCTATGGAGGTAGATGTCAATACTAAGGTCAAAATCTTTAAGAGAAGGGTTAGAAGGAAGCTCATGAAGTCTGGTAACCCAGTCTTTCCCCCTCAGCCCTTAACCATTTCTACTCCTCCAACTACTCCAACTCCTCCTCCTGCTACTAACCCAACACCTCCTCCACCTGTTGTACAAACTCCTCCAATTCCTTCTCAACTTGCTCCATTTGTATCTTCTGATCCTCCTCCTTTTACTTCTCAAGTAGCAGTACAGCCTCCAACTCCCATTAATACTTCAATCTCTTCATTTCCTTCGAAGTATACCTTCAAGACTCACAATGTGAAAACTCTCACTCTTCACACCCTAGCTCCTCATTTCTTCACCTCTTTACCTCTATCCTCAATTTCTTCTTCAGCCAGCTCTACTCCTTCACTTACTCAGATAGTACCTAGTGTGGCACTATCATCTGGAGTAGGCTCTCAGTTGAAAAATAACCCTAGCTCCCTTCTTCCACCATCCTGGTATGCCTTCATCTACCATTCGAAGCACCACATTAATCTTTTCAAAGAATTCCTGTCTATAAAAGCCTTTCTTGAGGTCTATGGGATGGTAGCCTACAAGTTTGAGGACTGGCTCCCTACCTTACTTAAAACCTCAGAAGTTCTTTTGGCTAATGTGAACCTGATTACACAGAAAAGCCATTGTCTCTCTTCTGATGAATTTTTGAACCTATACCATAGTGAAGTCGACAAATTTGCTACAGCCAAGACTAGGAACCAATTTATGACTGTTCCCCTTCACCTGAATCTGAGGTTCTTTGACCTTTTTGGCAACCTCCTTAAAGAGCTCTAGACCAGCTATAGCAGAATGAAGACCTTTAATGAAGAAGGGTTGAAGAAGGGATTGCCAGATGTGAACAAAGGTCAGTGGGGCATGCTTATTAAAGGAAAAAGAGCAATAACTCCCTCCATGACTATTGGTGTCACGTTCGGACGCGGAATATCGAAACATGAGACAGTTGCAAGTAAACAGGTACAAAGCATATAATAGACATCAAACTATTGGACAAAGAATAAATACTAAAGTAAATGCATCTCATTAATAATTTTTCAAATGTCTATTACAACCACTAATATCAGAGTCATTCTATAAGGCCCAATTACATTGAATAAAAGTAAAAGGCTAACTAAGACACTAACATAGTACTAAGATGTCAGGGTACTCTTGACTTCACTCTTGGTCATTCCCATCCTCATGAGTGTAAGTATCATCCTCGGTCTCACCTGAGAGCACACAATAATAATGCAGGGTGAGCGATAACGCCCAGTAGGACTTAAATCTCATGATCAGGCATGCTTTAAATGATTAATATATTAAAGAGAAGAGTAACTAATGATAGAGAGTGAGAGTCACGTAGTGTGAGAGATAGCACGATGACATGAACCAAGATAGCATAATAACATGTGAATGAAATAGCACAAGTGTCGAGCATAGTACAAAGAGCAGGATGGCCATAGCACAAATAGCGCAACGTATAACAATAGCACAACGAGTATAGTATAGCACTTTGATTGCCATATAGATAGTCGAGATAGATAGCACTTGAGTGTAATGCCCAACACTCTGGTCAATTAACTCCCGCGGGCAAATAGCACTTTTGGGCGCACCTCCCAGGATCAGACCAGGCCCTTTATATATTGCCAGGCATTAGTTATATTGTTTATCTTTAGACAATCAGTCAAATGGTCAAGAGAGAGTACCAAGAAATAGATGAGAGTACTAGATGAATATACGAGATAGTAGAGAGAGTGTGAATAGACGAGCGAGTAGAGTATATATGAGAACTACAGGTCATTTCACATGAAACGTCGAGTAAAAGGGCGATAGTAATAGTTGCACAACACGCGCAATTGGTGTTGGTAGTCAGGTGGAATTCACTACCCTTCCATTGTCCATGTTATGCACAGGTCCAGAGGTCCGGCGTGATTCAAGATAAGAGCAAGAGAGCATTCTAAGGCCGTTTGGATCTTACAGATCCTCTAGAGTGTATTTTAGGTATTAGGGTACAATCAGCTCGTCGACCATGTGGGAATCCATGGACAGAGGAGTCTTGAACAAGGATTCACTAGTCCGGTAAAAGGAATATCCGACGGGGAGTTTGCCCAAGTCAAGAGAAAGTGTATATAGAACAAGTGCTCGATGTTCCAAAGGAATTCTTGAACAGTGGAGTGTCAGTAACGGTATTTCCAAAACATCGCAAGAAATGAAGACAAGTCCATTAAAATTTGGCAATGATATACAATATTGAAGTAAATTACCAGATATATTATGAGATATTTTCATGCCAAGTCGAGTCATAAGGGGTGATTACAAGTATGTGCATGTGATAAAGAGAATCATGGATATGAAATGATCGTGTGTTTGTCTTTTAATTAAATATTACATATCCAAGTTTAGAAGCATCCTTTACTGTGTTTAAGACAGTTAACAAGGTATGTGGTTACTGTAGGAAGTCATGATTAGTAAAAATATAGGGTTTATACGCAAAAATCTAGAAGGCGACGTACCCCTGTAAGCATCGCAATAGGGTACCTACAGAACACGACAGAGCCTTTCAAAGGTCGCGACTGGTTGGTCAGAACAGATGGCCAAAATGCGACGCCATGTCCTGTCGCATTCTGAACGCGACAGGGTTCTGGTCGCGATCAGCCCCTGAGAACACGGTCTATCGGGCCGTCACGTTCTCAGGTTCTGCGCCTAAGTCAGAACAGGAAAAGGATTGCCATAGATTGTGGTTCTGGCTTTCCATGTTTGATACAGGGTCGTTCAAATTAAAGATCTTGGTGTACAGATGATGAAAAATCATGAAACCAAATATAAACGAATCTAGACATGCAAGGGTACACATAGTAAATAGGAATTTGAAAGTAATCATGGTCTTGATGGGGTTTAAACGAGTTCATGCACAAAGAACACATAACAGTGTATAGTGTAGGGAAAAGAATAAATTCGAGTAGTATACTGAATGAAAATTGGGGGTTTTAGGGGCAAAAGATTCCTAACAACGAGTAGTATATCTAGTTAAAATTTCGTGGCATGAGACCAAGTGTACATGGAGATCTAAATTAAATATGATGGCTCAGGGATATGATGATGACAGAACTTCAAAAATCAAGATCAAAAGATATGGTCAATGAAAATTAGAGAAACTAGAGGGCTTTTGTTCCTGATGTTAGGAACATCCTACAGATGAGATTAATTAGGTTTAGCTTGTGAGAATGCCTACCTTTGGGTCGATTTGTCTTCTAGGGTTTAGAACTCGAAGTGTAGGTTGTAGATCTTGAGCAAGCCTTCTCCCCACGAATTCTCTCTTCCTTTGGCCTCTCCTCCATGTCCAGCAAGCCTTAGCAACGCATTAGGGCCGGCCATGGAGAGGTTGGGGGGTATTTAAGCTTCTCTTGTTTCTATTTCCTATTATGACTCTAATTCCTATTTAATTCTGAGTTTTCCTTATTTCTTTCAACCTTCCAAGCTTTCCATCTCCTAATTGGGTTAGGTTGGGTTACAATTTTGTGCCTAGCCAATTAGGGTAGGGTTAGGAGTCCAATTCCAACACATATTAGCTATTTTAATGATTTAATAGCTCTTTTCTTTTTAGGAAATATTAAAGATACGAATTTAGGGTATTTTCCTATTATTCTTCTTTTAAAAATCCCTATTTTAGTCCAATAAATTTTATATGATCCATTTAACAAAGCCTGTCACTTCTTTTTGTTTAATGGGTTTTAATTAATTCCCTTTTCTTTGATTTTTCTAATTTATTTTTCTAATTTATTTATTATTATTATTATTTTGAAAAATCAAGTTGCTACATCCCCCTCTTAAATGAATTTGGTCCCCAAATTCATATGAACATAATGGAGAATATGTCTTACCGAAAAGATAGGGGGAATTTCGTCTAATGATTCCTTCAGGTCCCATGTGGCTTCTTTCACTCCACGATTATTCCACATAACTTTAACCACATGAATGGAACGGCTCCTGAGTTGTTGCACCTTCGTTCTAGTATCTTGACTGGCTTCTCCTCATATGTCATGTCCTTGTTCAGCAGCAACTTCTCATGGCGAATGATATGAGTCGGATCGTACACATATTTTCTTAGCATAGAGACATGAAACACATTGTGTACACATGCCAAATTCGGTGGCAACGCCAGCCGGTAAGCAACCTCACCAACCCTCTCGAGTATTTCAAAAGGGCCGATGAATCTAGGACTTAGCTTTCTTTTAACACCAAACCTTTGAATGCCACGGGTAGGAGATACCTTTAAAAGCACATGATCTCCAACTTGAAATTCTAGATCTCTCCTTCTCTTGTCAGCATAGCTCTTTTATCTAGACTGAGCAATCTTGAGCCGATCTCAGATCACCTGTATATCCCTAGTTGTATTTTGTACCATGTCCGGGCCTAGCCATTGTTCTTCCCCAACTTCATTCCAGCATGCCGGGGATCTACAGCTTCTACCATAGAGCGCTTCAAATGGTGCAATTTTAATACTCGTCTGGTAACTATTGTTATAGGCGAACTCAATCAAGGATAAATGCTCATTCCAGTAGCCTTGGAAATCTATAGTGCAGGCTCTTAACATGTCTTCAACAATCTGATTGGTTCTCTCAGTCTGCCCATTAGTCTTCAGGTGAAAAGCGGTACTGAAATTGAGCTTAGTACCAAGTGCAGTTTGCAGTCCCTTCTAGAAATGAGACATGAATCTAGGATCTCGATCCGAGACAATGGATGATGGAACTCCATGCAGTCTCATGATCTCCTTGACATATAGAGTGGCTAATACCTCTACTGACCACTTACTCTTTATAGGTAGGAAGTGTGCGGATTTGGTTAGTCGGTTGACAATGACCCATATGGCGTCAAGTCCACCACGAGTCTTGGGTAAACCCATGATGGAGTGCATGCCAATGCTTTCCCATTTCCACTCCAGAATATCTAATGGTCTAAGCACGCCAGCAGAGCGCATGTGTTCTGCCTTTACCTATTGGCAAGTAAGGCAATGAGCAGCATGCTCGGCTACCTCTCTCTTCATGTTTGGCCACCAAAACATTCTTTTCATGTCTTGGTACATTTTGGTACCTCTAGGATGAATAGTATACTTCGTCTAGTGAGCTTCATCCATTAACTTCCTCTTCAGTTCTTCATTATCTGGAACACATGTCCTTCCTTGGAATACGAGCCTTCCATCCTCGGTCATAGCAAAATCAGGTCTTTCAGCTAAGGTTTCCTTGATGCGAACCAAGAATGGATTGTTGTCCTGTTGTGCTTTAATTTCTTCTACCATGTCAGACTGAATCTTGATGTTGGCAACCAAGACTTGATCATCCCTATGTTCAATATTCAATTCTAACCTTGCGAACTGTTCTAGTAACTGCATCTCGCAAAGAACTAGACTCGATAAGGATGCCATCAACTTTCTACTAAGAGCATCAGCCATAGCATTTTCCTTGCCTGGATGGTACTGGATGTTGAAATCAAAATCCTTTAAATATTCAAGCCATCTCCTCTGCCTCATATTAAGTTCTTTCTATGAGAATAAATACTTCATACTTTTATGGTCTGAATAGGCCGTGAATTGCTCACCATATAAATAATGTCTCCATATTTTTAAGGTGAAGACCATGCCAGCCAACTCTAGACCATGCACAGGGTAGTTGACTTCATGAGTCTTCAGTTGTCTCAAAGAGTAAGCAATGACCTTCTCCTTCTGCATCAGTAGGCAGCCTAGCCCAATTTCTAAGGCATCGGTATAGATAGAGAAACCTTCTCCCTCTATTGGAAGAGCGAGAACAGGTGCTGAGGTCAAACATTCTTGTAGAGTTTGGAAATTCTTCTCACACTCTTCACTCCAAGAGTAAGGATTCTCCTTCTGTGTAAGACGAGTAAGAGGAACGGCAATCTTGGAGAAGTCCTTTATGAACCGCCTGTAGTAGCCAGCCAATCTTAAGAAGCTTCTGATTTCTATGACATTAGTTGGTCTCTCCCATTTTAGTACAGCTTCAACTTTGGAGGGATCAACGGAGATGCCATCCTTTGAGATGACATGGCCCAAGAAGGACACTTCTTCGCGCCAGAATTCGCACTTGCTCAGCTTTGCATACAATTTATTGTCTCGTAAGACTTGCAGTGCTATCCTCAGATGTTCTTCATGTTCTTCTTTGGTCTTTGAATATATGAGGATATCATCGATGCTTGCAGTGCTATCCTCAAATGTTCTTCATGTTCTTCTTTGGTCTTTGAATATATGAGGATATCATCGATGAAGATGACTATGAACTTGTCAAGGTATGGTCAGTATATGATGTTCATGAGTTGCATAAATGTTGTAGGAGCATTTGTCAGACCAAAAGGCATTACAATGAATTAGTAGTGTCCATACCTGCTCCTGAAAGCCGTTTTGAATATGTTGTCATCCTTGATCCTCATTTGGTGATAGCCAGATCATAGGTCAATCTTGGAAAAAAATTGAGCTTCAGATATTTAGTCGAAGAGTTCATTGACTCGGGGCAATGGGTACTTGTTCTTAATGGTTAGATGATTGAGTTGTCGATAGTCTATACATAGCCTCATAGATCCATCTTTCTTTTTAATGAACAGTACTAGTGCTCCCCATGGGGAAGTACTTGGTCTGATGAACCCCTTCTCCAACAGCTCCATCAGCTGTGCCTTCAGTTCCTTTAATTCGACAGGTGACATCCGGTACGGTTGACGCGATACCAGTGCAGCTCCAGGGACTAACTCAATAGCAAAATTGACATCACGTTCTGGAGGAATCCTTGGTAGATCTTCGGGGAACACATCGGTGCAGTCCTGGACTATGTGTATGTCTTCTATCTTAGAACCCTTCTTTTCAACTATTACGGCCGCAAGGAAAGTAAGGCAACCTTTCATTATCATATTGTGGGCCTTTATGGCAGAGACTAGAGACATCCATCTCTTATGTCTAATCCCTGTGAATGACACTTAGGGATTTCACTAAAAGTAACTTTCCCTTTCTTAGAGTCGACACTTGCCCCATAAGTGGACAACTAGTCGGCTCCCAGAATTACGTCATAGCCTTCCATGGGCATACACACCAGGTCGGCTTTTAGGTTATGTTCTCCGATCATTACATCGGTAGATGGAAAGTATTTGTTCAATTTCTCTTTCTCTCTCAGTGGTGTTGCAACAGAGAATTCACACCCCATAAATATAGGTTTAGCATTCAGAGTATCAGCAAAGTTTTGAGATATGAATGAATGAGTTGCTCCAGTATCAAATAAAACAAATGCTGATAGAGAGAAAACTTGTAGGGTACCTTCTACCATGCCACAATCCTCAGCGGGCTCTTCATCATGATGGGCTTGTAGTCTTCCCTATTTCTTAGGCACATTAGTGCACCTCTCATTTTCCTTCAGTAGCAGGCACTCGGGGATACGGTGCTCGCGACTTCCACAGCGCAGACAAGCGTTGACTTTCCTCCAGCACTCATCAGCTGTGTGACCTGGCTTGCCATAGTGCTTATAGTTGCTTTTTATTGGGGTATTGGGAACAGAGACCTTGGGTTTCCTTTCTTGGCTGGGTCCTTCCGTGATGCTGAAAGGACGCTTCTTGCTGATGTTTGGCTTGGTAGATGTCATGTCAGGTGTCAGTTCTTTCTTCACGAACTTCCCTTGATACGATCAGTGAAGTCAGTAGCATCTTCTAGTAGTTGAGCTTTCTTCACCATGTCGGCATATGTCTGGATGTCGAGAGGGGCCAGTTGAGTAATATACTGACGCTTAAGGCCATTGAGAAAGCGCCTAGCCTTCATTTTCTCTGTATTCACCAGATGTTCAGCATAGCGGGCCAGTTTTGAAAACTATACTTCATATTCGACCATAGATAGGCTCTTCTGTTTAAGACCAGCAAACTCCGCAGCCTTCTTTTCTTGGACACGCTTCGAGAAGTACTTGGAGTTGAATGCCTCTTTGAATTTAGCCCAAGTAAATTGACCATTAGCTCTGGTCGCTTCTACAGACTCCCACCAAGAGCGGGCGTCCATCTCCAGTTGAAAGGTAGCTAGCAGCAGCTTGTCTCCCACTGCACATTGCATGACACAAACTGAGTGCACAATTATTTTAGTCTTTATGTATGAAATCTCTCATATAGAAATATCATAAAGACTCATTTATCCTAATGCAAGACTTGAATAAAAGGTATGAAATGTCAAGAAGATAGAATCAGGAAATAAATGGAAACTATTTTTCAAGCATGAGTTTGAGTGGATGTTATTATGATGATTATGAAAGAATTAGCTCCCCCTGAATATGTGAAGATTTCAAAAAGATAGATGATGATGTGTCAACACAAAATCCTTAGTGTGTCGACACAAGAGCAAGAAATCTCAAGAATAGAGCAGTAGTGAACAACTAGTGTCGACACATGAGCAACTATGTGTCGACCTGATCATGATAAAAAGCAATGGGTGTCGACACAAGAGAGATGTGTGTCGACCAGAGCATGATCAAAGTCATTTTTATGGGTTTTTCAATGGTTTAACAAATGTTGACTTTTATTAAGCAGCTTTGCAAGAACATTTGACAACAAACTGAATGGGAGTTGTGATAAATCAATATAAAAGAATATTTCTCCAACATTTCACTCAAAAATTCTTTTGACTTACTCCCCATAAGATATGCATGATATGAAATGATCATTAAAGCAATTCAGATATGTTCATTCCAAGCAGTTTGCATAGAAAGAATATGAACATGATCAAGCATACATCAACAAACAATTTATTGAAAGAGAGAATTTTTTCAAAGACTTAAAATAAAGTTTTTGAGATTTTCATTTTGCTTGATGACCTTTATGCAGGAAAAGACTGTTGATACTTGGTGGAGAATTTTCCTCACTCATAATGATAGTTTCCAGACAAGCCTAACTTGTCCTTTCACATTTCATCATTTGATATACCACATAGTCACTGTAAAAAGGTCAATTGTTCTTTAGTTTTAGCATGAAATTCATTGCATTTTCAAGAATATTTTTGCATTTTTTTTTCAAATTTGCTCCCCCTTAATATGTTCATGGAATGAAAAAGCTAGCAAGCAATTCACACATGATTATGCACACAATTAGCTTTAAGCATAACATGACTTTTGATACTTAGCAGAGTATTTTACTCACGCATAATGATAGCTTCCAAACAAGCATAACTTTCTTTTCCACATGTCATCATTTTATATACCAAAAAGTCAAAGCAATTGATATGCACACAGAATCATGGGCACAGTTAAGCAAGCATGATAATACAAACATGATTCCAATTGTTATGACACAAAGTTATTGTTGGGAGCAACATTAAAACACACTCTTCATTGTTCAGATAAGACTCTAAGAATTTTCTTTAACTTAAGCAGTTCAATCTGGAAATGATATGAGGTCTTACCTGAACAGTCTTCATTTGGATTTTACATGTGGTTTCTTATTTCTCTTGCCTTGCATAGCCATTGTCTTGATTTCAGATGGAAAAGATATGGCTACAAGGTTCATCAACTTGCTGATAAAGCTGACCTTGGGACCCATACCTACTTGGGTCCTACAGTGGAGCAAGAGTTAGATTGTAGCAATGAACGTTTTGAATCCAAGAGAATTTTCTTTTTGGTATATATGCACTTTTGTCATTAATGAAACTATGAGCAGCATTAGTTCCATAACACAATTATTCTTTGTTTAATGTACCTATGTTTTCATGAAATGTTCAATTTATGTTCATATGGAGTTTCTGAGCTTTTTTTTTTTTAACAGAATCATGATTTTTAGTTATGTGTATGATGTGAAAATTTTTGCAAGTAACTTAAGCATGATTATGCACACTTTTATTTTAAGCAAGAAGTGACTCTTGGTACTCGGCGGAGAAGTTTTCTCACGCATAGTGATAGTTTCCAAACAAGCATGACTTGTCCTTCCACATTCACCATTTTATATACAAGAGATCTAGATGTGTAACTCATCATGATTTCACTTTAGCATTCAATTTCACTCATCAAAAATTTATTTAAGAGATTTTTATTAACAAGAAGTTTTTATTTAGCAGGGAATTTCTCAGAAGTATTTACCTGGTGAGATTCTCATTTTTCTTTCATTCTCTCCACTTACTTTCCTTGTAGCCTTAGTCATGAAGCATTCATCTTGAAATTGACTACAAGGATCCCTGCATCCAGCATTCAAGCAGCATATTTCAGAACCCAAACTTGTTTGGGTCCTAAGGATCTTCCACGAATCTGCAACAACGATTTTTGAATCCAAAAGAATTTTATATTGGGTGCATTTTTCTGAAGACTAGAAACACTAGAATCTTGGTTTCTAATCTTAGAGTTATTGGTATAAAATGCACTACTGACATACTGAAGATTTTGTTTTCTATTTTTCAGATTTTTATCATTGAGATTTTTAACATGGAATTCAGAACAGATCTTTTGTGCAACAGTTCTATTTTCATGTAAATGGAATTTCTGAGTGTTTTCAGCATGAACATGATCTTTATTCTTATGTACATTAACATGAAACATGGGAACATGCACAAGATTATCAATTCTATGCCAACATTCCCTAGAAATATGCCCAAATTTATGACATGTGAAGCACTAGACTGATTTGACATATTTATGGAAATGTTGATCTCTATTCCAGCAAAATTTGGCTAAATGACCAGGTTTATTATAGTTAAAGTAAATGAGATCATTTCTTACCTGGTACTTACCTTAGCATGCATGCATTTTCTGGAATCTCCTTTTCCTATGAGGAGGCTTACCATGAGGAGAAGGAGGTACCTTTTGGTGGCTCTTGGCATGATGTGGAGTTGTAGAATGCCTTGGATCTTTCTGGGATGATGGAGGAGGTGTGGAGACCTTGTAGAATCATGTTTTCTTTTCCATTTTCTTTTTTTGATTTCCAATTGAAACAGGGTTCTTCCTATTTGTAGTATTTTTATTCAATTTATTATTTTGTTTTTGAAAATTTTTATGAGCATGAGTCTTAACAAATTTTTCTTTAGGTGCAGCAAAATTCTTGTTCATAGAAACATTGACAAATGAGGTCTTTGTTTTGTTTTCAAAATTCTTTTTGTTCAAGGGGTTAAATCCTAAACCTTCCTTTTGATAATTAACTTTTATTCTAAGAAGATTATCCAAATTTTGAGTTCCTTGAACAAACTTAGACAAAGTAGATTTTAAGCTATCAACAGTTTTGTTCAATTCAGAAATCTTCTTTTCAGAATTTTGATTTTGTTTAATAACCTCTTCAAGTTCATTTGTCAATTTTTCTTTTTCAGCTTTCAATGCAGCAGTTTCCTTTTCTGAAGTTTGAAGTTGTTTTGCATGTTATCCAGGTCATTTTTCAACTTGTTCTTTTCATTTTGAAATTGAACAATTTGATTTTCCAAGTCAGCAATTTTCTTCTTAAATTGTGCATTTATCATTTAATGGTCTGTTATGATACAAGCATTCAATCTTCTTTTTCAGATGACTATTTTCCTCAACCAATTGTTTGCATTTTTCTTTTATCTGATGATCATGAGCCATGTTGAAAATTTGTTTGTTCAATTGATCATTGTCAAATTTAAGATTCTCATTATGATCAATCAATTTTTCATTTTCATCTTTCAAATCAATATTTTCATTTTCCAACTAATCATGATTTTCTTTTAATTTCGAAAACTTATTTCCACAATTTTTTACTACATTTTTCAAATTCTCTTTCTCAGAATTTCACTTTTCAATTTTATTTTTCAAATCTTCATTCTCAATTTTCAGTTCTTCATTTTCTTCATAGAATGCTTGATGGTTATCAATTTTCATCTCATTTATCTCCAATGATCCTTCAGCTTCTTATTTTGATATTTAACCTTTTTAAACTATTTGCACATGTGCTCATAACATTCTATCAGTACATCAAGAGATATATCATTCTCTGAGTGAGTATCAAACATTGATCTATCAAATGGGTATGAACCAGATTTACCTGATTTTTGAGGCTTTCTTGACTTTTCTGACAAATGTGATCCTTCAGATTTATCTAAGCTGGAAGAACCTTTTGAGCTGTCATGAGCCATGAAGCATTTGTTCTTGGATTTCTTTCCAATCATGTTTGTCTTCATATAAAAGTCTTGTAATTTATCAAACTTGATGTTATCATCATTGTCATCAAACCCAACAATTTTGGGTCAATTTATGATACTTGAAAATTCAGCCAAGTTACCAAGTTTGATTCAAATGATTAGACCAATTAACAATCACCTAATCTGCTCAGACTGCAAAGTCAATAAAGATCAAGCGATGAATCTGATCAAAGAGATCAAGCAAGATTTCAATATTCAAGCAATCAAGCAATTCAAACAGATCAGATGATGTTTCATTAAGATCAAACAGAAGCAATCAAATCAAATCAGAATCAGACATTAACCTGCTCTGATACCAATTGTTAGGATCGGATTTTGGTAATGGCAAATCAAGAGGGGGGGGGGGGGGGGGGGGGGGTTGAATGGAAACTTAAGCAATTAAAAAACATCTCTGATCTGATTCAATGTGTGTTATCAAAATGTGAAAAACTTTTTATGAAATAGTGTGAGTGTCAATATGTGATTAACATGTGTGAACAAATTAATTAGTGTGTAGGCAAAATCCCTATGCATGCATCTAGCGCAATACAATGCAAACTACAAATCAAACCACAGTGCACAAGGGATTTTTAGGTGGTTCAGAGATCACATCCAGTGACTCCTACATCCACCCCTCACACAGCGAGGTACACACTACTCAAAGAACTGAGTACAACACACACACGAGCACTCAGGCTCAGACACACAAACATGCTAGATCAAGTTCACTAAAGATCAGATCCTCTAGACTCGATCTGATCTACACACCACACACACAGATTTGATCTATACACAAGCTAGCATAGATCACAAAGCACACACGATCACAAAGTCCACGTACTAATCCCCAATCAGTACACACACATACACAGATATATGAATTGAGTTGAAAAAGGGTGTGAGTAAGGGAAGACATATCCCTTCAAATATTGATCTGATCACCACGATCATAGATCCACAATGTTTCTTCCTCAATTCTGCTGCTGCTCCTCTTCTTCTTCTTCTTCTTCTTGATCGGCACTACTCTACTTCAGTAGCTTCTGGATTGCGATTTCTTCTTCTGCTGCTGCTGCTGCTGCACTTCTTCCAAATCTACTCCTTCTTGAGCACACCACTTCTTTCTCTAGAGCTTGACCTTGATTCCCACGTCCTCTATGTTGAAAGGCTGGTCTTACAACTTCTGGAGATTGAGCAAAGGCACTGGAGAGACCCCTTTTTGCCGCCAAAAACCTTTTCTGGGAGTTGTATGGGCTGGGTTGCCTTTGGAGTACGGGGATTATGAGTATTTACAGTCCCATGTGTCATGTGGACCCTTGGAGTGCATGGGCACAAATATCTAGGTCAATTCCATTGATTCCTAAGAAGCCACGTGTCCAGAAAAATTTAGATCTGGAAAAATATCCAAGGTGTGTCGACACACTTTGCACTTGTGTCGACACACTATCCACTAGTTGCAGAATAAGCTTATGGGAGGGACAGTGTGTGTCGACACACAAGCATCCTGTGTCGACACAACTGGCTACTCAGTATCCGATCTATTTCCATATACTTTATCCAATGTAATGTATGTATTTCCAATGGTTCGTGGTCTTCGGGTGTGTTTGCATTAATAAATTCGTTCTCATAAGAGAAAACAAATATATGAGCTGCTGCACAGTCATAATATGGGATAGGCATGGTTGAGTATATGTGCATGGTCCATTGCAGTATTTTGGTACTCTTCATCAGTGCGTATATGGTTCTATCCAGAATAGGATAGAAGACTCCGAATTTCCATGTCCAAGCCTTTATTTTTAAGACTGATAACATGCCTTGACTCAGAAAATGTTTCAGTTTTTTGGGGTTATTCTCCGTGATGAAGCAAATATGCCAGGAATAATGCCCCTCCATACCTTAGGATAGTCTCTGAATGTTTCTTCCTTGATGTCTTGCAGTCTTGTGGCTTCAGAATAGGCTTTTGGGAGGGACAGTAAGTGTCGACACACAAGCATCCTGTGTCGACACCACTGGCTATTAGCTTTTGACTGTTTCCTGAATTCATACACTGTGTCAACACAACATCCACATGTGTCGACACCACTGACTCTTTTATGCTCTGACTGCTTACTAGATACATGGGATGTGTCGACACCACTGAACTTGTGTCGACACAGCAGGCTTGCTTTCATGTTTATTTCTTCTGGAATTGAGTTATGTGTTGACACACTGTCTGAATATTGTCGACACCACTGTCATCATGAGAATATTTCTGTGAGCTACACATGGAAAATGGTGTTAGATGTAATTGAAACATGATTTCCACATTTGTATGAATCATAGTTAAACATCATCAAAACAAGAGATCCAACATAATATACATTATTGAAGTAAATTACCAGATATAATATGAGATATTTTCATGCCAAGTCGAGTCATAAGGGGTGATTACAAGTATGTGCATGTGATAAAGAGAATCATGGATATGAAAAGATTGTGTGTTTGTCTTTTAATTAACTATTACATATCCAAGTTTAACAGCATCCTTTACTGTGTTTAAGATAGTTAACAAGGTATGTGGTTACTATAGGAAGTCATGATTAGCAAAAAATAGGGTTTATGCGCAAAAATCCAAAAGGCGACGCACCCCTGTAAGGATCACGATAGGGTACCTCCAGAACGCAATAGAGCCTTTCAAAGGTCGCGACGGGTTGGTCAGAACAGATGGCCAGAAAGCAACGCCAAGTCCTGTCGCGTTCAGAATGCGACAGGGTTCTAGTCGCGATCAGCCCCTGAGAACGCGGCCTATCGGGCCGTCGCGTTCTCAGGTTCTGCGCCTGAGTCAGAATAGTAAAATGATTGCCTTGGATTGCGGTCATGGCTTTCCATGTTTTGATACAGGGTCATTCAAAAGTAAAAATCTTGGTGTACAGAAGATGAAAAATCATGAAACCAAATATAAATGAATCTAGACATGCAAGGGTACATACAGTAAATAGAAATTTGAAAGTAATCATGGTCTTGACAGGGTTTAAATGAGTTCATGCACGAAGAACACAGAACAGTGTACAGTGTAGGGAAAAGAATAAATTTGAGTAGCATACTGAATGAAAATTGGGCGTTTTAGGGGCAAAAGATTCCTAACAACGAGCAGTATATCTAGTTAAAGTTTTGTGGCATGAGACCAAGTGTACATGGAGATCTAAATTAAATATGATGGCTCGGGGATATGATGATGACAGAACTTCAAAAATCAAGATCAAAAGATATGGTCAATGAAAATTAGAGAAACTAGAGGGCTTTTGTTCCTGATTTTAAGAACATCCTACAGACGAGATTAATTAGGTTTAACTAGTGAGAATGCCTACCTTTGGGTCGATTTGTCTTCTAGGGTTTAGAACTCGAAGTGTAGGTTGTAGATCTTGAGCAAGCCTTCTCCCCACAAATTCTCTCTTCCTTTGGCCTCTCCTCCACGTCCAGCAAGCCTCAGTAATGCATTAGGGCCGGCCATGGAGAGGTTGGAGGGTATTTAAGCTTCCCTTGTTTCTATTTCCTATTATGACTCTAATTCCTATTTAATTCTGAGTTTTCCTTATTTCTTTCAACCTTCCAAGCTTGCCATTTCCTAATTGGGTTAGGTTGGGTTACAATTTCGTGCCTAGCCAATTTGGGTAGGGTTAGGAGTCCAATTCCAACACATATTAGCTATTTTAATGATTTAATAGCTCTTTTCTTTTTAGGAAATATTAATGATACGAATTTAGGGTATTTTCCTATTATTCTTCTTTTAAAAATCCCTATTTTGGCCCAATAAATTTTTATGATCCATTTAACAAAACCCATCACTTCTTTTTGTTTAATGGGTTTTAATTAATTCCCTTTTCTTTGATTTTACAATTTATTTATTTATTTATTATTATTATTATTATTATTATTTTGAAAATTCACGTTACCACAATTGGACTACCCTCTAGATTGCACCCAGTCTGGTAGGTGCTATTTCATCTAGGAAACAGTTTGCCCAAGTCGTATTCAACATGCATATCAGGATAGCTGTAAGATTCAAGATCAAGCACAACATCAAGCTATCCTTCCACAGATTTGTCATGATGTATGCACCCAAGAACTCTCAATACATGAAAGAGTTTCAACACAGCTTTGCAGAATCTGAGAGGCTAAATGAAGATCAATGGGTAGCAGCGTATCCAGAAGAGAGTGTTGAATGCCAGAAGCTCAAGCTATCTCCCTCTATCTATCTCTGTAAGGCATATGAGACACTTTGGAAGTCTGTCTCTCAAAAATGGACACAGAGATATCTTGTGTACTATCAAGCAAAAGAAGCTGTTCACTCCTAGGGTCCCCACTGGAATATTACTGTTCATGAATTTCTGCACCAAGCAGCCAAGAAGAAATTTATTCCTCTTAAGGGAACCCTGCGCAGTGATAACTACCATAGGAGAGTCAACTGGTATCATCGCCGCCATGTCAAATCCTATAGGAAAATCCCTTCTGTAGGACCCTCCAATGATATAGATAGCTGTAAATTTTCTAATTTCTTCCCTGAAAATGAGAAGAAGCTATGGGCTCTTCTTCAACCATTCTTTGCCCAAATTACTCCTTCCCTCTATCTTCCTAGTTCCTCTTCTACTTCTTGAATGTAAATTGTTCTTTACAGAAATCAATATAGATCTGTTTCTCCACATCTGTGTGTATCTATGTTTCTATCTCTCTCTCTCTCTCTATGTGTATCTTTTATCCTTTCTGTTAATGCCACAAAGGGAGAGAAATAAATAAATATATAGGATAGAAAACATTTAAACATTTATTTTTACAAAACCAAATTTGTTTTCACTGTCTATTTAAAAGTTTTTGTCATTAACAAAAAGGGGGAGAATTGTTGAGCAACTATCCTTAAAAATATTGCTAAACATTTAATCATAGCATTTTTTCTATGAGAAAACCTTTTAATATCTTCTAAATCAATTTATTGATTTATACCACATTTTATGAAAATTAATATGACAATACAAAGGCTCTCATATATAATATTGTACTATATCTTAGCCAAAATTTATGCACACACAAATTCTAAGCATCAACACTCACACGAAATTTCTCTAAGTCCATAGCGTATATTGTATATTATACTAACTCCGACTTTGGAAAATTCGAAGTACTGTATCAATTGATGAACAAATGGGTAGTACTCCGACTTTGGAAAAGTCGAAGTCTGTATTGACTCCGACCCCTAAAAGTTGAAGTCCTTATACTGATTGCTTATCAAACTGAACCATACTCTGACTCTTCAACAGTCGAAGTCGGACCCCGACTCCTTAAAAGTCAAAGTCTTGTTGATTTTATCTTACTCCGACTCCCAAAAGTCAAAGAGTGATTCTACTCCGACTCCCCAGAAGTTGAAGTCCAATATCTCACTACGACTTCCATATAGTTGAAGTACCTCACTCCAACTTCTTGAAAGTCGAAGTCTATTGCTTGTTTGCTTTGCACTCCGACTACTTAAAAGTCGAAGTATGACATCGATTGATGAAGAAACTTATATCACTCTAACTCTCAAAAAGTCGAAGTTTATTATCAATCAGTCTCACTACGACTTCTATAAAGTCAAAGATCTATTGTTCTATGACTCTGACTCCTTGTAAGTCGAACTATTATATATCAACTTCTATGTACTTGTACTTAAATAATATTTGTGTAATCTGTCATTCCATAGAATCCATAAAATCATAATCTTGGTTATTTCATTGGCTTTCATTATTCCTATGGGTTCCTTTACGAAATGAATGACACTTACATGTCTTACAAAATAATGTTCTTCTTGCTATCACCATTTAAATATTCTGTTAGGCAGGAGAAAATACATTCAAAATAACCAGATAAAATGCCTTTGTTAAGATTTGAAATAATTATGTTATGTGGTCTCTTGTTTGCTGTCAGAAGTTTAGTTCTTTTCCATTCGATAGATGGATAAGAATTTAATGTGATGGTGGGTATAAGCAGCATACGCTATCTGTCAGAGCTCACCTACCACTGTCAGAACTTCCTTACTTTCAGGATACAATTATCTGTCTATCTTTAATTGCTTTGAACTTCTGTCTGTATGAACTCCTTCATGCTTTATATATTTTTATCTCACCTACCTCCGAAAGTATGGAGGTATCTGTGTCCTTCTTGTCCTTCCAGGCTTGCAGAACATTACTGAAGCATGCTTAGCTCTCAGCCTTGAGCATGAGGCCTACGGAACATTAATGTAGCTGTCTATCAAGCCATGAAGCTATCTACATTGTAACGACCCTCTTTATACTTGTACGATTATATCAATCCACATCAATACAAAGGGCGCCATCACAGTGGGACATTTACCCAACACAACACAATAGGCCGAGATGTACATAAATAACAAAGGAAGTACAGCGGAAATGTAAAACATTCTTATTCCATCATCATTCACATATTCTGAAATCTATATAGCAATAATGAAAATAACAACGTCCACCATTATACAAGTCCATATGAATAACATTGCTCACATACTAATGAAAGGAAATGTAGTCTAAACACGTGCTCTCCACAAGTGCAGCTACTCCTCATGCTCGGAGTCGCTCCTCACTATGTCCTCCTCTAGCACGGGGACACCTGTCTCACCTGTATGTTAAAGCAAGTATGAGTCTTCCAAAAAGACCCAGCAAGCAACCTAAAGATACATCCTTACACATATCACATACATGCTAATCTTTTAGAAAATGAGAGAAATACATGGCACATGCTTCATGTTAATTAAGTAAATACACATGAACAACTTACACATGCTTTCTACACATGATAACTATCTTGATTCATGATGTTAATCTCAATTCATATCATTCATATTTCTAAACCATATAGTTCATGGAAATTAGCACAAATTAACTAACAATCCTAGCATGACATCTAACATTTTTCTCATGCCTTTATAACACATATTCACATCTTTAGCTTGATGTTTTAACATAATTAAATCTCATTCACATGGTTTCACATCTTTTCACATTCTAACACATTCACATAACACTATCACATGTTCACATTACACATAATCACATTTTTCACACTTTTACACTTAATTGTCGTGACACATAATCCGAACCACCATAAGGACACACATTCACATAACACATACCCGTCACCTAGGCAATATATTGACGAATCTTGGTAACTACGCAGAACCGGGAGAAGTCCTCTCCACCCTAACCATTGGTACTTGTCCACCTCTAGGATTTCATCCTGATGCCCACAGGATATCACATACACAATGAGCCTTCCCATAGGGACTTTTCTATAGTACGGCTCCACAGCCTTCTATGGTAACAGTGTCAATTTCGGCACATGATACACATTATCTCACTTATTCGCATGGTTTCATTCACTTATATGCACAATTTAACTCATTCACATGCACTTTAATAAAATATACATGCTTCAGTTTACAGAACTTAATATGACTATTTCATAGTGGCAAATTTATCATAAGCATACCTAATCATGATGCTACACATTGAAATTTACATTATCCAAAGTAAAGATACTTAACATGGCCTAACTACCCTTGTTAAAAGCAAACAGTACTCATGAGAGTCAAAACAAAATCAATGTTTTGACCACGGACTCTATACATGCAATATGTCATATGTCTAATTTTTCAGATTTTTTGCAATTGTAAAACTATTTTTAACAATTTGAATAGATTTCATGCAAATTTAACAAGATATTAACTTTAACTTGATCAACAGCAAAATAGTCGGTTCTAACAGGTTTAAAACACGTGAACAGTAACCCTAAGAACATGAAAATTCTATGGAACTTTAACATGCAGTAGATCTATTTATTCAGGGATTAAACCCTGTCAATTCATGCTTATTTCACCAATACAGAATTTATATTAAATAATGTCATGCTTAAAATTTTGACAGAACCTCATGATATGACCTACAGACCATACCTGACCAACCCTAATTTTTACAAGATGTACAGACAACCAAAAGTTTGAAATTCATAGCACAGAGATTAAGACCATAGTTCCGAAAAACCTGATGAACTTGGCGGCAAGGGCCTTGCCGTCAACATGGGTTAATGGCACAGGATGCTGCCATCAACTCAAGAACTTGGCGGCAACAAGGTTGTCATCAACCTCCTGTCCGCAGAAGGTGCAGACCGAACTCAAATAAAAAGGAGAATTTGGGGTTCCAGGACACGAATAAAATCTGGAAAAATTGCTAGGACCTAGGGGACATGTCTAGGGATGATACCCCTCGATTACTTGCCTGGAATAAAATCTAGGAAGATGAAATTTGTTGAAGAAGCCCTCCTCGGCCAAGCCAAGAAGGTAAGATTTGCAACCCCAAATCCGGTCTTCCTGCTTGTGCAGACGATTCTCTTGGAGTCGGGGAAGATCCTTCAACACCAGGAGCTCCTTCCAGTCGTAGAAGATCACTGGAAAGACCACACAATTGCTGGATCAAGCCTTAAGAACTTCTGGTTTTTCTCACAACAAACCCTAGGTTTTCCTCTCAACCAAAGGTCTTAATCTGGCCGAAAACACTAGGTTTTATAGGGCTAATGGTCGGGGTACGCTTAGGATTAGGTTTGCCTACTGTTGGGATAGGTTTCCTAATTAGAACCTGGAGAAAATGCACCAGTTTCAGATTTGGAATCCTGAACATAAACGGAGGAGTAAACGGCCACTTTGCTGCCGTTAATAGGAAGTAGGGCTGTTCAAAATTCGGTTCAAACCGAAAAACTGAACCGAACTGGCCGGTTCGGTTCGGTTCGGGTTGGGTCCTTATGTAGTTCAGTTTGGTTTCATTTTCTGAAACCGAATAAACTGATTATATATATAATATATATATTTTTTTACTCAAACAAAGGATAGCATAGTTGGTTCCCACAGGGCCCGCATGGGCGGGAGCATTTCCCGCTGGCGCGGGTTCGAAATCGGCCTCCCCCCTTAAAGGATATTTTGTAAAAAATAGTGAACTTTTACCAGAAAGTATGGCAACACTGGGTTTCGAACCCAGGACCTGGCTTGAGAGAATGTTACGCCTTGGTCGTCACGGCAGGCGCGCAGTTGCGAATTAATATGTATTTGACTTCAATTTAAACGAACCAAACCGGTTCGGTTCGGTTCGGTTCGATTCGGGTTGACCTTAGGATTCAGTTCGGTTCGGTTTGACCAAAAAATGAAGCAGTCCGAACCGAACCGAACCGTGTTCGGCCCTATTAGGAAGTAGGCGTCCATCGATCTGGACGTCTATATCCCCCGGCCATGAAGTCAACGGCACATAGGTTGCCGTCAACTTACTGTTAATGTCAAGTGATGTTGACGTTAACCAGGGATTTCAGACAGAACACAGAAATATCCAATAAACCTACATACATAGAATAATTAAATAAATACAATATACACATCAATAATTAAATCCTATATGCATATTTAAATAAATATATTATATGTACAGAAATAAACATATATATACATATGCACATAAGTAAATAAATACTTATAATATGCACAATTTTAAACAAACATAATGTGAATAAAATTCGAGGGCCTTACACCCTCTCACCCTAAAAGAAAACTTCATCCTCGAAGTTAGAACGAAAATACTAACCAAACAAATGGGGATACTTCATCTTCATGGCGTCCCCAAGCTCCCATGTAGCCTCCTCCCATGAGAAGTTCCTCCATAACACCTTCACGGATGCAATACTCTTGTTTCTGAGGTGTTGAACCTTCCGATCTAGAATAGCTACTGGTTGCTCTACATACGACAAGTCTGGCTGAATCTCCACTGGCTCTTGACTAATTACATGTGACGGATCTCTCATGTATCTCCTGAGCATAGACACATGGACAACTGGGTGTACACTAGCTAACGCTGGGGGTAAAGCTAGCTCATATGCCACGCTGTCCATCCGCCTGAGAATCTCAAATGGGCCAATGAATCTCGGACTCAACTTGCTTTGCCTTCCAAACCTGACAATGCCTCGGGTAGGCGAAACCATAAGAAATACATGCTCGCCAACCTTGAACTCCAAATCCTTCCTTCTATTGTTGGCGTAGCTCTTCTGCCTATCCTGCGCCACAACCAACCTCTGCCTGATAAGCTGAATCCTATCTAAAGTCTCATGCACTAACTCCGGACCAACTAACTGCCTATCACCTGTCTCCTCCTAGCACAAAGGAGATCTACAGGGTCGCCCGTACAGAGCCTCGAATGGAGCCATACCGATGCTCGCATGAAAACTATTGTTGTATGTGAACTCCACAAGAGGTAGATGACGCTCTCAATCACCCTTCCAATCAAGCACACACGCTCTCAACATATCCTCGAGCATCTGGATCGTCCTCTCGGACTGGCCATCTGTCTGAAGATGAAATGTCGAACTAAGCTTCATCTGAGAACCCAAAGCCTCCTGAAGACCCTGCCACAGCCTCGATGTAAACTGGGGGTCTCTGTCCGAGATAATGGACTTCGGCACACCATGCAACCTCACAATGTTGCCAATATATAGCTTTGCCAAACTCTCCATAGATTGTTTCTTCTTCATAGGCAAGAAATGTGTCGTCTTGGAGAAACGGTCTACAATCACCCAAATCGAGTCATTGCCTTTACTGATCTGGGCAAACCCGTCACAAAATTCATGGTGATTGCTTCCCACTTCCATACTGGTATCTCCATCTTCTGCATAAGGCCCGATGGTCGTTGTCGCTCGGCCTTCACCTGTTGGCACACTAAACACCTGGACACGAATTCGGCCACATCCTTCTTCATACCAGACCACCAGAAAGATCTCTTCAAATCCTAGTACATCTTGGTGTTTCCTGGATGAATGGAGAACCTCGACCTATAAGCTTCTGCTAGTACACGCTCATGAACATCCACAACATCGGGAACGCAAACTCGGTGCTGGAATCTAATAACATCGTCCTTATCTCCAGCAATGCATGCCTTGCCCACCATCTTCTGAAGCCTAGGATCAGCTCTCTCCTGCTCGATCACCTCATCTAGAACCGTGGATCGGATAGATAACTAAGCCACAAAAGCCTGACACAACTGTGGCTCTAACTCAGTCATAGCACAGGCTGCATACTCAAGCATCTTCCAATCCTGCCGGAGCAATGACCTCTTTTTGCTGAACGCATCCGCCACAACATTCGCCTTCCCTGGATGATACTGAAGCTCAAAGTCGTAGTCCTTGAGAAACTCAATCCATCATCTCTGCCGCAGGTTCAACTCCTTCTGCGAGAAAAGATACCTCAGACTCTTGTGGTCAGTGAACACCTCGAACTTGACACCATAAAGATAGTGTCTCCAAATCTTCAGTGCATAAACCATAGCTGCTAGCTCCAAATCATGGGTCGGATAGTTACGCTTATACTCCTTTAACTGGCGAGAAGCATATGCAACTACCGTACCATGCTGCATCAACACATAGCCAAGGCCTATCTGAGAAGAAGCAGAGTAGATAACAAAACCCTTCGCACCACTAGGCAAGATCAACACAGGTGCAGATGTAAGACTCGCCTTCAACAACTGGAAACAACTCTCGCAATCATCAGACCAAACATACTTCACACCCTTTCTGGTTAGCTTAGTCAAAGGTGCTGTGATAGAGGCAAAGCCTTCAATAAATCGCCTGTAATAGCCTGCTAAGCCAAGAAAACTCCTAATCTCCGATGGTGTCTTTGGATTCTCCCAATCTAACACTGCCTGAACCTTCGCAGGATCAACAGCAACTCCAGCGCCTGAGATAAAATTCCCAAGGAAATGAACCTCGCGCATCCAGAAGTCGCATTTGCTGAACTTATCATACAGCTTGTGCTCTCAGAGAACCTCTAAAACAACCCTTAAATGCTCACGGTGTGCAGCCTTATCATGAGAATGGACTAACACATCGTCAATGAACACCACCACAAAGCTATCCAAATATGGTCTAAACACCCTGTTCATGAGATCCATGAACGCTATAGGGGTGTTGGTCAGACCAAATGGAAGCACAAGAAACTCATAATGTTCATAACGAGTCTTGAAAGCAGTCTTGGACACATCTTCATTCTTAATCCTCAACTGATGGTAGCCGACCGCAGATCAATCTTAGAAAACACTGATGCATTTTGTAGCTGATCGAACAAATCGTCTATCTGCGGCAAGGGGTACCTGTTCTTCACTGTCACCTAGTTGAGCTTCCTGTAATCGATGCACAGCCTGAGGGAACCATCCTTCTTCTTCACGAACAATACAGGTGCGCCCCATGGTGACACACTAGGGCAAATTAATCCCTTATCCAACAAATCCTGCAACTGCTTCCTCAGCTCGGCTAACTCCACAAGTGCCATCCGATAAGGAGCCTTAGATATAGGAGAGGTGTCTGGAAGCAACTCTATAGTGAACTCTATCTCCCTAGCTGGTGGCAATCTAGACAAATCATCAGGAAACACGTCTGGAAACTCCTGCACTACTTCAATCTCCTCATTGGTAGGTGACTGATCGGCCTTAGGGACTAAGACCACACTGGCAAGAAATGCGTCACAACCCTTGTTCACCATCCTCATAGCCTTCATGGTGGAGATCACAAACCTTCCCACTAGGTTCCTTGGAACGGATGTGAGAACTCATCCTCACTAGGAATATGGAAAGTAATCTTCTTCCCTCTGAAATCCACTAAGGCATAGTGCTCCTCAAGCCAATCCAGACCAAGTATGGCATCATAGTCCTTCATCTTGAGCAAGTAGAAGCACCCAAATAAGCCTCGGTCCTCCATGCACATAGGTAAGGATGGATACACTTCCTGGTCGCTACCGTACCCACTAGTGTGTGCACAGACAAAGGGACTTCTAACTCCTCTGCCTCTACTCTAGACTCTGCTGCTAACTGCTTGGCAAACCCCTCGGAAACGAATGAGTGTGTGGCACCCATATCAAACAACACCCGAGCATGCACACCAATGACTAAAACCGTACCATCAGTGACGTTCTCAGCCTGCTCTACATCCTCTCGTGCTAGTGCAAACACTTGAGCTTGGGCTCGAGGCCTTCCTGGTCTTTCTGTCACTGGCGTTGCTACTGTTTCCGCTGCTGGGGCTGGCGCTCCTCGCTGAACACCCTGCTAAATTCTGGAACAATCTTAGATCTGGTGCTCGGTGCTGCCACACTTGAGACACTTCCCTGCCAACTTCCAACACTCGGTGCCGTCGTGTGCCCTCCCACAGTGACGACATGCCTTCTTGTCACTGGGCCTGAAGCTGGGTGACTGCGGTGCAATCGCCTACTGACTCGATGATGCGGGATGCTGGGGTGACTGGTACACTGCCTTCTTCCTGTCCTGCCTCTAGAAAGGTGGCGCGGACCTCTTCTGAGCTCCCCTCTTCTCCTCCAGGTACTGATTCATCTCGCTCTTCTGCCTGCATGCTGCGCTGAGAGCCTCGTCTATAGTATGATGGTCAAAAGCAACTAGCCTCGACCTAAGTGATGGTTTGAGCCCCATCACAAACTTCTTGGTCTTCCTGCGCTCATTAGCAACAATATGAAAAGCATATTTAGAAAGCTCGGCAAACCTGGCCTCATACTCCAAGACCGTCATGGAGCCCTGAGTAAGAGAGAGAAACTCCTCCTCCATCTTGTCTTGAATGTGCTCGAGAATGAACTTGGCCCGAAATAGCCTCGTGAACTCGGCCCAAGTCACCTCAATAGCACCATCCTCATACCTGGTATGTAGTACGGAGGCCCAACAAACATTGGCTCTCTCCTGCAAAATACAACTCATAAGTACCATCTAAACAAAACCTTAACCTAACACAAGTACATATACTCTAAGTACCTGTAGCATATAAGTAGCCAGGATGACTTTGTCTTCCTCTGCACACCAGATGGCTCTAAAGATCTTCTCCACTTCCCTCATCCAGCTTTCTGCCAAGAGGGGCTGACTCTCCCCCTTAAAAGAAGACGAAGCCATCCTCTTAAACCTCTCCATGATGGACGGACCACCATGGCCATGCTCCTGAGGAACGGGATCTGGAGCCTGAGCCTGAGACATTAAACAACATATAAGCAATACATAAACAACCATGCATTAAACAAAACATACTACTCCCTATTTAACAACTCTAACCTATGCCTGCAACTGAGCCTGCAGTGCCGCCTGAGTCTGCGCCTGGGTCTGCATTGCCTGAACCAGGCCTTGCAAGAACACACCGTAATCCACAGGTGGTGGTGGAGGGAATACTATGGGACCTTGGGGTGCTGGGGTCAGCTGCTCACCCCTCTCCTCACGCCTATGCTCGTCATCCCTAGCCTGAGCACCACGTCTACCACGGCTCGCCATAGCCTGTAAAATAATTAACTTAGTTAGAATCTAAGTTACTTAGTCCTAACCATTTTCTTAACTATCTTTAATTCATTATTAGCTATTTTCCACATATATGGACTAATTCTATAAAGACTTTGAAATATTGTGTAGATGATGGCATATTCATGTACAATCTCAACCTGTTTTCTCTGATACCAATCTCTGTAACGACCCTCTTTATACCGGTACGATTATACCAAACCACATCGATACAAAGGGCCCTGTCACAGTGGGACATTTACCCAACACAACACAATAGGTCGAGATGTACATAAATAACAAAGGAAGTACAATGGAAATGTAAAACATTCTTATACCATCATCATTCACATATTCCGAAATCTATATAGCAATAAAGAAAATAGCAATGTCCAGCATTATACAAGTCTATATGAATAACATTGTTCACATACTAATGAAAAGAAATGTAGTCTAAACACGTGCTCTCCACAAGTGCAGCTACTCCTCACGCTCAGAGTCGCTCCTCACTATGTCCTCCTCTAGCACGGGGACACTTGTCTCACCTATATGTTAAAGCAAGTATGAGTCTTCTAAAAAGACTCAGCAAGAAACCTAAAGGTACATCCTTACACATATCACATACATGCTAATCTCTTAGAAAATGAGAGAAATACATGGCACATGCTACATATAATTAAGTAAATACACATGAACAACTTACACATGCTTTCTACACATGATAACTATCTTGATTCATGATGTTAATCTCAATTCATATCATTCATATTTCTAAACCATATAGTTCATGGAAATTAACACAAATTAACTAACAATCCTAGCATGATACCTAACATTTTTCTCATGCCTTTATAACACATATTCACATCTTTAGCTTGCTGTTTTAACATAATTAAATCTCATTCACATGGTTTCACATCTTTTCACATGCTAACACATTCACATAACACTATCACATGTTCACATTGCACATATTCACATTTTTCACACTTTTACACTTAATTGCGGTAACACATAGTCCGAACCACCATAAGAAGGACACACATTCACATAACACATACCTATCACCTAGGCAATATAATGACGAATCTTGGTAACTGCGCAAAACCGGGAGAAGCCCTCTCCACCCTAACCAGTGGTACTTGTCCACCTCCAAGATTTCATCCTCATGCCCACAGGATATCACATACACAATGAGCCTTTCCATAGGGACTTTTCTACAGTACGGCTTCACAGCCTTCTATGGTAGCAGTGTCAATTTCGGCACATGATGCACATTATCTCACTTATTCACATGGTTTCATTCACTTATATACACAATTTAACTCATTCACATGCACTTTAATAAAACATACATGCTTCAGTTTACAGAACTTAATATGACTATTTCACAGTGGCAAATTGATCATAATCATACCTAATCATGCTGCTACACATTGAAATTTACATTATTCAAAGTAAAGATACTTAACATGGCCTAACTACCCTTGTTAAAAGCAAATAGTACCCACGGGAGTCAAAACAGTATCATTTTTTACCACAAACTCTATACATGCAATATGTCATATGTCTAATTTTTCATATTTTTCGCAACTGTAAAACTATTTTTAACAATTTGAATAGATTTCATGCAAATTTAACAAGATATTCACTTTAACATGGTCAACAGTAAAACAGTCAGTTCTAATAGGTTTCAAACATGTGAACAGTAACCCTAAGATCATGAAAATTCTATGGAACATTAACATGCAGTAAATCTATTTATTCAGGATTAAACCCTGTCAATTCATACTTATTTCACCAATACATAATTTATATTAAATAAAGTCATATTCAAAAATTCGATAACCTGACCAACCCTAATTTTTACAGTATGTACAGACAACCAAAAGTTCGAAATTTACAGCACAGAGATCAAGACCACAGTTCTGAAAAACCTGATGAACTTGGCGGCAAGGGCCTTGCCGTCAACATGGGTTAACGGTACAGGATGCTACCGTCAACTCAAGAACTTGGTGGCAACAAGGTTGCCGTCAACCTCCTGTCTACAGAAGGTGCAGACTGAACTCAAATAAAAAGGAGAATTGGGGGTTCCAAGACACGAATAAAATCCAAAAAAATTGCTAGGACCTAGGAGACATGTCTAGAGATGATACCCCTTAATTACTTGCCTGGAATAAAATCTAGGAAGATCAAATTTGTTGAAGAAGCCCTCCTCGGTCAAGCCAAGAAGGTGAGATTTGCAACCCCAAATCCGGTCTTCCTGCTTGTGCAGACGATTCTCTTGGAGTCAGGGAAGATCCTTCAACACCAGGAGCTCCTTCCAGTCGCAGAAGATTGCCGGAAAGACCACACAATCGCCGGATCAAGCCTTAAGAACTTCTGGTTTTTCTCACAACAAACCTTAGGTTTTTCTCTCAACCAAAGGTCTTAATCTGGCCAAAAACACTAGGTTTTATAGGGCTAATGGTTGGGGTACGCTTAGGATTAGGATTTCCTACCATTGGGATAGGTTTCCTAATTAGAACCTAGAGAAAATGCACCCGTTTCAGATCTGGAATCCCGGACATGAACGAAGGAGTAAACGGCCACTTTGCTGCCGTTAACAGGAAGTAGGCATCCATCGATCTGGACGTCTATATCCCCCGGCCATGAAGTCAACGGCACATAGGTTGTCATCAACCTGCTGTTAACGTCAGGTGATGTTGACGTTAACCAGGGATTTCAGACAGAACACAAAAATATCCAATAAACCTACATACATAGAATAATTAAATAAATACAATATACACATCAATAATTAAATACTATATGCTTATTTAAATAAATATATTATATGTACAGAAATAAACATATATATACATATGCTCATAAGTAAATAAATACTTATAATATGCACAAATTTAAAAAAAACATAATGTGAACAAAATTCGAGGGCCTTACATACATAGCCTGAAGACATTGGGACTCCAAGAACTGAAGGACTGATGGATATAACAGAAGTCTCAAGGTGTCAATATCCAAGGATCAACGCATAACCTTCAAACGGCTAGATTCTAATGGTTAGTTTAAAATGGGAAGTTCAAGCCTCTAAAGCTCATATATAGAAGCTGGAGTTTGAACAAGAAGAATACACACCAATCATATTTACTGAACTCCAATCTATAATAGCAAGCAGCAGGAGTTGCCACAAGCTTAGCTACTAAAAAGCGAAAGAGAGCTGCTCCTCCTCGACTTCCAAGCTCTCTTGTTTTTAGAAGTCTTTTCTTGTTGGGTGACATTCTGTAATTGTAAATTTTCTCAGTCCACCCACTTAGATTCAGAAAGAGTTAGTGCTGCAATTCTTAATTATATCTCTTTCTGATTCTCTGTGTTTGCTCATTCTTCTGAGCAGACACACAAGTATTTTCATTTCTGTGTTAGATAACCCGCAGGAGGTTTGTTTCCTGCAGTGTCCCTCTTGTGAATGGAAGACCTACTGGTGTAGGTGGTCTTTGTACCCCTTTGGAAAGGGAATACTTGCTCGGTTGCAAGTGGATTTGTAATAACTCTCAGGTTGAAAGAAGGCCAAGTGCTCTTGGCAGTTTAATGAAATCCCGAGGTTACTTGGGGACTGGACGTAGGACTTCCATATGGGAAGGGCCAAACCAGGATAAAATCTCTTGTGCAATTGTGTGATTGTTTCCTCCAAGTTTTCACTTGTTTCACACACACCACACTAAATACTAACAAGTCTATTAGTGTTATCTATTTTTAGATAAATTTTTAAAAGTGCAAGAAGTCCTATTCACCCCCCTCTAGGACATCTATAGGGCCATCTCTATCCAACAATGCTTAGACTGAAGTGTTCTTAGGGAGAGAACGTAAGATAACACTCTGTTGGGTCGAATCTTTTTAAAAATTGCACTATCTTTTGGTGTGATTGACTTTTTCTCTCCTACCTCCCTTCTTTGTGTTTGTAATTTCGTGATTTGCTTCAAAAAGTTGAAAAAGTTATTACACCTAATTCAACCTTGTAGCACCCTCAAAAATTCAGTAATTTAAAATTTAAAATAAAAAGGAAATAAATAATTTCCATATTATTAAAATGGTAGGAACTTACGTATCATTATCGTATGTGTAAGAACACATCGAAAAATTTCATAAAAAACTATAGTTCAACCCTAAACAATATCCCCAAATGATCCACAGAGAAATTCATGCAACGAAAAATCCGATTGGCCAAGTTTATGTCGCATTGTGACTAATAGTCATAATTAAGAAATAAAGTCGGAAAACCATTATCATGGGTGCATAATAGGATTATAAATAGAATAAAAATGATGGAGAGACTCCAAACAACACATATTGATAACCCATTATCAGAATTATGCCAATGGATAATTTTTGGCCCAAGAATAAAATCAAGCAAGAAAATACCCCAGAAATTCGTAACCCTAATTGAGCTGAAAATAGAAAGAGGCAATTAGGGTAAATCTTGAGGCAATTAGCCACACTTAGCAACCCAAATTCGTGCCTAACCATACTAGAGGGTTTTCTAATGGTCAATACTCTACTGGGGATGGGAATCATCAAAACATGGTAGGGTGCATGATAAAATTGCAACCTTCCTTCCTAGTTGCATTAGGACTCCTAAAAACCCTAGATGATTAAATACTCTTCCCAAAACCCTTGGGGGCAAGTTTACCAATAGTTGGGGTCATGAGTAGCAGAGTTTGAACACCATAGGAGGAGGAAATCACCCCCAACCAGAGCTTTTCTTCCCCACTTGTATTCTGCATCGATCTGCAGAAGAACCCTATAGGAAGCTATAATCACGGGGATTGTGCGACCCCCAAAACACGCAAACATGTATTCAATATAAGGGTATGGAAAAGAGGATGTGATCGCCACCTAACTAGTTGCCTATTGATAAGGACCAAACAGGCTAACTAAGCTAGGAAAAGGAAAGAGGACAGAAGGACTTACTGATATCGCGACGGGGGACTCCGCCGTGATGGAGCTGATGTCGCGACGCCCGCGAAGGGCACGTCTTACTGTCGCGTCGCTCCCGTCCATCGCGTCCTCTACAATGCGAGAGAAAAGTGAGGGGACCTTCTTCCTGCCCTCCAGTTGGCCAGAGGACAAGAGCTCCTCGTGAAACTTCGCTTAGGTGCCTGCCAAAATGATGAGAACAACAAAAGAAACCCTGTTAGAACAAGTTAAGCATAGTATCCATTGAAAAATGAAAGAGAAAGAGGGAGCATGGGAGGAATGAACCTGGGGGGGGGGGGGGGGTTTAAACCCCTAGGGTGATGGGAAAACGTGGGAAGAAAAGGCATGCAACCTATCTAGAAATGGAAAATAATATTCATGAAGAAAAGAGGAGAAGGGGGAAGAGAGAAAGAGCCCCATGTGAAGCGGCTCCCTAGCGTAAAATGGCGTTCTTGGGTGCTTCAGAAGCTACGAACAAAGATGGAGTCACCCTCCTCATGCACCACGCTCCATAGATAGGCAAATGAGTATGACTTGAGGTGGAGAGTGTGAGGAAAAGAGAGGAAAAGGGAGAGCTACGAGGTTAAGTCCAGACCACCAAAAATTTTGGCAGCCCTTCGGGGTAAAAATGGGGCTCTCCCTGCTCTGAAGGGGGTGGCCTTGCTTATATAGACCAAGAAAGAGAAAATCCCATTTTTCATGATAATTACCCAAGTAAAAGGATAAATGCCATTAAAATTTGTGGGTAAGAGTCCAAAAGGAGCTTCAAGGAGTCCCCAAACCTCTAGATGCGCTCAGGTGGGTTGGGAGGTTGCAAGAGATAAATGCAAAGGCCATAAGAGGATAAATAGGAGGTGGTTGCGGAGGCCAGCACATGCGGCTGTTGTCGCGATGGATCGTAGGGGCGCGACAAGGGCTAACGCGACAGCCAGGCGGGGCGCGACAGCACAGGGCACGTGCATGGATATGCATGGGCTGTCACGACGGCCAAAGGGGACGCAACAAGGGTAACGCGGCGCCCCGACCCGTCACGTTAATGAAAATGATTATTCTTGAATTTTGGGCCAATCAAATGGGAGAATAATGGTCATTAAGGCTCAAGGACTCTTTTAAAAGATAATGGATGGGATTTTAAGAAAATTAGGCTCTTAATGGGGTCAACACAAGGCTAATGGTGGGCTCAAGGTGAGTGACCAACTTGGGGCACACTTAGATAACAAGAAATGTAGTTCAACTTGCAGGCTAGAATCGGATGTCTACATATTTTCCCCTCCTTGGATCCCACTTTGCAGGGTAACGAAGCGGAAGTGTAGCGGAGGTGTCACGGAGTGATGGAAAAGCGGAGATGATGCGGAGTGGACTGAAAAGTGGAAGTCAAGGTAAAGAGACACTTGATCTAATCAACAAGCAATTGGAATCTTCATGAAAGCCTCGGGTTAGTTGCTCAAGCAGGATGCAAGGAAGATGCAAGCCTGGATGAGAAGAGAGGAAGAAAAAGGACGATCAACCCCTTGATTGAGAGGTTGTTGGATCTCTTATTTTGATGATACCCAAATATGATTCATTGACATACTGAAATTATGTTTGTCATGCTTAAATTCATATCTCACAATGTTTCCTTCATGTACAGATCAAAGAAAAAGTCATATGTGATCAGTGGTGTCGACACTACTCCATTGTGTGTCGACACTAGTTCCCTGTCCCAGAACCAGGATTTCAGCAAGTACCCAGTGGTGTCGACACAGTCCAGTTGTGTGTCGACACTAGTACACTGTCCCAGAAGCTTGTTTCTCAGCTAGGAACCTGTGTGTCGACACATAACAGTGCAGTGTCCACACAGTTTGGATAATTCTCTAGATCTAAAATTACCAAGACACGTAGAGGATTTTGGTAAGGGCTTTTTGGGCGGGAATTCCTATGCTCCCAATTCCCAAGATATTTTGTGGACCCTTGGGGCTATAAATACCCCCTATCCACTTGGCTTTAGTGAGAGCCATAGAGACACACTTTTGCTCCTCCAATACTCCAGAATATTCCAGCCGAATCCTGAAGAAGGCTCCATCCTGGTAATTCGCTCCCAGATTTGAAGCAATCAAAGTCTTGAGCACCTTGGATGATCCAATTGAAGAAGAATTTCGAGCCATCAGAGTCTTCCTCCTGGAGCTGAAGCAGAAGAACTTGTCTCCTTCTCTGAAGCAGAAACAGGGATCTACGAACAGTCCTTCTCAATTTGGGATCTAATTGCTATAACTAGTTCCTCATCTTAAACTCATTCTATATTGTGTGCTTTGTGAAATTGGTGCAATCCTTGTGCCCAATTTTGTGTGTGTGTGATTGGATCTGAGATTTCTGTATCTCAGAGTGTGTGTGTTCTTCTGTGACTTTTCTGAACTGGCAAGATAAGCCACATTTGTGTGTGTGTGTGGATGGTGGATGTAGGATACACTGTTGTGTAATTTGAACCACCCTAAATCTGCTTGTCATTGTGTTTTGCTTGTCTTTTGCGTTAGATGCTTGATAGGGTCATTGCTAATTCATCATCTAATCTATCCAGATTGTTCAGATTTGTGAATAAGCTATAGATTCTAGTTTAATCTCCATCTCTCAAAGAATTTAATCAAGTGAATTTTAAAATCTGTGAAATCTATTCAACCCCCCCCCCCTTCTAGATTTCCTATAGCAGTTTTTCCGCAACATTTCATTTGGTATCAAAGAAAGGTTCTCTTGCACTTTAAGTGTTTGATCTAACGATCAAGAGTTTATTGCTATGGAGAATGTCAGGGGATTTATTGATGAGGGTCACTCAGTACCTAGGCCTCCTTTTTCGATGAATCTGACTATGCCTATTGGAAAAACAGGATGCAAGTGTTTCTGAGAGCACAGGACTATGAACTTTGGAAGATTGTTGACAAGGGACCAGATGAAAGCCTATGGACCAAGGACCAGATCAAGAAATCAACAATGAGCTGGAGTGCCATGAACATGATGCAATGTGCCATCCATCGTAAGGAGTACTCCAGAGTCTCCTCATGTAAGTCTGCTAAGGAGATGTGGGACAAGCTACAGCTCATCTATGAGGGAACTTCTGAGGTAAGAGAGACCAAGGCAAGTATCTTAGTCTCAGAATATGAAATGTTCAGGATGAAAAGTGATGAAACTACTTCTGAGATGTTTTCTAGATTCATGCTCTTGGTAAATGGTCTTAGGGGTCTAAGAAAGGACTATACAAATAGTGACCTTGTCAAGAAAGTCCTTAGATCACTTCCATCAGCCTGGCACACAAAAGCAATTGTAATTGAGGACTCAAAAAATCTGTCAACCATGCAACTGGATGAGCTAATAGGTTCACACTCATGACATATGAGATAAATCTAAAAAGAAATGCGTCTGTGACTACATCTAAGAAGCCTATTGCTTTAAAAGCTTCATCTAGTTCAAAAACTGTTACTGGCCAATCTGATGAAAGTGATGAGTCTTTTGGTGAGAGAATGATGAGGAGTTAGCCTTATTAACAAGGCAATTCAAAAATTCTTAAGAAAGAAAGGAAAAGGTCAGTTCAAACCCTTCATTAAAAAGGATATCTCAAAGAAAAATGATTTCAATAAAAAATTGGAAACCACAAAAAAGACTAACATTATTTGTTATGAATGCGGGAAACCAGGACACATGAGAGGAGAGTGTCCTGATCTAAAGAGGAAGTTGAAAAATCAGATGTTTAAGAAGACAAGAGCAATGCTAGCTACTTGGAGTGATGAGGATGAAGAAGATCAAGAGGAAAGTGGTTCAGATGAAGAAGAAGTAATATGTCTTATGGCTAGACATGAAGAAAATACTGAGGTAAGTCCTTCATTTAAAGACTTTACAACTGATGACTGGGAGGAAGCCTATGCTGTCTTATTTGAAAAACTGTGTGAACTAAAGTCTGAAAATAAAACATTGAGAAGAAAAGTTAACAGTATGGTGCAAAGTCCACAAGAATCTGAACAAATGAAATTGCTGACTGATGAAATCAATAACCTGAAAAAGGAAAAAGAATGTGTGAATGAACAACTTGATGTGATCAAGGAGAGATGTCAGTCAATTGAAAAAGAAAAACAAATCTTAATAAATGAAAATCAAAAACTCATAAATGAAAAAGAAGTGATTCAAGGAGAATTGAAAATTGTTCAAAAAGAATTGGATGATAAGAAAGAAATGTTATCAAAATTTGTCAAAGGAAAACAAAACATAGATGCCATTTTAGGAATTCAAATGAACCCTACCAAACATGGTTTGGGCTTTCAACCGGAAAACAAAAAGAAAATTGGGCAAACCTTGATAACTTCTTTTGTTCAAGGTACTTCATCTTACAGCAAATCTGAAAACAACATCCAAGAAAAACCACAACCAAACTTAAAACCTAAAAACAAAAATCAATTCAATAATTCCAAAACTCAAGTGAAAAATGGAAGAGTACAAGCTAGTCAACAAAATTCTAAATCCAGTATAAGACCAACTTCAAACCCAAAGATCAATAAAACTCTTCAGTTCATTCCAAATCATACATCAATAAGAATAAGGGTTTTACACCACAAAGCATCATGATGTGCACTATATGCTAAAAATCTGGTCACACTGATGAAAAATGCAGATCAATAATGAATTCAAAGAAAATAAGGCAAATCTGGATTCCAAAACATCTTGTTGCTGAGCTGAAACAACTGATGGGACCCAAAGCAATTTAGGTACCAAAATTCTCTTTCTAAATTTGTTTTGCAAGAATGTCTTACAGCCCACAAGAAAGATAAATGGTACCTTGACAGTGGCTGTTCAAGACATATGACTGGAGATAAGGAAAACTTTTCAACATTGATTGAAAAAGATGGTGGACAAGTAATTTTTGGAGGTAAGAACAAAGGGCAAATCATTGGAAGAGGAAGAATCGGTAAGAATCCTTCAAGCTCAATTGACAATGTTTTACTTGTTGAAGGTCTTGATCATAATCTCTTCAGCATAAGTCAACTGTGTGACAAAGGCCTTAAGGTTATTTTTAATTCTGAATCATGTGAAATTGTTGAAAAAGACTCTAGTGAAATAAAGTTTTTTGGTCAAAGAATAAATAATATTTACCTGGTTGATTTGAATGATCACCAACATGAAAATCTTTGTCTTGTTGCAAATCAGCATGATCTATTTCAACTATGGCATAGAAGATTAGGTCATGCTAGTGAAAATTTTCTGAATAAATTGTTGAGACTTGATCTTGTAAATGGTTTACCAAAAATGAAGAAAAAGAAAAATGCAATTGTATGTGCTTCATGTGCCCAAGGTAAATAAACTAGGAAATTATTCAAATTTGTTGCACCCTTAATCACTTCCAAACCTTTTAAATTGTTGCATATGGACTTATTTGGTCCAACTAGGACACTCAGTCTTAGTGGACATAGATTTGGATATGTGATTGTGGATGATTTTTCTAGATTCACATGGGTGTATTTTCTATCTCACAAGAGTGACACTTTAGAAATTTTCAAAGAATTTGTTGATAAAATTGAAAATGCAAAAACAAATAAAATTCACTCCATTCTTACTGATTATGGAGGAGAATTTGATAATAATTTGTTTTTTGATTTTTGTAGAAATAAAGGAATTGATCACAAGTTTGCTTCTCCAAGGACTCCTGAATAAAACGGAATTGTTGAAAGGAAGAATAGGACTTTAGTGGAGATGGCAAGAACATTGTTGATTGAAAATCAGCTTCTAAGAAAATTTTAGACAGAAGCCATTAACACTTCATGTTATGTCCTCAACAGAGTGATGGTAAGACCAGTCCTTAAGAAAACTTCCTATGAACTTCTGAAAGGTAAGAAACCTCACATTGCATATTTTAGAGTCTTTGGTTGTAAAGTTTTCATTCATAATAATGACAAACATGATCTTGATAAATTTGAAAAGAAAAGTGATGTAGGCATCTTTCTAGGATATTCTGAAAATTCAAGGTCATATAGAGTGTTTAACAATGATTCAAATAGTGTGGAGGAAACTCCTCATGTCATATTTGATGAGAATATTGAAAAATCTACTGACCTTGATTTGTGCAGGAATCAAGAAGAAGATGTTGACATTCTCATAAAAGAAAAAGATCAATCTGTGGAGAATGAAGAGGTTGCTGAACCTGAAGCTGAGTCGACATCACAGAACATTGAGTCGACACCAGAGCAGGTAAGTACAGCAACAAGAGGTAATTTCAAATACTTTAAAGACCATCCACTTGAGAATGTTGTTGGAAATGTTCATGATAGAGTCCATACAAGATCTCATTTCAGAAATGTCATTGAACAAGATCATATGGCTTTCATATCTCAAATAGAACCCAAAAACATTGAAGAAGCACTAAAAGATAATTCATGGATAGAAATAATGCATAATGAATTGAATCAATTCAAAAGAAATAATGTTTGGAGTCTAGTTCCCAAAAATCCTGAAAACTCAATAATTGGAACTAGAATGGGTGTTTAGGAATAAATTGAATGAAGAAGGAAAAGTTGTCAGAAATAAAGCAAGAATGGTTGTAAAGGATATAATCAAGAACTTGGAGTTGATTTTGAGGAATCCTTTGCACCAGTAGCTAGATTAGAAGCAGTGAGAATTCTATTGGCATATGCATGTTCCAAAATTTCAAATTGTTTCGAATGGATATGAAAACTGCCTTTTTAAATGGGTACATAAAAGAAGAAGTGTTTGTTGCTCAACCTCCTGGATTTGAGGATCATGATAAACCTAACCATGTGTATAAACTGCATAAAGCTCTGTATGGTTTGAAACAGGCTCCAAGAGCATAGTATGACAGATTGAGCAGTTTTCTGGTGGTAAAAATTATTCCAGAGGTAAGGTGGATCAAACTCTTTTCACAAAATCAGTCCACAATCATATCATTGTAGTTCAAGTGTATGTGGATGATATTATTTTTGGATCCACTAATCCTTCACTGTGTGAAGAATTTTCAAATCACATGCACAGTGAATTTGAAATGAGTCTTATGGGAGAATTACAATTCTTTCTTGGTTTGCAGGTCAAACAACTTGAAGACGGTTCTTCATAAATCAAGCCAAATATGTATAAGAATTGCTCAAAAAATTTCACTTAGAACAAGCCAAACCAGCATCAACTCCCATGAGTACAAGCATCAAATTGGACAAAGATGAAAAGGTAAATTGGTTGATGCAAAGCAATATAGAGGTATGATTGGATCTCTTTTATATCTTACTGCAAGTAGGCCAGATATTCAATTTAGTGTATGTCTTTGTGCTAGATTTCAGTCTAGTCCGAAGGAAAGTCACTTGCTTGCAGTTAAGAGGAATTTTAGATATCTCTGTGGAACTTATGATTTGGGTTTATGGTATCCAGTTGGATGGCATACTAATTTGATTTCCTATTCTGATGTTGATTATGCTGGATGTAAGCTTGACAGAAAAAGTACTAGTGGATATTGTCAATTCTTAGGAAATTGCATGATAACATGGGCATCCAAAAAGCAACACTCAGTTGCACTATCTACTGTAGAAGCAGAATATGTTGCTGCAGGAAGTTGTGCAGCTCAAGTGTTGTGGATTAAAAGTCAATTGCTTGACTACAACATTGATATTGGATGTTCATCTATCATGTCTGACAATACTAGTGCAATCAATCTTTCCAAAAACCCAATACAACACTCTAGAACAAAACACATTGAGATCAGGCATCATTTTCTAAGGGATGAAGTTGCAAACAAAAACATTGAATTAGAATTCATCCCTACTGAAAAACAAATTGCAGATATTTTCACAAAACCTTTGGCTGAAGATAGATTCACATCTCTGAGAAGAGAACTTGGAATATGCAACATGGAATAAAAACTGAAAAACTTTTTGATTCTTTATGCTAAGATTATGAGGTATATCAAATAGTGATTAGTGGAAGGACAAGTTATGCTTGTTTGAAAGCTATCATTATATGTTGAGGAAAATCCTCCGCCAAGTACCCATGATGTAAAATGTGTAAGAATCATTCAATTTCTGAAATTATTTTAAAAAAAAATTGTTGTGATTACTATCAATGTGGTTGAAACATGATTGATCATGTATGTTTGCTTGATGAATTTGAGTGCTGAAATTAAGTATATTTTTTTTATTTGAATGTTGAATGCTTATCTAATGCACTGGTTGAGGGGGAGCATTACTGATTTTGAAACAGAAGAAAGTTCAGAATTGTGATGTCAAGAGATTCAGAACTGCCCATAAAGCTTTTGAGAACAAGTTGCTAAAGTTGGTCAAAAGATGATGAGGTGTTGGAAGCTTGACTGAAATTTCTGAGTTGTGAAGAAATCTTTCACTAAATTCTACCATATACTTGCTCATTCTTGAAGTTCTCAATCTCTTTTTGAATTTCATCCAACTCAATTGATTATCTTAACTATTCTTTCATTGAAGAAGGATTTCTTTACTTTTGATGAAAAATAATTGAGATCAATGACTCAGAGGGAGCTAAAGATATCATTGCCATTTTCTTTCCTCAAAACCAAATTGATTCAGTGTGTTGATGAATATCTAATATATGAAATATTCATTAATTTTTTCTGAAGGAAACAAGAATTGATTTCTTAGTTGCTATAATATGTTCTAACATTCAACACTCTCTTATACACTGAGCTCCTCAAGTAATTTGATTCCTTTATGGATTTTTGCTCAATTGTATAATGATCTTGCACACTTCTTTCAAGACTGATAAAAGGTAAAGTTACGTCAAAAGTCTCAATGTTCATTCACAAGAAGTTTTTCTGACAGAGCAATGACATAACACTGAGAAACTGCACACTTTCACAAAAGTGAAGAGCTATGTATGTCATGAGGTGATGTGTTATCTCTGTTCTAAGGGGTTAAATCAAAATGAAAAGAATAATTTTAACTGAGTAACTGGAGATATTGGCGTCTGATAAACGTATATCTTCATGTAAAAAGGTTCTCATTCACCCCTTGAAGCAGGATAATTAGTAAATCCTTAGTAACCAGGGATTCTGGTGTGTAACAAGCATGTATACTTGAGTGAAAAGGATTTACTATATTTGACTGCTCATTTCTTAAAAGTTGAAGAAAAATTCAATGAAAGAAAATGAACAGCTTAAACCTGAATCAAGTCTTCCAAGAGTGTTCAATTTCAATATAAATTGCCTTAATCCTAAAGAAATCACATTACTTTAGGTTAAGTAAAGTGTAAAAGTTTGAAATTGACTGCATAGAATACATTATATCACTTAAGCAATCATTCCAATTCTTCAAAATTTATTAAAATTCAATCTCATGCCAAATATCTTTCAACCCAGTGAATAAATGTTGGATTATGATGAAAAGTTGGCAATGATTTCTTTAACATATTAAAAATCCTTGAATTATTGATTTTAGAAATGGCTCATCATATTAAAGATATCCCTTCTCATTCCTATCTCAAATCTGACAATTTTTATCAAGTGAGGTCGACACACTCTCCTTGTGTGTCGACACACCTGGGCTTGACTGGCGACTCATGTTTAGGGTAACTGGACCTAGGGTACATCTTATCCCCCATCCTGAGAGGTCAAATCTCTTTTTCTATACCCTAAGTCCCATGTCGACCCTACCACTCATTCTTTCCACCCCATTTGAACTCTTCCCTCCTTCCAATCTCCAAGGAACCGATCCTCTGCTTTCCGTTTCTTCTTCTGCAACCTTCCATCTTTCTTCTATTCTCATCCTTCCCCTCATCATGGCTCCAAAGCAGACTCCAAGGAGAGGGGCAAAGACCAGGGCGGCTGCAAAAGGCATCGTCATTGAAGAGCCTCAACCGGAGAGGAGAAGCAAATTTCGCCATGATTCATCCAAGAGAAAGGGTGAGAGTACTCCCTCTGAAACTCCATCTAAGAGGGGAAGGGCATCATCTCTAAATAAAGGCAAGTCTCACATGCCCTCTCGTTACCCTAGAAGGAAGCTTCTACCGGATTCCAGTGATTCTTCTGAAGAAGACTCATCCTCAGAGTCTTTAGACTCATCTGAGGCTCGAGTAGTCACCCCATCTCAAATTGCAACTGAAGCTCGTTCTATTCTCAAGCCTAGGGCTGTGGCTTTAGATGATGAAGCTCTTGCAAATGCTTTTCCAGAGCTTATACCCTTCTTTCAGTTTCAAGGGTGGCTGAAGTTTATCTCAGAATTCCAAATCTTTTATCCACGTTTAGTTCAAGAATTCTATTTGAACATGGTGGATGATCCAGAAGGTTTCAGGTCTAAAGTCAAGGGTGTATCTATCCTTTTCACTCATGATTTAGCTTCTAACCTTTTTCACTTTCCAAATGATGGTGAGGATTGGAGTGATTTTGAATTCAATCTTCATGAAGCCTACACTTTGCTCACTGGTCTTCTTCATGATTCAATGGTTTCAAGGCAAACCCATGTCACAAGATTCAATACCAACACCTTTCCTCCAATTCTTCGTGTGATTCATCACATTCTTATGACCATCATCACACCACAGGGTGGTGGCAGAAACAGGTTGACAGACATTCAAAGATTTGTGTTATATAGAATGAAGAAGAATGTGAAAATCAATTTGAACTTGATCATGACTTAGATCTTATCTGATACCAACAGACAAGATTTACACAGATCTCTGCCTTATGCTGCTCATCTCACAGTAGTGTTCAAGCATTTTGGAGTATCCTTTGAGAATGAAAAGGTTCAGAAAATCCCTCAAAGTAACATTTATTGCTTACATCATGTGCAAAAATTTATGAGATTTAGAGTTGAGGGAGCTCAAGTCCTAAGAGGTCCAGTTGTAGAGCCAGAGCCTCCAGTTGAACATATTCAAGAAGATATTGCTCCAGAAGGTGATGCACCTCAAGTTGATCCCGTGGACCAGCCACAAATTGAGATTGAGATTCCCTTTGAACTTCAAGCTATGCCTTCACCTCATGGATCTCCACCTCCATCACATATACCTATTCCTCCAACCCTACTTACACAACCCCATAGCTTTGCATTCACTTCATCTGGTGGACCTATGTTCCACCTGAGCTATATACATTTCTGCAAAATCAATTTGACACTCTCAATTCTACCATGACAGAAATGTCTAACAGATTTGAACTTCGAATTCAGATATTAGAGAATTTTGTGAATGGTCAGTTTGTGAGACAACATGAAGTAGCTGACCATGCCACTAGGAGATTCAATAGGCTGATTGGTACTTTGGGTGACGCCTGTACCCAATTAAAAGATCTTCAGATCAAGACTCAAGCAGTTCTGGAAGGAATTTTGCTCAATACTCAACAAGGACTCTTCAACAGTCAAGAAGCTGTCACTCAAGTGTCCAAAACGCAATTGTCCTTTGCTCATCTGGTTGATGATATGGACGACATGAAGACTTTAATTGCTCACATTGATCAAGAGATGGCAGATCTCAAGTCTAACTTTAGCAATTTCATGCAACATGTACAATTCCTAGCTCATCCTCTTCTTCTCAGCATGCAACTCACAGTCTTGGTGTCTTTCAAGAAAATATGTATGAAAATCATCAAGAATGGAAGACCTTCTACACACTAGACTCTCTACCATGCAAACTCAAATGAGAACAAGTTTGAATGCTATGGAAGCAAGAATGAAGACCATGGAGACCATCTTACTCCCAATTCCTCCTCCTCCTCCACCTCCTTCTACATGATGTCTCATTTTTTTTTGATGATGTCAAAGGGGAGAAAGGATTCATTTTATTTTGGCCTACAGAAGTGAATGAGTGGACTTTAGCATTCGACTGGCCTACAGAAGTGAATGAGTCTATAGAAGTGAATGAGTCGACTTCAGTATTCGACTGCAGCAGTCGAAGTCAGCAGTCGAAGTTAGCAGTCAAATTTAGCATTCAACTGTAGTAGTCGAATTTATCATTCGACTGTAGTAGTCAACTACAGCATTCAACTTCAGAAGTGGGAGTCAGCAGTGTTACTAGATGGATGGATACTAATGTTATGCTAATGTTACAGATAACTTTTGGATGTTAAACTTTATGGAAAACATGTCTTTTTGGGATAGTTTGGAATACATTTCTTCTTGGGACACATTGTGATTTTGGTTGATGGATGCATGTATGACTGATTTTTTCTTTGGAAATGACAAATGAATGACATGCTTGCTTGCAAAGGGATGAAAAATTATGGATGTCTTTGCTATTCTCATGATATGCTATGAAATTGTGAATGGATGACTTTTTAAATCACATTTGTGAGAAGCTCAAGTTAACTTGATGAATCATAGTTGCCATCATCAAAAAGGGGGAGATTGTTGGATCTCTTATTTTAAAGATACCCAAATATGATTCATTGACATACTGAAACTATGTTTGTCATGCTTAAATTCATATCTCACAATGTTTCCTTCATGTACAGATCAAGAAAAAGTCATATGTGATCAGTGGTGTCGACACTACTCCATTGTGTGTCGACACTAGTTCCCTGTCCCAGAACCAGATTTCAGCAAGTACCCAGTGGTGTCGACACAGTCCAGTTGTGTGTCGACACTAGTACACTGTCCCAGAAGCTTGTTTCTCAGCTAGGAACCTGTGTGTCGACACATAACAGTGCAGTGTCACACAGTTTGGATAATTCTCTAGATCTAAAATTACCAAGACACGTAGAGGATTTTGGTAAGGGCTTTTTGGGCGGGAATTCCTATGCTCCCAATTCCTAAGATATTTTGTGGACCCTTGGGGCTATAAATACCCCCTATCCACTTGGCTTTAGTGAGAGCCATAGAGACACACTTTTGCTCCTCCAATACTCCAGAATATTCCAGCCGAATCCTGAAGAAGGCTCCATCCTGGTAATTCGCTCCCAGATTTGAAGCAATCAAAGTCTTGAGCACCTTGGATGATCCAATTGAAGAAGAATTTCGAGCCATCAGAGTCTTCCTCCTGGAGCTGAAGCAGAAGAACTTGTCTCCTTCTCTGAAGCAGAAACAGGGATCTACGAACAGTCCTTCTCAATTTGGGATCTAATTGCTATAACTAGTTCCTCATCTTAAACTCATTCTATATTGTGTGCTTTGTGAAATTGGTGCAATCCTTGTGCCCAATTTTGTGTGTGTGTGATTGGATCTGAGATTTCTGTATCTCAGAGTGTGTGTGTTCTTCTGTGACTTTTCTGAACTGGCAAGATAAGCCACATTTGTGTGTGTGTGGATGGTGGATGTAGGATACACTGTTGTGTAATTTGAACCACCCTAAATCTGCTTGTCATTGTTTTGCTTGTCTTTTGCGTTAGATGCTTGATAGGGTCATTGCTAATTCATCATCTAATCTATCCAGATTGTTCAGATTGTGAATAAGCTATAGATTCTAGTTTAATCTCCATCTCTCAAAGAATTTAATCAAGTGAATTTTAAAATCTGTGAAATCTATTCAACCCCCCCCCCCTTCTAGATTTCCTATAGCAGTTTTTCCGCAACATTTCATTTGGTATCAAAGAAAGGTTCTCTTTGCACTTTAAGTGTTTGATCTAACGATCAAGAGTTTATTGCTATGGAGAATGTCAGGGGATTTATTGATGAGGGTCACTCAGTACCTAGGCCTCCTTTTTTCGATGAATCTGACTATGCCTATTGGAAAAACAGGATGCAAGTGTTTCTGAGAGCACAGGACTATGAACTTTGGAAGATTGTTGACAAGGGACCAGATGAAAGCCTATGGACCAAGGACCAGATCAAGAAATCAACAATGAGCTGGAGTGCCATGAACATGATGCAATGTGCCATCCATCGTAAGGAGTACTCCAGAGTCTCCTCATGTAAGTCTGCTAAGGAGATGTGGGACAAGCTACAGCTCATCTATGAGGGAACTTCTGAGGTAAGAGAGACCAAGGCAAGTATCTTAGTCTCAGAATATGAAATGTTCAGGATGAAAAGTGATGAAACTACTTCTGAGATGTTTTCTAGATTCATGCTCTTGGTAATGGTCTTAGGGGTCTAAGAAAGGACTATACAAATAGTGACCTTGTCAAGAAAGTCCTTAGATCACTTCCATCAGCCTGGCACACAAGCAATTGTAATTGAGGACTCAAAAAATCTGTCAACCATGCAACTGGATGAGCTAATAGGTTCACACTCATGACATATGAGATAAATCTAAAAAGAAATGCGTCTGTGACTACATCTAAGAAGCCTATTGCTTTAAAAGCTTCATCTAGTTCAAAAACTGTTACTGGCCAATCTGATGAAAGTGATGAGTCTTTTGGTGAAGAGAATGATGAGGAGTTAGCCTTATTAACAAGGCAATTCAAAAAATTCTTAAGAAAGAAAGGAAAAGGTCAGTTCAAACCCTTCATTAAAAAGGATATCTCAAAGAAAAATGATTTCAATAAAAAAATTGGAAACCACAAAAAAGACTAACATTATTTGTTATGAATGCGGGAAACCAGGACACATGAGAGGAGAGTGTCCTGATCTAAAGAGGAAGTTGAAAAATCAGATGTTTAAGAAGACAAGAGCAATGCTAGCTACTTGGAGTGATGAGGATGAAGAAGATCAAGAGGAAAGTGGTTCAGATGAAGAAGAAGTAATATGTCTTATGGCTAGACATGAAGAAAATACTGAGGTAAGTCCTTCATTTAAAGACTTTACAACTGATGACTGGGAGGAAGCCTATGCTGTCTTATTTGAAAAACTGTGTGAACTAAAGTCTGAAAATAAAACATTGAGAAGAAAAGTTAACAGTATGGTGCAAAGTCCACAAGAATCTGAACAAATGAAATTGCTGACTGATGAAATCAATAACCTAAAAAGGAAAAAGAATGTGTGAATGAACAACTTGATGTGATCAAGGAGAGATGTCAGTCAATTGAAAAAGAAAAACAAATCTTAATAAATGAAAATCAAAAACTCATAAATGAAAAAGAAGTGATTCAAGGAGAATTGAAAATTGTTCAAAAAGAATTGGATGATAAGAAAGAAATGTTATCAAAATTTGTCAAAGGAAAACAAAACCTAGATGCCATTTTAGGAATTCAAATGAACCCTACCAAACATGGTTTGGGCTTTCAACCGGAAAACAAAAAGAAAATTGGGCAAACCTTGATAACTTCTTTTGTTCAAGGTACTTCATCTTACAGCAAATCTGAAAACAACATCCAAGAAAAACCACAACCAAACTTAAAACCTAAAAACAAAAATCAATTCAATAATTCCAAAACTCAAGTGAAAAATGGAAGAGTACAAGCTAGTCAACAAAATTCTAAATCCAGTATAAGACCAACTTCAAACCCAAAGATCAATAAAAACTCTTCAGTTCATTCCAAATCATACATCAATAAGAATAAGGGTTTTACACCACAAAGCATCATGATGTGCACTATATGCTAAAAATCTGGTCACACTGATGAAAAATGCAGATCAATAATGAATTCAAAGAAAATAAGGCAAATCTGGATTCCAAAACATCTTGTTGCTGAGCTGAAACAACTGATGGGACCCAAAGCAATTTAGGTACCAAAATTCTCTTTCTAAATTTGTTTTGCAAGAATGTCTTACAGCCCACAAGAAAGATAAATGGTACCTTGACAGTGGCTGTTCAAGACATATGACTGGAGATAAGGAAAACTTTTCAACATTGATTGAAAAAGATGGTGGACAAGTAATTTTTGGAGGTAAGAACAAAGGGCAAATCATTGGAAGAGGAAGAATCGGTAAGAATCCTTCAAGCTCAATTGACAATGTTTTACTTGTTGAAGGTCTTGATCATAATCTCTTCAGCATAAGTCAACTGTGTGACAAAGGCCTTAAGGTTATTTTTAATTCTGAATCATGTGAAATTGTTGAAAAAGACTCTAGTGAAATAAAGTTTTTTGGTCAAAGAATAAATAATATTTACCTGGTTGATTTGAATGATCACCAACATGAAAATCTTTGTCTTGTTGCAAATCAGCATGATCTATTTCAACTATGGCATAGAAGATTAGGTCATGCTAGTGAAAATTTTCTGAATAAATTGTTGAGACTTGATCTTGTAAATGGTTTACCAAAATGAAGAAAAAGAAAAATGCAATTGTATGTGCTTCATGTGCCCAAGGTAAATAAACTAGGAAATTATTCAAATTTGTTGCACCCTTAATCACTTCCAACCTTTTAAATTGTTGCATATGGACTTATTTGGTCCAACTAGGACACTCAGTCTTAGTGGACATAGATTTGGATATGTGATTGTGGATGATTTTTCTAGATTCACATGGGTGTATTTTCTATCTCACAAGAGTGACACTTTAGAAATTTTCAAAGAATTTGTTGATAAAATTGAAAATGCAAAAACAAATAAAATTCACTCCATTCTTACTGATTATGGAGGAGAATTTGATAATAATTTGTTTTTTGATTTTTGTAGAAATAAAGGAATTGATCACAAGTTTGCTTCTCCAAGGACTCCTGAATAAAACGGAATTGTTGAAAGGAAGAATAGGACTTTAGTGGAGATGGCAAGAACATTGTTGATTGAAAATCAGCTTCTAAGAAAATTTTAGACAGAAGCCATTAACACTTCATGTTATGTCCTCAACAGAGTGATGGTAAGACCAGTCCTTAAGAAAACTTCCTATGAACTTCTGAAAGGTAAGAAACCTCACATTGCATATTTTAGAGTCTTTGGTTGTAAAGTTTTCATTCATAATAATGACAAACATGATCTTGATAAATTTGAAAAGAAAAGTGATGTAGGCATCTTTCTAGGATATTCTGAAAATTCAAGGTCATATAGAGTGTTTAACAATGATTCAAATAGTGTGGAGGAAACTCCTCATGTCATATTGATGAGAATATTGAAAAATCTACTGACCTTGATTTGTGCAGGAATCAAGAAGAAGATGTTGACATTCTCATAAAAGAAAAAGATCAATCTGTGGAGAATGAAGAGGTTGCTGAACCTGAAGCTGAGTCGACATCACAGGACATTGAGTCGACACCAGAGCAGGTAAGTACAGCAACAAGAGGTAATTTCAAATACTTTAAAGACCATCCACTTGAGAATGTTGTTGGAAATGTTCATGATAGAGTCCATACAAGATCTCATTTCAGAAATGTCATTGAACAAGATCATATGGCTTTCATATCTCAAATAGAACCCAAAAACATTGAAGAAGCACTAAAAGATAATTCATGGATAGAAATAATGCATAATGAATTGAATCAATTCAAAAGAAATAATGTTTGGAGTCTAGTTCCCAAAAATCCTGAAAACTCAATAATTGGAACTAGAATGGGTGTTTAGGAATAAATTGAATGAAGAAGGAAAAGTTGTCAGAAATAAAGCAAGAATGGTTGTTAAAGGATATAATCAAGAACTTGGAGTTGATTTTGAGGAATCCTTTGCACCAGTAGCTAGATTAGAAGCAGTGAGAATTCTATTGGCATATGCATGTTCCAAAAATTTCAAATTGTTTCGAATGGATATGAAAACTGCCTTTTTAAATGGGTACATAAAAGAAGAAGTGTTTGTTGCTCAACCTCCTGGATTTGAGGATCATGATAAACCTAACCATGTGTATAAACTGCATAAAGCTCTGTATGGTTTGAAACAGGCTCCAAGAGCATAGTATGACAGATTGAGCAGTTTTCTGGTTGGTAAAATTATTCCAGAGGTAAGGTGGATCAAACTCTTTTCACAAAATCAGTCCACAATCATATCATTGTAGTTCAAGTGTATGTGGATGATATTATTTTTGGATCCACTAATCCTTCACTGTGTGAAGAATTTTCAAATCACATGCACAGTGAATTTGAAATGAGTCTTATGGGAGAATTACAATTCTTTCTTGGTTTGCAGGTCAAACAACTTGAAGACGGGTTCTTCATAAATCAAGCCAAATATGTATAAGAATTGCTCAAAAAATTTCACTTAGAACAAGCCAAACCAGCATCAACTCCCATGAGTACAAGCATCAAATTGGACAAAGATGAAAAAGGTAAATTGGTTGATGCAAAGCAATATAGAGGTATGATTGGATCTCTTTTATATCTTACTGCAAGTAGGCCAGATATTCAATTTAGTGTATGTCTTTGTGCTAGATTTCAGTCTAGTCGAAGGAAAGTCACTTGCTTGCAGTTAAGAGGAATTTTAGATATCTCTGTGGAACTTATGATTTGGGTTTATGGTATCCAGTTGGATGGCATACTAATTTGATTTCCTATTCTGATGTTGATTATGCTGGATGTAAGCTTGACAGAAAAAGTACTAGTGGATATTGTCAATTCTTAGGAATTGCATGATAACATGGGCATCCAAAAAGCAACACTCAGTTGCACTATCTACTGTAGAAGCAGAATATGTTGCTGCAGGAAGTTGTGCAGCTCAAGTGTTGTGGATTAAAAGTCAATTGCTTGACTACAACATTGATATTGGATGTTCATCTATCATGTCTGACAATACTAGTGCAATCAATCTTTCCAAAAACCCAATACAACACTCTAGAACAAAACACATTGAGATCAGGCATCATTTTCTAAGGGATGAAGTTGCAAACAAAAACATTGAATTAGAATTCATCCCTACTGAAAAACAAATTGCAGATATTTTCACAAAACCTTTGGCTGAAGATAGATTCACATCTCTGAGAAGAGAACTTGGAATATGCAACATGGAATAAAAACTGAAAAACTTTTTGATTCTTTATGCTAAGATTATGAGGTATATCAAATAGTGATTAGTGGAAGGACAAGTTATGCTTGTTTGAAAGCTATCATTATATGTTGAGGAAAATCCTCCGCCAAGTACCCATGATGTAAAATGTGTAAGAATCATTCAATTTCTGAAATTATTTTAAAAAAAATTGTTGTGATTACTATCAATGTGGTTGAAACATGATTGATCATGTATGTTTGCTTGATGAATTTGAGTGCTGAAATTAAGTATTTTTTTTTATTTGAATGTTGAATGCTTATCTAATGCACTGGTTGAGGGGGAGCATTACTGATTTTGAAACAGAAGAAAGTTCAGAATTGTGATGTCAAGAGATTCAGAACTGCCCATAAAGCTTTTGAGAACAAGTTGCTAAAGTTGGTCAAAAGATGATGAGGTGTTGGAAGCTTGACTGAAATTTCTGAGTTGTGAAGAAATCTTTCACTAAATTCTACCATATACTTGCTCATTCTTGAAGTTCTCAATCTCTTTTTGAATTCATCCAACTCAATTGATTATCTTAACTATTCTTTCATTGAAGAAGGATTTCTTTACTTTTGATGAAAAATAATTGAGATCAATGACTCAGAGGGAGCTAAAGATATCATTGCCATTTTCTTTCCTCAAAACCAAATTGATTCAGTGTGTTGATGAATATCTAATATATGAAATATTCATTAATTTTTTCTGAAGGAAACAAGAATTGATTTCTTAGTTGCTATAATATGTTCTAACATTCAACACTCTCTTATACACTGAGCTCCTCAAGTAATTTGATTCCTTTATGGATTTTTGCTCAATTGTATAATTGATCTTGCACACTTCTTTCAAGACTGATAAAAGGTAAAGTTACGTCAAAAGTCTCAATGTTCATTCACAAGAAGTTTTTCTGACAGAGCAATGACATAACACTGAGAAACTGCACACTTTCACAAAAGTGAAGAGCTATGTATGTCATGAGGTGATGTGTTATCTCTGTTCTAAGGGGTTAAATCAAAATGAAAAGAATAATTTTAACTGAGTAACTGGAGATATTGGCGTCTGATAAACGTATATCTTCATGTAAAAAGGTTCTCATTCACCCCTTGAAGCAGGATAATTAGTAAATCCTTAGTAACCAGGGATTCTGGTGTGTAACAAGCATGTATACTTGAGTGAAAAGGATTTACTATATTTGACTGCTCATTTCTTAAAAGTGAAGAAAAATTCAATGAAAGAAAATGAACAGCTTAAACCTGAATCAAGTCTTCCAAGAGTGTTCAATTTCAATATAAATTGCCTTAATCCTAAAGAAATCACATTACTTTAGGTTAAGTAAAGTGTAAAAGTTTGAAATTGACTGCATAGAATACATTATATCACTTAAGCAATCATTCCAATTCTTCAAAATTTATTAAAATTCAATCTCATGCCAAATATCTTTCAACCCAGTGAATAAATGTTGGGATTATGATGAAAAAGTTGGCAATGATTTCTTTAACATATTAAAAATCCTTGAATTATTGATTTTAGAAATGGCTCATCATATTAAAGATATCCCTTCTCATTCCTATCTCAAATCTGACAATTTTTATCAAGTGAGGTCGACACACTCTCCTTGTGTGTCGACACACCTGGGCTTGACTGGCGACTCATGTTTAGGGTAACTGGACCTAGGGTACATCTTATCCCCCATCCTGAGAGGTCAAATCTCTTTTTCTATACCCTAAGTCCCATGTCGACCCTACCACTCATTCTTTCCACCCCATTTGAACTCTTCCCTCCTTCCAATCTCCAAGGAACCGATCCTCTGCTTTCCGTTTCTTCTTCTGCAACCTTCCATCTTTCTTCTATTCTCATCCTTCCCCTCATCATGGCTCCAAAGCAGACTCCAAGGAGAGGGGCAAAGACCAGGGCGGCTGCAAAAGGCATCGTCATTGAAGAGCCTCAACCGGAGAGGAGAAGCAAATTTCGCCATGATTCATCCAAGAGAAAGGGTGAGAGTACTCCCTCTGAAACTCCATCTAAGAGGGGAAGGGCATCATCTCTAAATAAAGGCAAGTCTCACATGCCCTCTCGTTACCCTAGAAGGAAGCTTCTACCGGATTCCAGTGATTCTTCTGAAGAAGACTCATCCTCAGAGTCTTTAGACTCATCTGAGGCTCGAGTAGTCACCCCATCTCAAATTGCAACTGAAGCTCGTTCTATTCTCAAGCCTAGGGCTGTGGCTTTAGATGATGAAGCTCTTGCAAATGCTTTTCCAGAGCTTATACCCTTCTTTCAGTTTCAAGGGTGGCTGAAGTTTATCTCAGAATTCCAAATCTTTTATCCACGTTTAGTTCAAGAATTCTATTTGAACATGGTGGATGATCCAGAAGGTTTCAGGTCTAAAGTCAAGGGTGTATCTATCCTTTTCACTCATGATTTAGCTTCTAACCTTTTTCACTTTCCAAATGATGGTGAGGATTGGAGTGATTTTGAATTCAATCTTCATGAAGCCTACACTTTGCTCACTGGTCTTCTTCATGATTCAATGGTTTCAAGGCAAACCCATGTCACAAGATTCAATACCAACACCTTTCCTCCAATTCTTCGTGTGATTCATCACATTCTTATGACCATCATCACACCACAGGGTGGTGGCAGAAACAGGTTGACAGACATTCAAAGATTGTGTTATATAGAATGAAGAAGAATGTGAAAATCAATTTGAACTTGATCATGACTTAGATCTTATCTGATACCAACAGACAAGATTTACACAGATCTCTGCCTTATGCTGCTCATCTCACAGTAGTGTTCAAGCATTTTGGAGTATCCTTTGAGAATGAAAAGGTTCAGAAAATCCCTCAAAGTAACATTTATTGCTTACATCATGTGCAAAAATTTATGAGATTTAGAGTTGAGGGAGCTCAAGTCCTAAGAGGTCCAGTTGTAGAGCCAGAGCCTCCAGTTGAACATATTCAAGAAGATATTGCTCCAGAAGGTGATGCACCTCAAGTTGATCCCGTGGACCAGCCACAAATTGAGATTGAGATTCCCTTTGAACTTCAAGCTATGCCTTCACCTCATGGATCTCCACCTCCATCACATATACCTATTCCTCCAACCCTACTTACACAACCCCATAGCTTTGCATTCACTTCATCTGGTGGACCTATTGTTCCACCTGAGCTATATACATTTCTGCAAAATCAATTTGACACTCTCAATTCTACCATGACAGAAATGTCTAACAGATTTGAACTTCGAATTCAGATATTAGAGAATTTTGTGAATGGTCAGTTTGTGAGACAACATGAAGTAGCTGACCATGCCACTAGGAGATTCAATAGGCTGATTGGTACTTGGGTGACGCCTGTACCCAATTAAAAGATCTTCAGATCAAGACTCAAGCAGTTCTGGAAGGAATTTTGCTCAATACTCAACAAGGACTCTTCAACAGTCAAGAAGCTGTCACTCAAGTGTCCAAAACGCAATTGTCCTTTGCTCATCTGGTTGATGATATGGACGACATGAAGACTTTAATTGCTCACATGATCAAGAGATGGCAGATCTCAAGTCTAACTTTAGCAATTTCATGCAACATGTAACAATTCCTAGCTCATCCTCTTCTTCTCAGCATGCAACTCACAGTCTTGGTGTCTTTCAAGAAAATATGTATGAAAATCATCAAAGAATGGAAGACCTTCTACACACTAGACTCTCTACCATGCAAACTCAAATGAGAACAAGTTTGAATGCTATGGAAGCAAGAATGAAGACCATGGAGACCATCTTACTCCCAATTCCTCCTCCTCCTCCACCTCCTTCTACATGATGTCTCATTTTTTTTTGATGATGTCAAAGGGGGAGAAAGGATTCATTTTATTTTGGCCTACAGAAGTGAATGAGTGGACTTTAGCATTCGACTGGCCTACAGAAGTGAATGAGTCTATAGAAGTGAATGAGTCGACTTCAGTATTCGACTGCAGCAGTCGAAGTCAGCAGTCGAAGTTAGCAGTCAAATTTAGCATTCAACTGTAGTAGTCGATTTATCATTCGACTGTAGTAGTCAACTATAGCATTCAACTTCAGAAGTGGGAGTCAGCAGTGTTACTAGATGGATGGATACTAATGTTATGCTAATGTTACAGATAACTTTTGGATGTTAAACTTTATGGAAAACATGTCTTTTTGGGATAGTTTGGAATACATTTCTTCTTGGGACACATTGTGATTTTGGTTGATGGATGCATGTATGACTGATTTTTTCTTTGGAAATGACAAATGAATGACATGCTTGCTTGCAAAGGGATGAAAAATTATGGATGTCTTTGCTATTCTCATGATATGCTATGAAATTGTGAATGGATGACTTTTTAAATCACATTTGTGAGAAGCTCAAGTTAACTTGATGAATCATAGTTGCCATCATCAAAAAGGGGGAGATTGTTGGATCTCTTATTTTAAAGATACCCAAATATGATTCATTGACATACTGAAACTATGTTTGTCATGCTTAAATTCATATCTCACAATGTTTCCTTCATGTACAGATCAAAGAAAAAGTCATATGTGATCAGTGGTGTCGACACTGCTCCATTGTGTGTCGACACTAGTTCCCTGTCCCAGAACCAGGATTTCAGCAAGTATCCAGTGGTGTCGACACAGTCCAGTTGTGTGTCGACACTAGTACACTATCCCAGTAGCTTGTTTCTCAGCCAGGAACTTGTGTGTCGACACATAACAGTGCAGTGTCGACACAGTTTGAATAATTCTCCAGATCTAAAATTACCAAGACACGTAGAGGATTTTGGTAAGGGCTTTTTGGGCAGGAATTCCTATGCTCCCAATTCCTAAGATATTTTGTGGACCCTTGGGGCTATAAATACCCCCTATCCACTTGGCTTTAGTGAGAGCCATAGAGACACACTTCTGCTCCTCCAATACTCCAGAATATTCCAGCTAAATCCTGAAGAAGGCTCCATCCTGGCAATTTGCTCCCAGATTTGAAGCAATCAAAGTCTTGAGCACCTTGGATTATCCAATTGATGAAGAAATTTGAGCCATCAGAGTCTTCCTCTGGAGCTGAAGCAGAAGAACTTGTCTCCTTCTCTGAAGCAGAAACAGGGATCTACGAACCAGTCCTTCTCAATTTGGGATCTAATTGCTATAACTAGTTCCTCATCTTAAACTCATTCTATATTGTGTGCTTTGTGAAATTGGTGCAATCCTTGTGCCCAATTTCGTGTGTGTGTGATTGGATCTGAGATTTCTGTATCTCAGAGTGTGTGTGTTCTCCTGTGACTTTTCTGAACTGAAAAGATAAGCCACATTTGTGTGTGTGTATGGATGGTGGATGTAGGATACACTGTTGTGTCATCCGAACCACCCTAAATCTGCTTGTCATTGTGGTTTGCTTGTCTCTTGCGTTAGATGCTTGATAGGCTCGTTGCTAATTCATCATCTAATCTATCCAGATTGTTCAAATTTGTGAATAAGCTATAGATTCTAGTTTAATCTCCATCTCTCAAGGAATTTAATCAAGTGAATTTTAAAATTCTGTGAAATCTATTCAACCCCCCCCCCCCCCCGCTTCTAGATTTCCTATAGCAGTTTTTCCACAACATTTCAGTACCCTAGCCGATTGACCTGCAGGTTTCATTTTGGAGGGACATGTGTGTGCCAGGCACGTAACTCATGACTCTGTCCTGGGAGCGGTTCGCAACCAAAATGGATCAAAAGGAATAAGGATGAAAAATTGTATAGGGAATCCAGACAGGGAAATCTTGACAAACTGACGGGAACAACTTACTCGGAGGCAGACCTTCCGATTCATAGTGGAATAGGATTTCTTGTTTTGAAATATGAAGAATGGCCCACTCAACAAGGGCTCACCGTTAGCCAGGGATGAGACGTGAAAGCTCAAAGTCCTACATGATGCATGCTGGGCTAAAGGAAAAGAAATCATTAAAACAAATGCAAAGAAAAGTGAAAATAAATAGAAAAATATATCAAGGATAATATTGCTAAACCAGCTAAGAGTGGGTCAAGAGTCTTCCTGCAACCGCTGTGCAAGAGAAAGTCCATCGTTCCCAAACTTACTTGACTTAACGGTCTATCCAACGATTAACAATGTGCACCTAGATTATCACTGTTTTTGGTAAAGGGGAACTCAAATCCCAGAGCACATTGAGAACCAGTCGGTCCTTGAAATGATATAATAAATAGAATACCATATAGTAATGCAAGGGAATAGGGATAGAGATACTTACCTGAACTTACCTGTGAAGTCCCATTTTTTTGATTTTCTATTTTTTTTGTGATTTTCTGATGAATAATCAAGGCAATAAGCACAACAATGACACATAACACACATACACCATCAACTAAGGCAACAAACTATGCACAAACACAAAATAACACTTAAGAAATAGAGGCGACGCACCTGGGGACCGCGACATAATCGTGACACCCTAGTGGGTCACTACCAGAAGGCATCATATCGTGGCGTCACGATATTGACCGAGGCGATAAACACAGAAAATATGTGTTTATCTCTATCCTAAGACCACCTAGACTACTAATAGGACTCCTAAACCTCTCCTAGAGCTATCCTAATACAAGATAGGAGTTGGGGTGAGACTTAGGCCCCTAAGGCTCTATAAATAGGGGTGTTTAGGGGGCTAAACTCATAGCTCTTTCTCTCTCTCTTCCTCTCTTTTAATTTTCTCTCTCCTCAGCTGTAACATCGCGCATTTTTTGTATCCTTGTGGATCCTTTGTTTAGCATATCGAGTGGTTAAGGTGCGACTAGTTGCCTAGATTCTTATCGAATCTCTACTAGAAAGAGAGAGCTCTTGACGTCAAGAAAGTTGTCGTTGAGTGGAAGTTGACGGCCAGTTGTTGACCGTTGACTGAGTTTAGGCGTCCATCGATCTGGACGTCTATAGTGGTCTCTGGTAGGTTCCTGCGCATGAACTTGACAGCAGGCGATCTGGATGCTTATTTGTGGCGGTTCTTTGAGCGGCAACAGGGTTGACGTCTATTTGTGCCACCTGTTAGAAATAAGGCAACCCGAGGGCGGTTCTCTCACCCCCTTATCCCTCTCCTTTCCCCCACTCTTACCCCTACGTTTCTTCACTACTACCAGCGGTTGGAAGGAGCTTGTGGGGAGATCGTGGTATGGGTGGCGACGACGATTTAAGCGGGAAACGTCGATTGGAGCGGGATTCGCGTGGGAGCTCTCGGGGGGCTCCGGCTTGATTGTGGTTTTCTGAAGGTTCTTGGTGCGTTCTGAGGTAGGGACATAACTCCCTTAATCCCCAGCGTTAACTGTTAGATCTTAGCTTGCATAGATTCTATGTTAGACTCGAGTTTTGGGGTAGGGTTATCCATGCGGGGATTCTTAGGGATTTTGATCTATCCACGTGATAGGTCGTGTACTTCCGATGTGTTATGGTTTGCATGGGTTGTGGGGGAAGGTTTTCCCTCATTGTGCACGCGTGTGTAGGCTAGATAGCCCGTGTGATCGGCCTGAGGCCGTTCTGTGTGCAGAGTAGTGAAGAGCTTGACATCAACAATGATTGACGCTATGTTCTTCGGTTGGGAAATAAACGACCAGATCTCTAGCCGTTAATCTTCTATTAGTGGCAAGAATACCGCCGTTTATACCCCATCGACGGCAATCGATGTTGCCGCCAATATGTTCTTGTTCAAATATCGCCATGCAGTGTATTTATCAATCATGAGCAGTGCGTTGGCACTTGTAGTGCTCTGGGAGCACGTGGTTTCTAAGGCTAGCGTATAGGTTATGCAATTAGCCAGTTTTGTACGTGTTTACGTGGTGTTCACGTGTAGTGAACTACTAGTGCACGAGGTTTACATGAGGTTTCACGTGGTTTGTGTGACATGCACGTGGTTTTATGTACGTGGCGAGTAGTACGATGCCTACCGTGGTTACCTCTCCAGTTGGGTGCCCCAGGTTCTCTGTGAGCCAGGCTGTTAGCTCGGGGCTTTGTCCCGGTACTTGTGTTGTACTGTTGAGGTCTGTGTCGTCTGACCTGGACACCCTCACTCTTGTTTTGAGTTGTACGTCCGGTTGAGGGAAAGATGACAGAGGGACAGTGACTCTAGTGTTTGTTTCTAGTCACTTATAGCGTGCTCTTAGTTGGGGGTACGGACACCAGTAGTCGACACTGGTCCCCAGCTAGTCCTTTTCCAGTGCCTCACTCTAGAGGGCCCAGGCCAGGGTCTCCAGAGGTGCTAGGCATGGGCCTGCGACTGTGTGGTCCGTAGGTGGTGGTGTTTAGTTGGTCTCCACAGTTGCTTGACCTTTTCTACGTGGAGCGGCAGCTGGACCTTTTGTCCGTAGCTGCGAGACTGAGAGGTAGACCTGTGTGTGTTTGTCCGAGTCAGTTACTAGTGTCGCGAACCAGTTCACGTGGCTCGTGTGTGGCGGTCTCTACTTTAGCTCGTACACCTATTTGGGTTTGCCATTTATTTAATATAGTTACTTTATGTAGTCGGTTAACGGTGAGTATATTTACAACTTTAATATTCTGCTTAGCTGTTCTATAAACTGCTAGTATAGTTTACTGCCTTCGTACCTATGTTTTTGGTTTGCTCTGTGTTGGGGGAGTTCCCTACTGAGCCAGTGACTAGAGAGGCTCACCCCTACCCCCATAGGTGAGGGCGAGGAGGATGTTTCTCTACCGTCGTCCAGTTCAGAGCCGCGTCGTAGCGGTGTGGGGTCAGCACCTCTAGCAGTGTAGCTAGTTTGTCTACTTTCTTCAGTTTTACCTCGGGGTATGCCCCAGGCTCTTGTACTTTTTTTTCCTTTCATGGAGATATGGCCATGTAAACTTGTGAAATATATATATGAAATGGTGTGTTCCTTTGTGTTTTCACGGACTATGGTGTGGTATCCCTTGCGAGGTTTCGGTCCGTTCACGGGTGACAGACTCGGGCCAGGCACGTTACTGGTTTAACGGGCTTGGACGAGGCTTTCCATCACAGTTGGTATCAGAGCAAGGTCCGTGTTAATATAAGGGAACTAGAAGGTTACATAGCCTTATTTTGGTAGTAGTACACTGCTGGTAGTGACCCTGGTTTTTAATGATCCATTGTTTTGTTTCTGGTTGGTGTTCTGTTTATGCAGAAGTTTGAAATGGCTGATAGTCGAGACTGCGGTGGTGGAGGAGATGATCCGGAGGAGAACACTCAGCATATGATAGAGAGGATTTGGGAAAGTCTCACAGATATTCGGGCAAGGATGGATCAGCAGGCGCCGGTGCCTCCAGTAGCAGTACCCCCAGTTATCAGAGGGGCTATACCTGAGGCTCCTGTACTGCCACCGCTAGGGATGGAGTTACCTTTTGTACCACCACCACCGCCAGTAAGAGTAGTGGAGGAGCCAGTTATGCAAGTTGAAAAGTTTCTGAGGTTGCAGCCGCCCACCTATACGGGAGGGCCGAATCCAGATACGGTAGAACACTGGATTCATGATATTGAGAGGGTCTTTACGACCATGAGGTGTCTGGCAGTGGATAAAGTGGTGTTAGCTACTTATCAGTTGAGGGGTTTCGCACTGGAGTGGTGGCGTTTGAAGATGCAGACCACCTTCACAAGCAGGACAGAGGAGACTATCACTTGGCCCGAGTTTCTTGGTGTATTTAATGATACATTCTTTCCGGTTCAAGTGCAGCAAGTGAAGAGGGAGCAGTTCTGGACACTCCAGCAAGGTAACTCTTCACTTTTAGAATATCAGATGAGGTTTATGGCACTTAGTCGATACGCGCCTTATGTAGTATCGGATAATAATATGATGGTTGAGTATTTCATTAGAGGTTTGAGAGTAGAGTTACAAAATGCAATTGTACCTCTCATGTGTAAAACAGTGGAAGAAGCAGCTCAGAGGGCAGCTATGTTGGAGAGGTCTATTCGGACTCGTCACGTGGGCGAGTCAAACTCAGGTAGTTTACGGCTACCACAGTAGTCAGTGGGAATAAGTAAAGGTAAAGCACCAGCAAGACCTTCTTCCTCAGGTTTTGGCAAGTGGGGTCAGAAAGTAAAGCAGATGTTTAAGGGTAAAGGCAAAGGAGGAGGAGGTCGTCGTCAGTTTCAGCAGGGTTGGGGTTTCAGGCCAGAGGTGGAGGAGTCACAGTAGAGTACTGCCAGGCAATCCACAGTTCCACCAGGTTATAGGTGCTATAATTGTAATCATCCGGGGCATTTTATCCACAATTGCCCCTATCCGAGAGAATATGGTTATGGAAGAGGTATGCAGCAGCAACAACAGCCGCAGCAATTTCAGTAGTCACAGGCAGGTCATGGCAGAGGAGCACCGCAGTAGCGGGGAAGGGGCCGGGTTATGGCTATCACTCGAGCCCAGGCAGAGCATTGAATATGATCGAAGGTACTATACCCATTTTTGATTATTCAGCAAGAGTTTTATTTGATTCGGGTGCCTCTCATTCTTTTATTTCCGAAGAGTTCCTGGATTGTATGGTTCATCCTTTGAAAGAGGAATCCTATGAGTTGGTAGTGGAGGTTCCCTCAGGTGAGTTTATGCTCACTTCGAGCTATATAGATGAAGCTCTTGTCGTGATTGAAGGAAACCAGATGCCGGGTCGGTTATATGCTTTGCAGTTGACCGACTATGATATTATTTTGGGAATGGATTGGCTTGAAGCCTATGGAGCAATGTTAGATTGCAGAAAGAAGAAGATCAGATTCTGCCATCCTAATGGTTCAGTGTTTGAGTATCAAGGTATGCCTTTCCGTACTTCTAAGTTTATAATTTCTGCAATAAGAGCTAGAAAGCTAATAAATGCAGGGTGTGTGGCTTATTTAGCCTCAGTTAGTCTGGTAGAGGCTAGTCGGTCAGTGGAGGCAATTCCCGTGGTTAGGGAATTTACTGATGTTTTTCCGGAAGATTTTCCTGGTTTAGCTCCACATAGAGAGGTGGACTTTACCATTGAGTTACTGCCAGGTACCATGTCGATCTCTAAAGCACCATATCGGATGGCACCAGCAGAACTTAAAGAATTGAAAAATCAATTAGAAGAGCTGTTACAGAAAGGGTTCATTAGACCAAGTCATTCCCCGTAGGGAGCACCGGTGTTGTTTGTGAAAAAGAAAGACAGAAGTTTTCAGATGTGTATAGACTATAGAAAGTTGAATGATGTGACCATTAAGAATAAATACCCATTGCCGAGGATAGATGATCTGTTTGATCAGTTGCAATCAGCAAAGGTATTTTCTAAAATTGATTTAAGGTCTGGGTATCATCAGTTGAGGATCAAGGAGGAGGATATAGATAAAATAGCATTCCGAACCAGATATGGTCACTATGAATTTGTAGTCATGCCATTTGGGCTGACTAATGCTCCTGCAGCGTTTATGGATCTGATGAATAGAATTTTTCATCCGTATTTAGACCAATTTATTATGGTCTTTATCGATGATATTCTGATTTATTCAGCATCTGAGGAGGAGCATACAGCCCATTTGAGGTTTACTCTGCAACTGTTAAGGGATAATCAGTTGTTCGCCAAGTTCAGTAAGTGTGAATTTTGGTTGAAAGAAATTCAATTTTTGAGTCATGTCATCTCAGCAGAAGGAGTGGCAGTGGACCCAAGTAAAGTGGAAGCAGTAATGAAATGGGAAGTGCCTAAGACAATCACTGAGATTAGAAGCTTTCTAGGGTTGGCATGTTATTATAGGCACTTCATACAAGATTTTTCTAAGATTGCGGCACCCATGACCAAATTAACCAGGAAGGGTGTGCCATTTGTGTGGTCCGGTGAATGCCAGAAAAGCTTTATGGAATTGAAGAAAAGACTTACAACAGCACCTATATTGGCATTACCGGCAGGAAGTGGAGGTTTTGTGGTATATACAGATGCTTCAAGGAGAGGACTTGGCGCAGTGCTTATGAAGCATGGTAAAGTGATAGCTTATGCGTCCAGGCAGTTGAAGCCGGCAGAAGAAAATTATCCCACCCATGATTTAGAGTTAGCAGCAGTTGTGTTTGCCTTGAAAATGTGGAGGCATTATCTGTATGGCGAGAGATTTGAGATCTTTACAAATCATAAAAGCTTAAAGTATATCTTTTCGCAGAAAGATTTAAATCTCCGTCAATGCAGATGGATGGAATATTTAAAAGATTATGATTTTAGTTTGGCTTACCATCCGGGTAAGGCCAATGTTGTGGCTGATGCTTTGAGCAGAAAGGCATATTTAAGCCAGATGATGATAAAAGAATGGAAGTTGTACGAAGAGATAGCAGAGAATTCCTTGTACGTGCCGAACAGTCAGTGACGGGCAGTACTAGCCAATAGTACTGTAGAGCCATCCTTGTATTGGCAGATTGTTGAGGCTCAGAGAACAGATGTGAGTTTAGCTGAGATTGTAAAAATGGAAGGAATTACTGTTGATGATAACTATGTGGTCAAACTCAAAGGTAGGTTATTTGTACCAGCTGAAAGAGAGGTAAAGCAGTGAGTGTTGGAAGAGACTCATAAATCCAGGTACACTATCCATCCAGGTAGTACTAAAATGTACCAGGATTTAAAGAAACATTTCTGGTGTCCTCATATGAAAAAGGAAATAGCAGAGTTTGTTGCAAGGTGTGTTGTCTATCAGCCGATCAAAGCAGAACATCAGAAGCCTGGAGGTCTATTGCAACTGTTGTCCATTCCACAGTGGAAATGCGATGATATTGCCATGGACTTTATGGCAGGCTTACCAAGATCGAGTTTCGGGCATAATGGAATATGGGTATTTGTTGACAGATTAACCAAAGTGTGCAGATTGGTAGTAGTAAGTATGTCTTGGACAGTGGATAGACTAGCAAAAGTTTATGTTGAAAGAATTGTTCCACTGCATGGTATTCCGAAGACTATTGTGTCTGATAGGGATCCAAGATTTACTTCTGGGTTTTGGAGAAGTTTGCAAAAGGTAATTGGTATTGAATTGAGATATAACTCCGCTTATCACCCCTAGACGGATGGTCAGACAGAGAGGACTATCCAGACAATTGAAGATATGTTGCGGGCTTGTTGTTTAGTTTGGGGAGGTAACTGGGAGCATCATTTGGGTATGGTTGAGTTTGCTTATAATAATAGTTACCATACCAGTCTTGGAATGGCACCATATGAAGCTCTATATGGAAGGCCATGTAGAACCCCATTAAACTGGCATGAAGTGGGGGAAAGACAAATGATGGGTCCTGAATTGATTCAGAAAACCTCAGAAATAGTAAAGCTTATCAAAGAAAAATTGCAGGCAGCTCAAAGCAGGCAACAAAGTTATGCGGATAATCAGAGGAGACCACTTCAGTTTGAAGTGGGAGACTTGGTTTTTTTAAGAGTTTCCCCTAGTAAAGGTATTATGAGATTTGACAAGACCGGAAAGTTGAGCCCGAGATATGTGGGACCTTTTCAGGTATTAGAAAGGATTGGGGAAACGGCTTATAGACTTGATTTGCCAGCCGATTTTGCGGATGTTCATGATATTTTACATGTTTCTATGTTAAGGAAGTGCATTGAGGATCCAGCTCATATAATCAGTTACCAAGGTGGTGACTTGAGACCGGACATGACAATGCCAGAGTATCCGGTACAGATCACTGATCGTAAAATAAAGAAACTGAGAAATAAAGAAATTGAGCTAGTTAAAGTAAGATGGGAGAATAGATTGGGTGGTGAGGATACATGGGAGCTAGCCGAGGAAATGGCTGAAGGGTATCCTTACTTATTTGAGTAAGGTGTTATATCTTTTTAGATGGTAGTACTTGTAAATGTGTATATATTAAGTTTGTTTGCACTTGAATGATGTTATGAATTTCGAGGTCAAAATTTCTTTTTAGATGATAGTAATGTAACGTCGCGCATTTTTCGTATCCTTGTGGATCCTTTGTTTATCATATCGAGTGGTTAAGGTGCGACTAGTTGCGTGGATTCTTATCAAATTTCTACTGGAAAGAGAGAGCTCTTGACATCAAGAAAGGTTGTCGTTGAGTGGAAGTTGACGGCCAATTGTTGACCGTTGACTGAGTTTAGGCGTCCATCGATCTGGATGTCTATAGTGGTCTCTGGTAGGTTCCTGCGCATGAACTTGACGGCAGGCGATCTGGACGCTTATTTGTGGCGGTTCTTTGAGCGGCAACAGGGTTGATGTCTATTTGTGCGACCTGTTAGAATAAGGCAACCCGAGGGCGGTTCTCTCCCCCCCTTCTCCCTCTCCTTTCCCCCACTCTTACCCCTATGTTTCCTCACTACTCCCAGCGGCTGGAAGGAGCTTGTGGGGAGATCGTGGTATGGGTGGCGACGACGATTTAAGCGGGAAACGTCGGATTGGAGCGGGATTCACGTGGGAGCTCTCGGGGGGCTTCGGCTTCATTGGAGGTTTTCTGAAGGTTCTTGGTGCATTCTGAGGTAGGGACATAACTCCCTTAATCCCCAGCGTTAACTGTTAGATCTTAGCTTGCATAGATTCTATGTTAGACTCGAGTTTTGGGGTAGGGTTATCCATGCGGGGATTCTTGGGGATTTTGATCTATCCACGTGATAGGTCGTGTACTTCCGATGTGTTATGGTTTGCATGGGTTGTGGGGGAAGGTTTTCCCTCATTGTGCACGTGTGTGTAGGGCTAGATAGCCCGTGTGATCGGCCTGAGGCCGTTCTGTGTGCAGAGTAGTGAAGAGCTTGACGTCAACAATGATTGACGCTAAGTTCTTCAGTTGGGAAATAAACGACCAGATCTCTAACCGTTAATCTTCTATTAGCGGCAAGAATACCGTCGTTTATACCCCATCGACGGCAATCGATGTTTCCGCCAATATGTTCTTGTTCAAATATCACCATGCAGTGTATTTATCGATCATGAGCGGTGCGTTGGCACTTGTAGTGCTCTGGGAGCACGTGGTTTCTGAGGCTGGCGTATAGGTTATGCAGTTAGCCAGTTTTGTATGTGTTTACGTGGTGTTCACGTGTAGTGAGCTACTAGTGCACGAGGTTTACGTGAGGTTTCACGTGGTTTGTGTGACATGCACGTGGTTTTATGTATGTGGCGAGTAGTACGACGCCTACCGTGGTTACCTCTCTAGTTGGGTGCCCTAGGTTCTCTGTGAGCCAGGTTGCTAGCTCGAGGCTTTGTCCCGGTACTTATGTTGTACCGTTGAGGTCTGTGTCGTCTAACCTGGACACCCTCACTCTTGTTTTGAGTTGTACGTCTGGTTGAGGGAAAAACGACAGAGGGACAGTGACTCTAGTGTTTGTTTCTAGTCACTTGTAGCGCGCTCTTAGTTGGGGGTACGGACACCAGTAGTCGACACTGGTCCCCAGCTAGTCCTTTTCCAGTGCCTCACTCTAGAGGGCCCAGGCCAGGGTCTCCAGAGGTGCTAGGCATGGGCCTGCGACCATGTGGTCCGCAGGTGGTGGTGTTTAGTTGGTCTCCACAGTTGCTTGACCTTTTCTACGTGGAGCGGCAGCTGGACATTTCGTCCGTAGCTGTGAAACTGAGAGGTAGACCTGTGTGTGTTTGTCCGAGTCAGTTACTGGTGTTGCAAACCAGTTCACGTGGCTCGCATGTGGCGGTCTCTACTTTAGCTAGTACACCTGTTTGGGTTTGCCGTTTATTTAATATAGTTGATTTATGTAGTCGGCAAACGGTGAGTATATTTACAGCTTTAATATTCTGCTTAGTTGTTCTATAAACTGCTAGTATAGTTTGCTACCTTCGTACCTATGTTTTTGGTTTGCTCGGTGTTGGGGGAGTTCCATATTGAGCCAGTGACTAGCGAGGCTCACACCTACCCCCACAGGTGAGGGCAAGGAGGAAATTTCTCTACCATCGTCCAGTTCGGAGCCGCATCATAGTGGTGCGGGGTCAGCACCCCCAGCAGTGTAGCTAGTTTGTCTACTTTCTTCAGTTGTACCTCGGGGTATGCCCCAGGCTCTTGTACTTTCTTTTCCTTTCATGGAGATATGGCTATGTAAACTTGTGAAATATATATATGAAATGGTGTGTTCCTTTGTGTTTTCACAGACTATGGTGTGGTATCCCTTGCGAGGCTTCGGTCCGTTCGCGGGTGACAGACTCGGGCCAGGCACGTTACTGGTTTAACGGGCTTGGACGAAGCATTCCATCACATCAGCCATGAAGAGGACTTTCTCTGCCTTCCAAGATGATATCAAGCCATATGTAGGCCCCAAAGCGGCCCGAGTGTCCCACGCCGAGCTACAACGCCTCTCCTCTGTGCCCGGGCACATTTGCGCAAGGCCGAAACTCCAAGTAAGTGCACTTTCTCTCACTAGCTGTTCTCTTTCTTCATGCTCTGCTACTTCTTCATGCTCTCCTTCTTCTACCAACCCTCTTCTTCTTTTCTTCTGCTATTCTAGATCTTCCTGGGCCCATGATAGAGATGCTCCCTCTAGCTTCTACCCGGCATTTACGTGAATGGGGGCTCTCAACGGTGCTGGTTCTGGTGAAACAGTACCACAAGATCATGCATGTGTGGGACAGCATCACTGCACTGGCGGAGTTGTGGCATCCGCAGACACACACGTTCATCTTCCCCGGGTTTGAGGCCACTATACTGTTGGAGGAATTGGAGTTGATGTTGGGTCTCCAGAAGTACAAAAGGGGCGAAGAGCATGCCCTTTCCTACACTGTGGCGCCTATCGACACATGGAGCATTCTCGGCGAGATTACTACCAAGAAAACAGATTTTCACAGCATGACTAGCCAGAACTGCGTCCATCTCCTTCCCATCTCCCAATGGGTGGTCTCCCAGTGCAAGCGCAAGACTGGGAACTACCTTGCCATAGCCAAAGCCACCGCCATTTGCATCTGTGGCGTCACCCTTTTCCCGGCAGAAGACGGTGCCATCTCATTCTCCAACCTGAGCATAATCGATTCCGTATCCGAATGTATGAGTATTGCACAGGCCGTCCTTGGTTACCTTTACACTGGACTATCTTCTGCAGCCACCGGAGGCCCTTTCTACGGTTCTGTCGTCGCCCTTGAGCTCTGGATGGGAATGCACATACAATTCCGGGCGATGGACAACCTCTCCACTGAGTGCAAGAGCATGCTGCATCATCCATTAGCTTTTGTGGGTGCACCCCTCTACATGACACCGCAGGCGTGGTGCAAGACGGCACAAGTGAAGGGGCTGAAAGGATGGCGCGATTACTTCAAGGCAATGACGGTGGCAGAGTTCGACATGTGCCCACGCTATCTCCATAACAGGATGATCCGCCTACCACAGAGCATGGGACTGGCTCTACGGCTCATTGGCAACGAGGCATTGGACCTATATAACCCGGATCGCTGCCACCTTCAGTGCGGAGCTACACGCACGGTGGTTCCTCTACTCTCGCACTACCCGCCCATTCAGGAACAGAAGAGGGGTGATGACCAAGATGAGCGAGATGTGAGAAGCACCATCGTCCACTGGGAGGGATGCGCCATGGGGATCCTCCAAGCGGAGGTAGTGGAGGACGAGGACATGACCCGAGAGTACCTCGAGGCACTGAAGAGGGTTCGTCCAGCTGAAACAGAGGCTTGAGATAGATTAGATTGATGTAGGCATTGTATCAGATGGTAATTAGGGCAGAAGAGTGCATTTGATTGAGTGTAGGAAAGATTAGGCATTGTATGGAATGATTTAAATGAATAAAATCAGACTTTTGATCTGTTTGCGTAATGCTCTGTTGATGACTCGACCTCCATATATGTCACCTTGAGATCGCGATGTGGCGGGTGGTTGCGATCATGTCGTGGCCCATTTGACCGACGCGACAATAACGCGACATCCCACTGCGTCACGGCATCAACCGGCGGCTCAAATACACAGAAACCCCTTTCTTCCCCCCTTTGCGCGTTCAAACAAATGGCGATCTTACCTTTCCTAGCTCTATCACCCTCTTGCTCTTCCACTCACTCTCTCTCTCTCTCAAACTTCCCCCAAACTCTCAAACTCTCACTTGCTCTTCCGGAAATGGAAGGAGGTGGTGATGGCGGCGCGGGTTCTTCCGAGAGAAAGGGGAAGAGGCAAGCGGCAAGAAAGAGCTCCCGGCGGCTGGAGGAGGCACCTTCAGCGAAGGAGATCGTGCCAGAGGTCGAGATGGAGGAGGAGGAGGTCCCGGCCATTGACCACGAGGCGGCGAGGAAGGCCCGGGAAGAAGCGATGAAAATGGTAAGCGATCGGGACCCCTAACCCTCGATTGATGTGTGAGGATGGACGGGAAACCCCCTAGGGGCCTCAATGTAGGGCGTGACGCCCAAGAAAACGGCCGCCGGACAAAGGAAGTTCCGGTTGGTCTACGACTAAGAACGCGACGGGTCGTCCCGTCGCGACAGCAGATGTCACGACGGGTCAACGGGGCGTGACCTTATCACGTCGGCTAAGAACGTCGCGCCAAGGTCGCGGTGCCTAAGTGGGGTGCGATAATGTCGCGACGCATTGGGGCGTCGCGATAAGGTCGCGACCCACTAGGCCGTCGCGACTTCAGCCGAGAGTCCAACCAAGGAAGTAATTAAACTGATTTTGAACTGATGTGTGTGTTTGCAGGGAGAAATGAGGGCCTGAGTCTCCTGGCTCTTAGTGTTAGCCGTGTACCTAGCATTCCCTAGGTTCCATAGAGAGAGATTAGATGGGATGGGATTTGGTGAGATTCTGGGAATGGATAGGATGAGGGTGGATCCTGCACTTACTCAGGCCTTGTGCAGCAGGTGGGCTATGGAGGCGACTGCCTTCGTGTTCCCATGGAGTCATATGATCCCCAGCTTGGAGGACGTGAGCCGGATCATGGGATTGAGGGTGTATGGGCGGCCGATGAGTGGGTTCACCTACCCTTGCTATAGAGATCTAGCCCACTGACTACTAGGCTTGACTGTAGAGGCGAGGTCTTCCCTCATCCCTAGAGTGAGTCTGCACGAGAGTTTAGGGCTTTATGAGGTAGGTAAGAAGGTGGGAGAGACAGTGAATGAGGAGTTGAGGAGGCTGACGAGGGGTTGCCAGGAGGCTTTAGCGGAGGAGCCAGGGGCCGAGGCAGACCTGGACTTGCGTCGCTTTCTCATCTTGTTCCTGGGCAGACTTCTATTTGCCACAAGGGGCGACGCAGTCCACTGCCAGTTCCTGCCACTCTTGGAGGACCTGGGCCAGGTAGGTGACTTTGCGTGGGGGGCCGCGTTCTTAGTACACCAGTTCGACAGTTTGGGCGCCTCCGAGTGACAGACATCCACGAGTGGATTCTTCCCCTTTCTTCAGGTACTCTTCTTTCCTTTGCCCCTTTACTTTTACTGCACTTGTTATGAATTTAGATCTGACAGCCTTCACATTTTTGTAGGTCTGGGCCTACCTTCACCTCCCTGGCATGAGGAGAGGGATTCTAGAGCGACTGGGCCTCGTGCCCATAGCTCGACGCTGGGAGTCGAGCCGCGACACACATACTCTGAGCGATCAGCTGGCATCCCTCCAGGACACGATCGACACCTACCCTCAGCTAGATGTAAGTGCTCTAACCCTTCTCTCTAAGTTCAATGATTTGAATTAATTGTTCGGAAACTAATCAGGTGTGCTTTAATGTGCAGGTTGTGTGGCAGCCATATCTAGAGGAGGGAGATGAGGGACAGCCCTGGTTGGTGCAGGCCCGCCCCTACTTCGGTAGGTCGGTGTGGGTGCATGCACTCAACCTTGTGCTACCTCTTCACCTGCATCTGTCTCAGAGATCGCTCGGCCTACGTCAGGGCGCGGTGGAGTTCCCCAGTCGAGACCGGGCCCCGAGGCCCGGTCGGAGTTTTCGGGGACTTTACGACACCACCGATTGGCGCGAGCGGGCTAAGGAACAGATCCAAAACTGGGAGCACCGGGGCAAGCAGGTCAAGTCCACCGCCACGACAGACGACGCGTACCTTCAGGCCTACGCCTTAAAGTACGGGGCGAGGGTTTACAAGGGTGCACGATGACAGGTAAAACTCCTAAACCCCAAACTAGTGAATTGCTTCTTTGATTGAGTTGAGCTGACAGTTTTGAAATGATTTGCAGGTGGACGTGGATGGAGAGATTGCCTCGCACCAGCAGCTGGTAAGTACTTACTCAGACTTCAGCACTTTACCCATTTTATAGCTGACTTGAGGAACTGACGTGTGTTGAGCGTGCAGCGGAGGGAGCTGGACCGAGTGAGGAGAGCAGCAGAGGCTGGTGCTTCCTCCTCCAGAGCGGCAGAGGGCTCCCAGTCACATCTGGAGGATCGAGTGGGTGAGGAGGGCTGAGGAAGCGCAGGCGGAGCTGGCTGAGCGGGAAAGTAAGATAGTGATTTAAATTAAAGATTATTTAAACTTGGCACTGACTTGACTATTTTTCTGAAGGAGACAGCGCTGCAGACTGCCATCGACCGAGCGACCCAATTGCAGGGGCAGGTCGACGTGGCGACAGGAGAGAGGGATCAGCTGCGCATCCGGGCGGAGGCAGCTGAGGAACATGTGGCAGAGGCGACGAGGGAGCTGGCGACACTGCATGTGCAGGGGTCGTCAGTGGACCAGACGGAGATGACGAGGCTGCGTACCGAGGTGGCGGCGCAGCAGATCAAGATTGATGAGCTCCGGGGTCTAGTGACGATGCTGGGCCAGGCTACTCGGAGTAGGAGCAGGAGTAGGAGTGGCGCGAGCGGGGCGAGCGGGGCGAGCGGTGGCTCCGTAGGATAGTACTTGGCGGGTTCCTCCAGTCGTAGGAGGAATGAGGAGGAGGAGAGACGCCACCAAGGTGAGACGAGCGCCCAGAGTGGTAGGGGTGGTGGCAAAATGCCACCCCCACCAGACAGACAAGAGGGATCTGGGGAGAGTGGCGGTGGATAGTGAGGAGATTGTGAGCCACCTCCCCACTTATCATTGTACATATTGGTTATCTCTTAGTGGATCTTTCATTTGATGTCAATGTTTATGAAATGAATGATTTTACAATTGACACGAGTGTGAGATGAGATCAGAATACGTGAGAGAAAGAGAGAGAGTGCTCTAAGTACACCGTTGTGCATACCCCAAAATTCCCTACCTCTGCACACTTAACAAAATAGGTTAGATCTGTTCTTTGGCTCAGCCCCTTGCGTTAAGTAAAACAAATGATTTTAACTTCATAATTGTCAAGGGGCTGAGCCTTATTCAAATAGGCGATAAATAAATGAAAATGATGTATGCAAAAGGAATGCGATATGTACACACAATTTTTTTTTGGATTTTGAGATTTTCCAATTTTTGGATTTTGGGATTTTTTGATTTTTTTATTTTGGGGTTTTCTAATTTTTTTTATTTTGGGGTTTTCTATTTTTTTATTTTGGTGTTTTCTAATCTTTTTGGATTTTGGGGTTTTCTAAAAAAAAAAAAATTGGATTTTGGGATTTCCTAATAACGACATCTTTTGCACTTGAGTGATTAGCTATGGATCTTACTCCTCTCTTATGTTTGCCAAACATCCTCTATGTGCAGTGTGCATTTGTTCTTGGCTTCCCTGTGGCTGCTTGCCCCTAGTCATTAGCGTTCCAACATAGACCAGGTGTGTGGGTTCTTCGGTCATTAGCGGGGATGGGAAGACTTAAGAGGAGATAAGACTCAGCCTTGGGGCATCGGGACGCAAGCTTGTAAGATTTGCAAGGGTGCGGCTCATATGTAATCCATCTGTTGTTCAGAGACTTTATGGTCATTGCATTTGATTGGGGCATGCGTACAGCCGGGCTCAAGGGTGTCCCGCGGGGAACTGTACTGCCACTCTTTGACATGTCCCTATTCTCATTTTCTGCTTATTCATCATTTTTATCATTTTTTTTCTTTTTCTTTTGAACTGGCCGTCTCTCTTTGAGACCTCATGCATATGATCCACACCCTCGCTCGTCTACAAGTGAGCATTCTTTTTTGCCCCTAGACCTTGTCCGAGCAAGAAGAGAATTGACCCTCGTTCCCTTGCACTGGGGCTTAGCAGGAACATCACTAACTAAGGAGAATTGACCTCAGGTTGCCGTGTTGTGTGTGTGACTGAACACAGAAGTTGTTTGATAACAAATGGAAGGGAGTGAGACACATGGCTACTAACATTCTTTTGCAAATTGATGTCGTTATTGAAAATCCTTTATTAGGGGTAGAATCTTTTAAGATACAGCCCATTCCACGGGTGAGAGAGCTCCTCACCATCGGCATTGACTAGCCTATACGCGTTCCCAGGGTACACTTTCTTAACGACGTACGGCCCTTCCCAGTTTGCTTACAGCTTTGACCTAGGACCTCTAGGTTTTATGAAAATTCACTTCAAAACCATGTCTCCTTCTTGAAATTTGTGCTCAATCACTTTCTTTTGAAAAGATCTTGAGAGTCTATTTTGATATGAAAGTACATGATCGGCCACGGCTAGGCGCCGTTCGTTTAGGAGAGCAACGCCTCTCGACGTTCATCGAGATTAAGTTCTTTGTCCAACTGAACTCTTAGCGAAGGAATAAGGATCTCATTGTTGCCTAGTTGACGAGCCCAGAGGTGGGAGTGAATTGGTCTTTAAAAAATATTTGATTAGTACCTGTAATTAAAACATTCACACAAAGACGTTCTTCGATGAAGGTTAGTGACAGTTAGTTCAAAGAGCAATCACACAAGAAAAACAACCACACAACACAAGAAATTATCCTAGTTCGGACCTCCTCTCCTTAGGAGTCCTACGTCCAGTCCCTGAGCAACAACTCAGGATTCTACTAACTAGGGTACAGTCCCCCTATGGACACTACAGCACCCAGCTCAGCAGGTCTTCCTTCACACGAAGGGAATTACACCACCCTGAATACCCCACCAGGTCTTCCTTCACAACAGAAGGGAACAACAACACCCTGGATACCCCACCAGGTCTTCCTTCAACACTGAAGGGAACAAACACAGCAAAGGTAAGCAGTAAAAACAAGCCCCTAGATCAAGCTTCAACAAGCTAAGATCTGAAGCAAGCAGGACTGAGAGTAGAAGATCTAGAAACATAGTAGACTCTCAGAACTACACGAGCTCTCTCAAGATTTTCACTACAGTGTGGAGAGCAAAGAGCAACACGAGAAGGAATGAGGCTCTTGGCTCTAGAATTCTAACAGAAGATTTGAATTGCTTGTACGTTGATCATTCATACTTTTCTTCTGATCTTCTGTCTTGTATTTATATCTCCATTTGAAATACAGCCGTTGAAGTAACCGTTGTCTCTTAGATTGGTAGACGTTAGACTGCTTGACATTTGGAAACTTCAACAATCTTTTATCCAGTTGAGCACGCAAAGAGATAAGTTCTTCTGGCGTCTATAAGGTCCAAAGTTGTATGACATAATGTCTTTAGGACCCTGCACATATTAAATGCTAGAACAGTAGACAGCTAGGCTGTCTCTTGTTGTCAGTAAATGTTGATGTGAATATTCACCAAAATAGCAATGTCAAATAGCTTGTTCTAAAGATGTTGACAGAATATGCATGATAATGAAAAGATATTATCTGCATGCATGCAGAGATACGTTCTGTCTTCATTAAATGCACAGCAGTCAGACAAATAAGAGAAGACTTTGACCATTCAACACTTTAAGAGAAAAGATAAATATCAAGTCAATATAAACCATAAAGTCGTTGTCTATATGACTTATGAAATCGTTATGTCGTTATGAATACCAACAAGTCATTATAGAGAGCAAATCATTATAGAAAGTAAGTTGATGTGTTCAACGAAGAAATCGTTATGAACACTTACCAAATCGTTATGGAAAGCAAGTTGATGTGTTCAACGAAGAAATCATTATGAACTCTAAAGAAAACGTTACGCAAGGCAAATCGTTATGAGCGCTAAAGAAATCATTGCGCGAAGCAAATCATTATAAGCGCTAAAGAAATTGTTGCGCGAAGCAAGTCGTTATGAGCACTAAAGAAATCGTTGCGCGAAGCAAATCATTATGAGCACTAAAGAAATCATTGCGCGAAGCAAATCGTTATGAGCTCTAAAGAAATCGTTGCGCGAAGCAAATCGTTATAAGCTCTAAAGAAATCGTTGCGAGAAGTAAATCCTTATGAGCGCTATCGTTATGAGCTCTAAAGAAATCGTTGTGCGAAGTAAATCTTTATGAGCTCTAAAGAAATCGTTGCGCAAGGCAAATCGTTATGAGCTCTAAAGAAGTCGTTGCACAAGGCAAATCGTCATGAGCTCTAAAGAAATCGTTGCGCAAGGCAAATCGTTATGAGCTCTAAAGAAATCGTTGCGCAAGGCAAATCGTCATGAGCTCTAAAGAAATCGTTGCGCAAGGCAAATCGTTATGAGCTCTAAAGAAATCGTTACGCAAGGCAAGTCGTTACGACGGGCAAGTCGTTACGAGTTCTAAAGAAATCGTTGCAATAACTTAAGAAATCGTTATGATGGGCAAGTCGTTACGAGTTCTAAAGGAATCGTTGCGATAACGTAAGGAATCGTTACGGGAACGACTTGTTTGAAACCACATGATATCTCAGTCTTATAAAGAAATCGTTATGATATCAAATCGTTATAGCTCTATTGAAATCGATACACACATAAGGAAATCGTTGCGGCTTTTAACAAGAGTCGGTGTGGACTTAGAGAAATATGATCTTGAAATGATTAAAGCTTCAGAAAGGTAATACTTACCAATATTGGCTTGTTTGACCTTGGTATATTTCCTATACTTAAGACTTATGAAATATGTGTTAGAACTTTTTGATAGGGTTTTGTTTGGTTTTGTTAATCACCAAAATAAATATGTAATTAATTAAAATTACATGGGAACAGACTGAACATCACTCATGTGGACATACCGCCTCCATCCCATAAGTAAGTGAAAAGGGAGTTTGTCCAGTGGGCGTGCGGACGGAGGTACGGTAGGCCCATAGAGCCTCAATCAATTTCTCAGGCCAATCAACGAACTTATGAGACTCACAAGTTTTCTTTAGAATTTTCAAAAGTGTTTTATTTGTGGCTTCAGCATGGCCGTTGCCTTGTGGATAATACGAAGACGAATGATGCAAGGAAATGTTAAATTTCTTACATAGGTCTTGAAGCTCTTGTGATATGAACTGGGGTCCATTGTCGGTGATGAAGCTGCTTGGCACTCCGAACCGCGAGATGATGTTCCTCATGATGAATTTGCACACGGTTGAACCTTTGATTTCTGTGAATGTTTCTGCTTCGGCCCACTTGGTGAAGTACTCAGTAGCAGTAAGGATGAAAGATTTTTGTTTTACTTGAGCATTAGGATCACCAAGGGGTCCAATGATATCAAAGGCCCACATGGAGAAAGGCCAAGGGGAAGATAGTGGATGCAAAGAAGAGGATGGAGCATGGATTTTATCGGCATGGACTTGGCACTTGACACACCTACGAACGTAGATGGAACAGTCTTCTTCTAAGGTTGGCCAGTAATAGCCCTGCCTAATGATCTTCTTAGCCAACATTTGGCTATTCACATGCCCTCCACATTCACTAGAGTGGGCTCCTTCCACTACCTTCCAAGCTTCTTCGTTCGACAAACATCTGAGGAGCATTCCATTTAGAGTGCGCCTATACAGCACTTCTCCAACAATGGTATATCTTAACGCTGCTCTACGGATGGCTCTTCTATCCTTTGCTTCTACTTCTTCTGGGAAGGTACCGTCTCTGTAATACAACTCGATCTCATGGTACCATGGCCTTTCTTCTGCCATCATTTCTCCTAGCTCTACAAGCATTACTTCCTTCACTTCTCTTCTCTCTGCCTTTAAGACTAAAGAGCTCCTAAGGTTATTGAACCAAGGGTCCTGAGTGGAGGGAGATAATAATCTTTGAACAGTGATTGTCTCAGCACTACGGCTGAGAGGGAAAGAGAGAGATGAGGCTAGGGATGCGAGGGCATCGGCCAGGATATTCTGAGAGTGAGGAGTGTGAATGTAGATGAGTTTACAGAATTGCTTGCTAGGAGTGTGACCAAATCTTGATAAGGCTTGAGCTTGGGGTCACAAGTACGGTAGGTAGAAAGGAGCTGCCGAAGAACGAGATGAGAGTCTCCTATGATCTTGAGATGGTGCGTGCCTAAAAGATAGGCAAGCTTAAGACCAGCTAGGAGAGCCTCATACTCGGACACATTGTTGGTGGCAGGGAAGTGGAGTTGATATGCGAGTGGAATAGTGATCCCTTCTGGGGTAAGCAAGATAGCACCTATGCCTCGTCCCCTAGAATTGAGAGCCCCATCAAAGTGGAGCGAACAGAAGGGATCGCGAGAGATGAGTGATAGGTTTTCATCGGGGAAATCCTCTTGAACCGTGTCACAGTGAGGAAGAGGAAGGTGAGCGAGGTGCTCAACAATGGCATACCTTTTTATAGCCTTCTGGACTACAAAGGTGATATCGAATTGAGACAAGAAACTTTGCCAATGTGCCAATCTGTCGGCGAGGACTGGCTTCTCTAGGAGATACCTAATAGGATCCATTCTAGAAATCAAACTCACCTTATAGGCTAAGAAGTAGTGCTTCAATTTCTGCACTACCCATACTAGTGCTGCACACGTTTTCTCCATTGTGGTGAGTTTGAGCTCGGAAAGATTGAAGAGCCTAGATAGGTAATAGACTGCCCTTTCTTTGCCAAAGTCATCATGTTGTGCAAGGATAGCTCCTAGGGATTCCTCAATAGTTTAAAGATATAGGATTAAGGGTTTCCCAGGGACGGGCGCCTGCAGCACGGGCGGATTCATGAGATAACTCTTAAGCTCATCAAAGGCTTCTTGGAACTTGGCGTTCCATTCAAATTTGGCTCCTCCTTTCAATAGTTCATAGAAAGGCTGACATCTTTGAGAGTGTTGAGATATGAATCTCCTTATGAACTGTAACCGACCAATCAAACCTCGAAGCTCAGATATGTTCGTAGGAGGAGGCATTTCATTGATTGCCTTGGCCTTGTGTGGGTCTATTTGAATCCCCCGTTTTCTGACTATGAAACCTAGCAATTTGCCTGAAGAAACCCCAAACACGCACTTCTTTGGATTCATCTTCAATTGATATTCTTATGTGCGGCAGAACACTTTGGCAAGCACGGAGGAGTGTTCTCTTCGAGTCCGAGACTTCACCACAATGTCATCCACGTACACTTCAACATCTATATGAATCATACCGTGGAAGATAGCTAACATTGCCCTTTGATAAGTGGCGCCAGCATTTTTCAATCCAAACGGCATGACCACATAGCAATAAGTTCCCCAGGGCGTGGTGAAGGAGGTTTTCTCTTGGTCCTCTGGGGCTAGACAGATTTGATTATATCTTGAGTATCTATCCATGAACGATAGAGTTTTGTACCCAGCGGTGTTATCAATCAACACATCCAAATGAGGTAAAGGGAAATCGTCTTTTGGACATGCCTTATTCAAGTCCCGGAAGTCTATGCAAATCCGCACTCTTCCATCCTTTTTCATTACCGGAACTATGTTCGCCACCCACAATGGATAGAGGACTACACGGATGAATTTGGCTTTGTGTAGTTTATCAATCTCCTCTTTCATCTTCAAAGCGATGTGGGGGAGGAATCGTCTTAATTTTTACTTAACGGCAACTACCCCTGGCTTCAAAATTAACCTATGTTCCATTAATTCGGGGTCGATGCCAGGCATGTCGTCGTACGACCAGGCAAAAGAATCCTTGAACTCCCTTATTATTTCTACGAGTGCTTCTTCTTCCTCAGGAGGGAGACCGGAAGCTATGGTCAGGGGCCTGGGGTCTTCTTCGGTTCCAACATTTACCTCTTTGGTGGGCTCGTCCACTGCCGATGTGGGTTCATCAAATCATCGCATACCATTCACATACATCTTGGCAGCGTCCTCTATCTCACCATCTTCTTCATCCACTGGGTCTTCTTCATTTAGGATTTCATATACTCCAAATCCGTCGTGTAGCCCTTCCTCTTCATGTTGAGCTTCTATGTTAAAAATAACTACTTCTTAGGCAAACTCTTCAACAGCTAGAAGAGCGCCACACCTTTGCACTAGGTCTAACAAATACCTACGGGGTATGCCACTACCCTTTTTCTTCCTAGACGGGGACGAAGACTTGCTAGATTCTACCCCTGAGTCTAAACTAGGGTTGATATTTACAGGAGGCTCTGGAGAAGTGTCCAGAGGCTTATTGGAAGGGAAAGAGACATGTACGGCAGGGCCGCATGAATCCTCCGATGGGCCTGGAGGTGGAGGCAGGCCACTCGAGCTCAGGGTTGATGATCAGTTTATCCCCATGGAGATTGATGATCAGTTTATCCCTATGTAATTTAAATAAATTATATATCTATTTTGGAGATTAACAAAATTATATAAAGTTTAATCTAACATATTTTCTATGAGATTTGAACATAGGAAATGAAACAAGGAATAACAAGCTAAATGGGTAAGCATTATTTACTCTGTAGCAATGTAAGTTCAAAGCATGAAATTTTCTAAGTGCACATCGACTCTCTAGTTGTTATAACGATTTCCTTAGAATCATAACGATTTCTTTATTCACATTGATTTTGGTTCTATAACGATTTCATAAGTCATTGCCACTCTATTACAGTCTATCTCACAACGATTCGTTAAGCGATCGCAAACGATTTGCCCTCACAACAATTTGGTAAGTGATTGCAACGATTTGCCCTCACAACGATTCGGTAAGTGATTGCAACGATTTGCCCTTACAACGATTCGGTAAGTAATCATAACGATTTTCTTTCATAACGATTCGTTAAGTATTCATAACGACTTGCTTCCATAACGATTCGATAAGTGATGACATCGATTTCTTAACAACGATTTGCTCTCACATCGATTAGATAAGTGAGAACAACGATTTCAGTGTCACAACAACTCATCAAGTTTCAAAACGATTTGATCCCTGTAACGATTCGATAAGTTACATAACGACTCTGTTACTGTAACGATTCATCAAGTTACATAACGACTTGGTCACTGTAACGATTCGATACAGCAAACAACAATTCATTCACATTGTCTTTAACGATTTGGTTATAACATCTTGTGCATAACGATTTGCTTATGAAGTCACAACGATTTGTCTCTACAACAATTTGGTTATTAATGCATAACGATTTGAATGTGCATCATTTTGCTTATGAGTACACAACGATTTACATGAATATCAACTCATTTGCATAACGATTTCATAAGTCATTCATATAACGATTCCATGTGAAAATAATGATTTGATTTTCGAGCTCATTTTTTAATACGTTGAAAAGTCAAAGTCTTCACGTGTATCTTTCTGACAACTATGCATTTATTATGACTGAACGTATCACTACAGTACATGCAATCGATATCTTCTATTCTCATGCTTATTCTGTAAACATCTTTTTAGAAGAACAGAATGGAACTTCTATTGTGTATAAAATCAATCTAATGTTGACTGACAACAAGAGGCAGCTTAGCTATCCATTGTTTAAGCTTGTAATGCGTGCAGGTCTCTGACAGCACTCATCATACAACATTGGACAAAATAGAAGTCAAAGGATATTACAGAAGATCTTCTCTCTGTGCGTGCATGAAGACCATTGAACTGGAAGCTCTACAGGACCATGCAGTCTAACGTAAACAAAAGCTTAGAGACAACAGGAACTTCAACATTCAAATTTCAAATAGAAGATATATAAAGAAGACTGAAGCTCTATAAGAACTGAACTTGGAGATTGAGAATACGAACTACAATCTTTAACAAGCCTTCTGCGAGCTTTCTGAAGAGCCACGCCTCATTCCCATTAGTTCTTGCTCTTGCTCTCTGAACATAGTGTAGATCTGTGAGAGAGCCCTTGTGTACTGAGAAGAGTTCATCATCTGTAGATCTTTTCTACTCAGTTCTAGCTTCAGATCAAGCACTGTTCTATAAGCTTGATCTAGGCGCATTCCTTGAACACTTTCTGTGTTGTCCCTCGAGTAGAAGGAAGACCTAGGGGTTCCAGGTGTGTGTTCCCTTCGAGTAGAAGGAAGAGCTAGTGGTATCCAGAGTGTTGTAATTCATCTTCGGGTTGTGAAGAGAAGACAGTTGCAGCTGGGTGTGTAAGGGTCCATAAGGGGGACTGTACCCTTGGGTAATGAAAAGTCTGAGTTGTTGCTCAGGGACTGGACGTAGAACTCCTGTGGATAGGAGGTTCGAACCAGGATAAATTCCATGTGTTGTCTGTGTGCTTGCTTTGCGTTTACTTTCTTTCCGTACTAACTCTAACGCCCATCGAAGTGTGTTTTGTGTGACTATTTTGTGAACAGGTTTAAGTTACTCAATATTTTTAAGAATCACATTCACCCCCCCCCCCCTCTGGGGTTGCTAGCTGGGCAACAAGTGGTATCAGAGCTAGTCTCTTCGACAAAGAAGAAGATCTAACGATCTGAAGAGTAAAGATCAAATGGCAGCGCAAGGTCACTCCGAAGGTCAGTCTGTCAACCGGCCACCTCTATTCGATGGAGAAGATTACACCTATTGGAAAACAAGAATGGAGTATTTTCCACAAGGTCTCGACTATCAAATCTGGTCAATAGTTGAAGAAGGAGACTTGTTGGTTACAAATGAAAGAGATAAGTGGACTGAAGATGACAAGAAAAAGATCTCTCTAAACTGCAAAGCCAAAAGCATACTATGTTGTAGCAACCCGGAAAATTCAGTATTTTAAAAATTCAAAGTAATAAATTTCTATAAAACAGAATAATAGAAAACATACATACCATTATCGTATGTGCAAGAACACATATAAAAATTCCGTAAAAATGATAAATCAACCCCAGACATTATTTCAAAATGTTCTACTAAGAAATTTAAGCAACAAAAAATCCGATTGGCCAGGTATACGTCACAATGTGACTCATTATCCAACTTAGGGAACTAAGTCGGAAAATCGTTAACACAGAAAAATAACGTGCCCATAAATTTAGCAAACATGTCAGAGAGACTTCCAACATCATGTAATGATTAACCATTATCGGGTTTGGACCAATGGACCTCTCATAGCCCATGAATAAATTCAAATAAGAAATTACAATAAAATCCGTAACTCTATTATCCCTAATTAAAAAGGAAAATCGCATAAGATAAATTCCAATAAAAGGGGTTGGTTAAATTGACCATATAAAATTTATTGGGCCAAAATAAGTATTTTTAAAAAGATAAATAATAGGAAAATACTCTAAATTCGCAACTTAATTATTTCTTAAATAAAAAAGAGGTTTAATGCATTAAATAAGAAGTTTGGTTGGAATTGGATTCCTAAACCTATCCAAATAGGTTGGCCATGAATTTGGATCCCAACCCAACCCCAATAGGACATGGCAAGGCTTGGAAGGTGGGATTAAATAGGAAAATTCATAATTAAATAGGAGTTGGAGTCCTATTAGGAAATAGAAACCCAACAAGCATAAATACTCCCCAGTCTCTCCATGGTCGGCCCTAACATGTTGCTAGGACTTGCTGGACATGGAGAAGAGGCCAAGGAGGAGGAGATTTCATGTGTTGAAGGCTTCATAGAGCTTCATCCCGAGTTCTTCAAGTTCTTGCCCTAGAAGAGTAAAATGACCAAAGGTAGGCATTCTCATGAGCAAAACTTAATTAATTTCTTATGTAGATTGTTCCATGTACTAGGAACAAAACCCTCAAGTTTCATATTTTTCCATCAAGCCAATCTTTTATGGTTGATTTTTGAAATTCTGCAAAAACCATGAACCCGACCCTTCTTCTTTATTCTTGATCTCCATGTACACTCAACCTCGTGCTCTCAAATTTTAACTGGAGTTACTGATGGATGTTAAGCATCTTCTGCCCCTAAAAGCCCTAATTTTCATCCATCCTACGTCACGAATTAAATGTTGCATGATCTTGTCGACGAACTGTCGTGACTTAACCTTGACTTGTGTTATAAGTTCCATACCTCTTTGTGGAGTCGTTTTTACATCAAGTATTCAACATAGAACTTGTTACCTTATGAGTCTATTATCATTGGACACTGATTTTGCTAATTTTACTTTACTGTACCAAGAGTTTTAGCCCAATCATGATCACTGTGTCATATTCACGTAGTCAGTCACAATATGTCTTATTACATAGTCAAACGATCTTTGTCTCTCGATTATTTACTACTGTACAAAGTATTAGTTCTAATCTAACTAATAAAGGTGGTTTCACCTGATTTGGATCACCCTAGCATTTTTTTTTATTTTTCAAACCCACAGGTGTCAAACCCAATCAAAGTCAGAATTGGAAATAGGTAGAAAAAGCAACCCAAATGTCTTTTTCAGGTAGCGACAGGTCGACACGTTGCTACCATAAAGCGACAACATCATGGTCGCGACCCATACCAAAAATCAGACAGTTTCGTGGTCTTCTTCAGAAGGCAACAAGATGATGGTCGCCTTCACTTTCAAAAGGCGACAGGCAATGTGTCGCGTTCTGCCTATGTCTACTAATTAATCGGCCATAATGTTTTCTATAGACCTCGGATTGATGAGCCATTTCTTTGTTGGATTCCTCATTCAAAGGGCTTCAATATGGTATATTCATATGTAAGAGTTGAATAAAAAATCAATGAGTTATGTCCTAAGGAAGTGAAGGGATGGGACTACATTTGCCTTCTAAGGGGCATACATCTTGGTTTCCATCGTTTTGTGTTGTTCTTTGCATGTGTGAGTTTGATCCATTCTAGGAAGGTTCTAGAAAGTATTTTCATGCATTTAACAACCCATATGAAAGTTAAAAAATGTTCACATGATTTTTAATTGATCTTAAGTTCATGATCATGCTCTCTACCTACCAATTATTCACTTTCTTACCTTGTTAACGAACTTGCTAAAAAACATAGTTACTTGCTAAAATGGTCATGCATGGTTATTACTTCATGATTTATTACTCATGATACTTTCCATAAATTGAGTTTCTATAAATGAAGTTTCCATAATCGGATTCACACAAATGCACTCGAGCGATTCTCACGCGTGGCATGCGCACGCACTCTAGCACGATAGGAAAGCCTCTCTGGCATGTGGTGAACTCCGTTGGAATTCCTTTCACCAGACTAGTGACCCTTGACCAAGGCCTCCGTAAGTCTCCTCTGTCCATGGATTCCCACATGGTCGACGAGTGGTTATACCCTAACACCTATGATACCCGTTAGGGATCGGCAAGATCCAAACGGTCTTCGTTTGCTCTCGTTCTTATCTTGAATCACGCCGGACCTCTGGACCTGTGTGTAACATGGTCAGCGGATAGGTAGTGTATTCCACCTGACTGCCAACACCAAGTGCGCATGTTGTGCAACTGTTAGTATCGCCTGTTTACTCGACGTTTCACGTGCAACGACCATAAGATCTCATCTACACTCTACTCGCTCATCTATTCAAGTTCACTCTACTATCTCATCTATCTCGTCTATTCATTTGGAACTCTCTTGGTACCCTTGAGCTGTGTGGCTTCTACTGTTTTGTACAGTTCTTGACTGTCTAGCGCTAAATGGGTCTTGTGACTCTACTGACTTGAATGCATACTACTGAGGGCATGGAGAGTGTCCGAGGGGCTCCAATCTAGTCCTGGGGGCAGAGAGCCACCCGAAAATACCTGCAGGGGCTAATGACGGTGTCTGCATTTGCACCGGTTCTGACTGACTGTTATGAATTAGCTAGACATTGACTATTATACTGTTAATCTATTTGTTCAGACATACTGCACTATCACTGACTATTACTGAACTGCTACTGTCCTGTTATTGAGCGACTATTGTCGTACTCTCCTACTGCACTGCTATTGTTCAACTATATTCTCTCGTTGTCCTTTGACAACAAAGTGCCATTTAATAATCAAAACAAGTGCTATGTTTTCTCTCTGCTATCTACGGATAACCAAAGTGCCATACTATTTTGATTGAGGAAAATCAATCAAAGTGCAATTTACTCTCTCTACATGACCATCTACTTTCTCTCTCCTCGCTATACATGTTACTTGCTATTATTTGATGTTGATGTTACTTGTGTTCATAATCATTGTGCTATACTCGATTCTTGTGCTATATCTGGACACTCACGCTATTTCAATCACATGCTATCATACTGTCTCTTACATTACTTGACTCTCTCTCTATCATTAGTTACTCTGCCATTTAATGTATTAATTATTTAAAGCCTGCTTGAGCCTGTGATTTAAGTCTACTAGGCGTTATCGCTCACCTTCGTTATTTGTTATTGGGTCTCAGGTAAGTCAGACAATGATGTCACACACACCAAGGGACGGGACCAGTGTGATACCTGGAGTCAGTGTTGATGAAGTTGCCTAGTACTATGGAGTCTAATAGTTATTGCTTTAGATTTCTTTTCAATGTAATGATGTCATTGAGCCCTAGGTATTGGCTACGAATTAGTGGTTGTAATAGTTTTAGTGATGTTATAATGAAATGAAGAATTTATTTTAATTATTGTTCGTTAGATGCTCTGATGTTTGCGTCTGTATGTGCAATTCACGTTAGCATACTTGTTGCTCACGTTTTCCTCCGATTTATTCCGCTGCTAAATTGGAGGGGCGTGACAGTTGGTATTAGAGCCTAGAATGTCTTGATTGGATATCTTAGGTTTAAGATGTTCTAGGTGTTGAACCACTCTCTATTTGTTCTAGTATTTTGGTGATAATAAAATTTATGATGTACCTTAAATTGAATATTTTGTTTCATCTGTGTCGCATCAATCTCATAGCAAAATGCTGAGTCTCACATTGATGCAATATGGCGCACTAAAATGATAAAATCGATGTTTAATCAATATACATCGATTTCAGTTTAAGTGCCAAATTTAATAAGTGCTACAACGACTTCGCTAAGTGGCCATAATGATTTGTTAAGAAATCGATCTCAGAACGATTTCTTTTATAGCCACATCGATTTGCCCTCATATCGTTTTAATTCTCATAACGATTTCATAAGTGATCACATCGGCTTAGTTCTCATAACGATTTCATAAGTGATCACATGGGTGTTGGGTTGAGTGTATATTCATATCATTTCCCTCCTATTTTGATGATGACAAGAAGTGATTTTAAAGCAATTTAAATGAAACATGTCAAAAACATCATACCTGAAGTCAATGTTCAAAAAGCATGTTTCAAATCACACTTATCATTTATGTTTATGATAAATCATTTAACTAATGATATATGTGTTTAATTTTCAGGTACAAACACTTTTTGCAAAAGAAGTGTCGACACACCCCTCAATGGTGTCGACACAACACCTCAGTCTCAAAGGCAAAAAGCTAAAGAATTGCCTAGACTGTGTCGACACTAGTCCAGAAGCAGGTCGACACGAGTTGCAGATTCCAGGATTTACACTACTCAGGTCGACACACTCTCAGGGCAGGTCGACACTGGATCCTGCTCCCAGAACAGCAGTTTTCAGAATTGGGGATAGCAGGTCGACGCACTCCAGGGCAGGTCGACACTGGATCTTGCCCAGAACAGCTGTTTTCAGAACCAGGATAGCAGGTCGACACAATACCAAAGCAGGTCGACACTGGATTCCCAGAACAGCCTATTTCAAGATTTGAGCAGTGTGTCGACACCACCACCAGGGCAGGGACACACTACGGAAAGATTCCATCCTAAGATGGATGTTGCCACGTGTCAGCCTAGGGCGATGGGGTATCAACCTAGAATCGTGTGCCCTTGTACCCAAAGGGTATCTTTGGAATCTTTTGGGTATAAAAGGTCCCTAATCGGCCCCCATCACATCAGAGAGACCCAACTGAATCTTAGAGCCTCCCGAAAGTTTCCTGGAGGCTACAAGAGGTCGTCTCCCTCCTCTGCTCTCCGTGTGCTTCCAGAAGACCAATTCTCACCAATTCAAGTGTGAGAATTGGAGTGTGATCCCTGAAGAAACCTCTGAAGCATCCCAAGGAAGCAGATCCAGTAGAAGCCTTCGTTGGAGAAGAACTCAAGGAAGATCCAACAATTCCAAAATGCAGAGCATCAGTTTTGGACTTCAAGATTGCAAGCCTCTTCCCAATCCAAGCTTCTACAAGGGAGTACACTTGAAGAACGAAGTTATTTAATACAATTCATTGTACTTCTGTTCTTCTGAGATATCTTTTGAGATTATGCAAGTGCTTCTGCATAGCTCTCATTAGTGCTCTCATTTTCGACTAGATCTGTTGCTAGAAGGTCTATGTCTTGAGTTGGTGTCTAGCAAGTCTTATGTGAGCATTGTGCTCAGGTTGTTGTGAGCCGTTGTGCTCAGTTTGAGTTGTCTAACTCATGGTTGTGTTGAGCAGTCTTGCTCACTTGTTCTAGAGTAGTCTTACTCTAGAAGTTGTGTGAGTTGTAAGCTCTCAAGTGTTGGAGTTGTCAGGCTCCAGTGGGTGTGTTACCCAGTTGTTTAGTGAATCCTCACGGGGTGTGAGGGGTGGATGTAGGAATCACTTGGGTGATTTCCGAACCACCTAAAAATCCTTGTGAATTTGTCTAATTGTGGTTTGATCATTCATCCGTTAGATGCTTGCATAGGATCAGTTAATATTCACTTAATCAACTTGTTTCACATCTATTTTACCAACTCACTCAAATCTCATCAGATCTGTGGTTTTTCACTGATAAAATTGCCTCTGATTCAAAAGTGTTTTAAAATGTTTAAGCTTCCGTAAAAAGTGGCTTAGATCTATCATCCCCCCTTCTAGATCTTTTCCACACCTTCACTTCGATCCTTCAATTGGTATCAGAGCGGGTTTACTTTGATCTGATTTGATCTGAGCAGTTTTTGTTTCTGAGTGTTGTGTGTTTGAGTGTTTGCCTGTTTGTTTGCTAAGCATTTTCTTTCTGCTTTAGAGTCATGGATTCCAAAGGTTTCATAGCTGAGGGTCATTCCATAATAGGCCACCATTCTTTAATGGGACGGACTATTCTGGAAAAACAGAATGCAAGTATTTTTAAGGGCCCAGAACTATGAGATCTGGAAAGTAGTGGAAGTGGGTCCCTATGAAAACCAGGGAGAAGAAGACACCTGGACTAGGGAACAAATAAGGAAAGCTACATTGAATTATAGTGCCATGAACATGATTCAATGTGCTGTCCATCCCAAGGAGTATTCGAGAATCTCAATGTGCAAATCTGCCAAGAGATGTGGGATAAACTCGAATTACTCTATGAGGGAACATCACAAGTAAAGGAGACTAAGGCAAATATTCTAGTTTCAGAATATGAACTTTTATGATGAAGTCTAACGAAAATATTTCTGAAATGTTTGCCAGGTTCATGGTGATTGTGAATGGATTAAAGGCCTTGGGTAAGGAATATACAAATGCAGACTTGGTAAGAAAAATCTTACGTTCACTTTCTTCAATTTGGCATACAAAGGCCACTGTCATTGAAGATTCAAAAGATCTGTCCAAATCTCTTTGGATGAATTGATTGGATCCTTAATGACATATGAAATCAACTTAAAAGAAAGAAGAACACTAATTAAGACCAAGCCTATGGCACTTAAGGCCTCTTCAAGCAATAAAGATAAAAGTCAGGAAAAGACAAGTTCTGAGGAGTCTGAGTCAAATGAGGATGAAATTGCCCTCATGACCAGGCAATTCAGAAAATTCTTGAAATATAGAAAAGGAAAAATGTCTGGGAAAAAGAAGTTTTTCTCAGGTAAGAAAAACACTTCCTCTTCTAATTTCAACAAGAATCACAAATCTGACGAAAATATTGTCTGTTACAGGTGCAACAAACCAGGACACATGAAGGGAGAGTGTCCTGAGAACAAGAAGGAAAAGCACAAGAAGTTCCCGAAATTTAAGAAGCCAAAGGCCATGGTAGCCACTTGGTCTGATGAAGACTCAAGTGAGGAAGAAGAAGAGAAGAAATCCTCAAGCTCTGAAAGTGAGGAGGTTTGCTTCATGGCCAACAATTCTGAAGAAAAGGTAATACTTCTTTTGAAGACTTTACTGTTGAAGATTGGCAGGATGTGTATGCAGAATTAGTTGAAAAATATTCTGAATTGAGAAAAGAAAACAAACACATCAAAAAGAAAATTGAAAATTTATAATAACCAATCTTCAAACAACAGAACTTGTGAACTAGAAAATGAGATAACAGAATTGCATGAAGAAAAGAAAAATCTCCTGAACCTTATTGATGAACTAAAACTTGCCTCTCAAAAGGCCTCCCAAGAATTCAAAAACTTAACTGAAAAGCTGGAAATTGAAAAACAAGAAAAACATCAGAAGATTGAAGAAATTGAAACTCTTAAAAACCAGCTAAAAGAAAGGGATGAAGTTATCCAAACCTTCACAAAAGGTAAAGATAACTTAGAGGCATTGCTAGGAACCACCATGACAACCACCTCTCATGGATTAGGATTCAACAAAAAGAAACCCATGAAAGATAATCTGGTGAGAAAAAGGGCAAAGCACCACTAATTAAATTTGTCAAGGGTCCTAATCTTGAGAACACAGAAATTCAACAAACAGCAAACAAAACCTTAAACAAAACACAAAACAAAGCAAAAACTCAAAAACAAAAGAAGACAATCAGGTCGACACAGTCCCCTGACAGGTCGACACCAGTCCACAAGAAAAGGCTTCTGTGGCTGCTATGTCGACCAGTACAAGAGAGGTCGACCTGCTCAACATCAAAAGCTGCAAACAACTCAACCAAAAATTCAAATAAAAATTTGAAAAATAAGAAAAAGTCAAAAGAAATAATTCATGAAAAACCTTGGACCTCCAAGACACATTTCAAGATGATTGGACCAATCCTTGGAGCCAATGGTATGAAAACCCATGTTGGTATCATCCTCAATTCCTTTATCCAAATTTCTTGATGTACCAACAAAATCCCTGGATTCCACCTCCTCATCTGAACTCCAATTTTCAAATGAAAAACTCCCCTCCTACCAAAAACAAAAATCTTGGTGCTTTCATTCCTAAAAGAAAGAACAAACAGAAAAAGGATGAAAACATCAATGTATCAAAACAAAAATCAAAAACAGGTCAAATTTGGGTGAGAAAAGATTTACTGACAATATTCAAACATTCTGATGGTCCCAACTCTGTTTGGGTACCAAAATCTTCTCTCCACTGATCTTTTTGCAGGAAGGTCGTGCACCCAACACCAATGTGGTTTCTTGACAGTGGGTGTTCACGACACATGACGGGAGACAGAGCCAAATTCTCATTCCTGCTTGAAAAGGAGGGAGGGTCAGTTACATTTGGAGGTAAAAATAAAGGAAAGATCATGGATCTGAAAGGTTGGTCAAACTTCTTCAAACTCAGTAGATAATTTTTATTAGTTTGGTCTTGATTATAATTTGCTCAGTATCAGCCAACTATGTGACAAAGGTCACAAAGTTGTGTTTAAATCTGATTTTTGTAAGATAATTGATTCATCAACTGATAAAATCAAATTCTTTGGAAAAAGAGAAAACAATGTCTACATGATCAACCTTAATAAAAATTTTCTGAAAATCTTTGCTTTGTTGCAAATAAAGATGAAATTGCATGGACTTGGCACAAAAGACTTGGCCATGCAAGTTTCAGAACATTGAATAAGTTGTTAAGACTGAACTTGGTTAAGGGTCTTCCTGAATCTTTTTCTAATGTTGAAGATCAAGTTTGTGGGATATGTGTTAAAGGAAAGCAAACTAGGAAATCTTTTAAAACCTTCAATGAGGTACTTACATCTAGGCCACTAGAACTTCTTCACATGGACCTTTTTGGGCCAACAAGAGTTCTAAGCTTAAGTGGCAAGAGATATGGTTTTGTAATCATTGATGACTTTACTAGATTTACTTGGGTTATCTTTCTATCCCACAAAAGTGATACTTGCCTTGAATTCAGGAATTTCTGTACCACTATCTTAACAACTTATCCATATAAAATCAAAAACATTTTAACTGATCATGGGGGTGAATTTGATAACACATCCTTTTCTGATCTATGTGCTGAATTTCAAATATTTCACAAGTTTTCTTCACCTAGAACTTCAGAACAAAATGGAGTTGTGGAAAGAAAGAATAGAACTCTTGTGGAAATGGCTAGATCCATGCTCTTAGGAAGTAATCTGCCCAAATCCTTCTGGGCTGAAGCTGTTAACACAGCCAATCATATCCTAAATAGAGCTTTGATCAGACCAAAGATCAGAAAAACCCCCTATGAATTGTTGAAAACAAAAAGCCAACTGTTTCTTATTTCAAAACTTTTGGGTGCAAATGCTTTGTACACAATAATAACAAATAAACCTTGACAAGTTTGATGCTAAGAGTTAGGAAGCTATCTTCCTTGGCTATTCTGAAGTGTCAAGGGCTTTCAAAGTGTACATTCTAAAAACCAAAACTGTTGAAGAATCTCCACATGTTATTTTGATGAAAATTCCTTTCCACTAATGATTCTAAATCTTGCAGGGAAAGACAAGACAATGAAGAGGATGACCTCATTGTGGATTCTTCACCAACTGTTGAGGAGCTTGTCAATAATGAAGAGAACCTGAACAACAACTCACCATCTTCAAGTGGGTCAGGTAACATTACTCCAGAAGTGGGTACTTCTCAACAGGTAATTTCTGAACCTCGATATCTGAGAGATCACACCATTAGACAGTGTAGTTGGCAATTTGAATGATAGAGTAAGGACCAGATCATCCTTCTTGCAAAATATTGAAGAAGACCCACTAGCTCTAATTTCCCAAATTGAACCCAAGTCAATTGATGAAGCCTTATCCAGTTCTGATTGGATTAATGCCATGCATGATGAGCTTCATCAATTCGAAAGAAATCAAGTATGGGAATTAGTACCTAGACCTAGTGACAAGCAGTGATGGTACTAGATGGGTTTCAAAAATAAGTTAAATGAAACTGGTCAAGTAATAAGAAACAAAGCTAGGCTAGTTGCAAAGGGGTATAACCAAGAATTGGAATTGACTTTGAAGAATCATATGCCCCTGTAGCTAGACTAGAAGCTGTCAGAATTTTCCTTGCTTTTGCATCCTCCATGAAATTCAAAGTCTATCAAATGGATGTCAAAAGTGCATTCTTAAATGGATATATAAAGGAAAATGTTTTTGTTGAACAACCTCCTAGATATGAAAATGAAAAATATTCTAACCATGTTTTCAAGCTTAATAAGGCTCTCTATGGTCTTAAGCAAGCTCCAAGAGCTTGGTATGACCGGTTGAGTTCCTTTTACTTGAAAAAGGATATTCTAGAGGTAATGTTGATCAAACATTGTTCACAAAAATAGTTAAAAATCAAATAATTGTGGTCCAAATTTATGTTGATGACATAATATTTGGATCAACCAATAAAGGCCTTTGCACTGAATTTTCAAATCAAATGAAGAATGAATTTGAAATGAGCTTAATGGGAGATTTAACATTTTTGGGATTGCAGGTTAACCAAACACATGAAGGAATCTTCATCAGTCATACCAAATATGTCAAGGAGCTATTAAAGAGGTTTGACTTTCAGAACCTAAGCACTCAAGCACACCAATTGCAATTAATGCTAAACTAGAAGAAGATCCATCTGGTAAGTCAGTAGATCCAAAGACCTACAGAGGTATGATTGGCTCTCTGCTCTATCTTACAACTTCTAGACCTGATATCAGTTTTGTGTGTTTATGTGCTAGATTCCAATCTAATCCTAAAGAAAGTCACATGCTTGCTGTTAAACGAATCTTCAAATATCTTGTTGGAACATGTGACTTAGGCATTTGGTATCCTGCTGGTTGCAAGTTAGATCTGTTTGCCTATTGTGATGCTGATTATGCTGGGTGTAAATTAGATAGAAAAAAGCACAAGTGGCTTGTGTCTATTTCTAGGTGGGTGCCTTATCTCTTGGGCTTCTAAGAAGCAACATTCAGTTGCTCTGTCAACTGCAGAAGCTGAATATGTTGCAGCAGGTAGATGTGGAACTCAGATTCTCTGGGTGAAACATCAACTTCTTGATTACAACCAAGATTTAGGGTGTGTACCCATCCTATGTGATAACACTAGTGCCATAAATTTGTCTAAAAACCCCATTCAGCACTCCAGAACAAAACACATTGAAATTAGGCATCATTTCTTGAGAGATGAAGTTGCCAAGAAATCCTTTGAACTCCACTTCATTGAAACTGAAAAACAAATTGTAGACATATTCACTAAACCCCTTCCTGAAAACAGATTTTCATCTTTAAGGAGAGAACTTGGTCTTTGTAAATGTCCACCTTCTTGATCTCTCTCAAGGTTTGGGTTGAGTGTTATGCATTGTCTAAGGGGGAGTTCTTTGCATCTCATAATTCTTTGCTTCCTTGAGTTACATTGTTCATATCTCTCTCACTTTCAATTCATTCCCTTTTTACAAAAAATTCTCCAACTCTTATTGTGTTGAAATTTCTTGGTATATCAAATGGTGATTTGGAGAAGGACAAGTTATGCTTGTCTGGACACTTTCACTATGCGAGAGTATATGTCTCCGCCAAGTACTAAGAAATTGATATGCAATTGTTGAGGGGGAGCTTTATTGTTCAAAGAGGATACTTTTCTGATTTCAAAATCTTGCTTATTTTCACTTCCATCTCTTTTTGATAATGAATTCTTCAACTCTTATTGTATTGAAATTTCTTGATATATCAAATAGTGTTTGGAGAAGGACAAGTTAGGCTTGTCTGGAAACTTTCATTATGCGTGAGTATATGACTCCGCCAAGTACCAAGAAATGGATATGCAATTGTTGAGGGGGAGTCTTTGTTGCCAAGAAAAAACTTTTTTGATTTCCAAAATTTACATATCTTTATTTTGATGAAAAGTGATTGAAATCATCATCTCAGGGGGAGCTAGAAATTTCAGTCATGACTTTGCAAAATTCAAAACTTTTCATGAATCTCATCAATTCCTTGCATGATGTCATCATTTAGAAGTCTAGAGTCTCAAAATGAACCCTTGAGTGATCTATTATATTTTTTACTAATCAACTTTCAACTATATCTCTCAACCCACAGAAATTCAGATCTCTTCCTAGACTAAACATCAACTTGTACTTGAACTTAAAATATTTCCTTGTTTGCAACTGATGATTAATGTATTTGATTTCTATCTCACAAACTCTCCAAAATTTTAAAAATCCAACAGAGCAATGGCACTTGTGCTGAGAAACTGCACACCTTCACAATGAATGAAGTGCCATGTATGTCATGAGGCACTATTGCTAACTCTGTTCAAAGGGGGAACAAAATAAAAATAAATTCAAACAAGCAAATGTGCTATGTTTTTTTTTTGATGACTGAGTAACTGAAAATATTGGCGTCTACAAAACGTATATTTTCATGTCAAAAGGCCATCATTTACCCCTTTGAGACTGACAATGACTAAATCTTAAGTATCCAGGGACTATGGTGTGTAAAAAGCACTAGTACTTGAGTGAAGAGATTTATATCATTTGATAGTTTGTTAAAAGAACAAAATGTGAACATTATTGGAGATGTGTCTAGAAAGAATCATCTTCATTCCTCATCCAGTTGTTCTTTGAACTGTGTTTTATTTTCAAAATAATTGTATTTAGTCTAGATGACATCTTTAATTCTTTAAAGTTGAGAAATATGGTAGTTTATAGTTGATTGTTAGATATATTATATCCCTCAATTTCTCATTTTGTTGATTCAAGTCTTGGAATGCTAATATCCTGTTGGAATTGTTTGAAAACTTGAATTGTGATGGATTTTTGCAAAAAATAACCAAATAAACTTTTAAGCCTCTTAAAAAATCCTTGAAATGATAATTCCTCTCATTGTCATCATTCTAAAGATGTCCCAAAATTTCTCAAAACCTCCTCTCAAAATTCAAATTTTCTTCAAAGGTCAGGTCGACACCACTCTATCTCGTGTCGACACACTTCCTAGGTCAGGTCGACACTACCTTCTTCCTGTGTCGACACTGTCCTCTTGCCAGAACCTTTTAAGTCGTGGGTTCCAGATAAGCCTTTTGTTCCTGCGGGGTATTGCACCACTGCAAACCCCTTTTAGGCTTCAGGTCGACCCGACGATGCTTTTCCTCTCGTTTTCGGCAAGAAATCTTCACCATTTCTCTCTAAATCTCAACCTTCTTTCCATCACCTCTCCACTCTTCCATCCTCTACGAATTCCATTCCTTCCTTGCACCATGGTCAGGAAGTTGGGTCCCCGCCGTGGCGCAAGGTCCAGGGCCTCTTCAAGGCCGATTCTGACAGACATTGTCGTTGCCCAATCCGAAAGAAGATCTAAAAGAAGGAATGATCCTGCCGAGCAACCAGGATCCTCTTCAGCACCTCAAAGAGCAGCCAAGAGGGGTAGACCATCTTCTTCAGGCAGAGGTAGGGTTTCTAGAACAGAGAATCCGGGCTCTCCTTCTGGAGACTCTTCAGAGTCATCATCTTCATCTTCCTGAGTCCTCCAAGCCTCAAGACACCTCTAGTGAAGCCAAGCTCATTCTAAAGCCCAGGATAGTGGACTTATCAGATGTTCAGCTAGCAGACACATTTCCAGAAATTCAGACCTATTTTTCCTTTCAGTCTTGGTTACCATTCATTTCTGAGTTTCAATTTCTTATCCAAGACTTGTTAGGGAATTCTACAAGAACCTGACATGCACAGATGAAGGGTATGAATCAAAGGTTAAGGGAATAGCAATTGATATGCCACTGATATAGCTGCCTCTATTTTCAAAGTACCAGATGAAGGGGCAGATTATCATCAATTTGAATTTGATCTTCATGAAGCCTATTCCATCATGACAGGCCTACCTTCTGATGCATCTGATACCAAACAAACCCATGTTACAAGATTCAACACAAATTCCTTTCCCCCTGTGTTGAGAGTCCTCCACCACATATTGACCACCATTATCACTCCTCAAGGTGGTGGAAGGGACAGGTTGACAGATATTCAGAGGTTTGTTCTGTATTGCATGGTCAAAGTTATCAAAATCAATCTTCATGTCATTATGTATCAAATCATATCTGAAACAACAAGGAAGGACCTTAAAAGATCTCTACCATATGCTGCACATCTGACCTCAGTCTTCCAGCATTTTGGTGTGCCCTTGGAGAATGAAAAATCTCAATCTATTCCTAAGCCCAACATCTACACTTTTAAGAATATTCAAAAATTTATGGGATTTAAAATGGAGGGAAATCACTTAGGAGAGGCCAGTTGTGGTTGAGGCCCCCCAGCTCAGGAGGAACAGCCTTATGATCAAGGGGAACAGCCCCAAGCTCAGGAGAACAGCCTCAAGATCAAGGGGACCAGCCCCAAGCTCAAGAGGAACAGCCTCCAGCTGAAGGGGACCAGCCCCAAAGTCAAGAGGATCAGCCTCCTTTGCATGAGGAACAGCCTCAAATTTCAACTGAGGTGACATTCCTTTTCATGCCCCACTCTCACCTCATTTCCCATATTCTCTCCTCAACCCATTTTTCAAGCATCCACATCTTCTGGTGGGCCTCCTGTTCCACCAGAATTGATCTCCTTCCTTAATGATAAGTTTGAAACCTTGAACTCCTCAATCCAATCCATGTCAGAAACTTTTGAGTTGAGGATTCAACGGTTGGAGAACACTGTATCTGCCAAATTCATAGAACAAAAAGCTGCCTCAGACTATGCAGCTCAAAGATTCAACAGACTGATTAGTACCATGGCAGATGCCTCATTACAGCTGAAGGAGCACCAGCAAAAATTGGAGACAGTTCTTAAGGGAATTTTGACAAATTCCCAAGCTGATGTCTTCAACACCAAACAGACATTACATGAGATCACCAGCACAAGACTGTCCTTTGCTCATTTTGTGGATGATTTGGAAAGCATGAGGAACTTCAATGAGCATATTGACACACAGATATCTGATTTGACAAAGGAATTCAAAATAATGCAAAGACCTGGTTGGTCAGCTGGATCATCTTCATCCTCACAGCCCATTGCAGCTGATCTAGCAAGAATTCAAGCTACCTTAATAGAGAATTCAGATAGAGTGGAACACTTCTTGCACACCAAACTCACAACCATTCAAGATCAAATCAAGTCCAGTTTGACTTTTATGGAGAAAAGAATGTATGACATTGAGACCATCTTACTTCCCCTTCCTCCTCCTCCTCCATCTTCTACTTAATGTAATTTTTCTTTTGATGATGTCAAAGGGGGAGAAGTAAGAAAGAAAGAGAAATGTTAATGTTCTTTTGTAATCTTTTGGAATGATTGTAATGGTTCTCTTGATGAATGAAATGAAATGCTTTTCTGCTTAGCTTGAATGAAATCTTCAATTGTGACTTCAATGTGAATGAAAATCTTTATGTGAATGTGATTGTTTGAATACTTGTCAAGTTGCTTGACTTCTGTGTACAAAATTCTCATTTCAAGTAACATTGTGTTCCACAAATACATCATCAACTGTTACTGAAAAATATCAAAAGGTCTTTGACAAGTTTAAACAAAAAGAAAATAAAAATGTGAATAACAAAAATTGCTTAAAATCACACTTCATCAAAACCACATTGTAATATGGACTTATTATTGCCATCATCAAAAAGGGGGAGATTGTTGGGTTGAGTGTATATTCATATCATTTCCCTCCTATTTTGATGATGACAAGAATGTTGGCCCTTTTGGTACGGCAGCAAGCTAACCTAGAGGGGGGGTGAATCGGTTTTTCTGAAATCTGAAATAGAAACTTAAACACAGAAATCAACACTTGAAGGTTTGTTAGTTTAGTGTGATAAAGAGAGTAGTGCGGAAGCAAATAAACAATCACACAAAAGACACAAGGAGTTTATCCTGGTTCGGCCCTTCCCACATGGAAGTCCTACGTCCAGTCCCCAAGCAACTTCTTGGGATTTCACTAACCAAGGGTACAGTCCCCCTTAAGGACACTACAACACCCAGCACCCAGTTGGTCTTCTTCTCTTTCCCGGGCAAGAAGGCAGCCCACTTCTCTTACAAGTAAAGAAGCCAACCTCCTGGTACAAACCCCAGTGCGGTTCTGCTAGACACAAACCCTAGCTAGGTTCTACACTGTATACAGTCCTACAGCTGAACAGAAGTCTTTCTTAGAAAAGAAAGAACAAAGCTGAGAGTTGGAACAAATAAAACCAACTAAAAGAACTCTCAGCAAAAGACTCTCTCCCCCAGATTACAAGATGCACAGAGAGAGAGAGAGAAGAGAGGAGAAGGAGCTTGAATGCTTCAGTGCTTCAGATGCTTGAACACTTCTTCTTGGGCTCAGGCTCTTTCTCTCTTTTTCTTTGAGTATATTTGGAGTTCAGGTTCCTCACTGGTTGTACACTCATTCAAAAGATCTTCAGGAAAAGCTGTGTTCTTCTTCAGCCTTGCTTCATCTTTTATATGAGCAATTTGAATAAATCCGTTGGAGTTCTAGCCGTTGCTCATCTTCTCTTTCTTCTGATAATTTATGGTCTACGAGGTCTGCAAGCATAGAAAAAAGTGTTTAGATAAAAGAGTGTTTCTGTCAAAAAGGTTCATACCTTTATGTTTCCTGATGCCACCCAGAAGTGGTAAGTAATCTCTCTTTTGTTGGCAGGAGAGAAGAGATTTAGAAATATAAGCAAAAAGATCTCCTGTCAGAAAGATAGAGGATTACGCAAATCAAGAATATTGACTTTTTCACTAGATGCCAAAAGGCACTTTGAAATATAAAGGAAATCTATGTTTTTACAAAGAAATCCATGTTTTACAAAGGAATCGATGTTTCACTTATCAAATCCTTATGAGAGTTACATAGGAATCCATGTGGGAGGTCTGTGTGAGTTACAAAGGAATCCTTATGAGAAGTCTGTGTGAGTTACAAAGGAATCCTTATGAGAAGTCTGTGTGAGTTACAAAGGAATCCTTATGAGAAGTCTGTGTGAGTTACAAAGGAATCCTTAAGAGAAGTCTGTGTGAGTTACAAAGGAATCCTTATGAGAAGTCTGTGTAAGTTACAAAGGAATCGTTATGAGAAGTCTGTGTAACTTACAAAGGAATCGTTATGAGAAGTCTGTGTGAGTTACAAAGGAATCCTTATGAGAAGTCTGTGTGAGTTACAAAGGAATCCTTATGAGCAGTTTGTGTGAGTTACAAAGGAATCCTTATGAGTTACAAAGGAGTCTGTGTGAGTTACAAAGGAATCCTTATGAGTTACAAAGGAGTCTGTGTGAGTACAAAGGAATCCTTATGAGTTACAAAGGAGTCTGTGTGAGTACAAAGGAATCCTTATGAGTTACAAAGAAGTCTGTGTGAGTTACAATGGAATCCTTATGAGTTACAAAGGAGTCTGTGTGAGAGCAAATCGATGTGGCACTTTGAACTGAAATCGATATACATTGAATGTACATCGATTTATCGTTTTAGTGCAAATCACATGGCAATAATGTCATAAATTTATATTTATTAGAAAATCAAGATATTTAATTTATTATTAGAAAAATCATGGTATTAAATATATTTAATATTCAATTAATCACATAAATTTATATTTATTAAGAAAAACATGATATTAAATATTTTTTATAATAATTAATTAGACATATATTTTGTTATCACCAAAATAAAAGGGTAAAATATAGGAGTGGTTCAACAAAGAAGTGATTTTAAAGCAATTTAAATGAAACATGTCAAAAACATCATACCTGAAGTCAATGTTCAAAAAGCATGTTTCAAATCACACTTATCATTTATGTTTATGATAAATCATTTAACTAATGATATATGTGTTTAATTTTCAGGTACAAACACTTTTTGCAAAAGAAGTGTCGACACGCCCCTCAATGGTGTCGACACAACACCTCAGTCTCAAAGGCAAAAAGCTGAAGAATTGCCTAGACTGTGTCGACACTAGTCCAGAAGTAGGTCGACACGAGTTGCAGATTCCAGGATTTACACTACTCAGGTCGACGCACTCTCAGGGCAGGTCGACACTGGATCCTGCACCCAGAACAGCAGTTTTAGAATTGGGGATAGCAGGTCGACGCACTCTCAAGGCAGGTCGACACTGGATCCTGCTCCCAGAACAGCTGTTTTCAGAACCAGGATAGCAGGTCGACACAATACCAAAGCAGGTCGACACTGGATCAGTTCCCAGAACAGCCTGTTTCAAGATTTGAGCAGTGTGTCGACACCACCACCAGGGCAGGTCGACACACTACGGAAAGATTCCATCCTAAGATGGATGTTTGCCACATGTCAGCCTAGGGCGATGGGGTATCAACCTAGAATCATGTGCCCTTGTACCCAAAGGGTATCTTTGGAATATTTTGGGTATAAAAGGTCCCTAATCGGCCCTCCATCACATCAGAGAGACCCAACTGACTCTTAGAGCCTCCCGAAAGTTTCCTGGCGGCTACAAGAGGTCGTCTCCCTCCTCTGCTCTCCGTGTGCTTCCAGAAGACCAATTCTCACCAATTCAAGTGTGAGAATTGGAGTGTGATCCCTGAAGAAACCTCTGAAGCATCCCAAGGAAGCAGATCCAGTAGAAGCCTTCGTTGGAGAAGAACTCAAGGAAGATCCAACAATTCCAAAATGCAGAGCATCGGTTTTGGACTTCAAGATTGCAAGCCTCTTCCCAATCCAAGCTTCTACAAGGGAGTACACTTGAAGAACGAAGTTATTTAATACAATTCATTGTACTTCTGTTCTTCTGAGATATCTTTTGAGATTATGCAAGTGCTTCTGCATAGCTCTCATTAGTGCTCTCATTTTCGACTAGATCTGTTGCTAGAAAGTCTATGTCTTGAGTTGGTGTCTAGCAAGTCTTATGTGAGCATTGTGCTCAGGTTGTTGTGAGCCGTTGTGCTCAGTTTGAGTTGTCTAACTCAAGGTTGTGTTGAGCAGTCTTGCTCAGTTGTTCTAGAGTAGTCTTACTCTAGAAGTTGTGTGAGTTGTAAGCTCTCAAGTGTTGGAGTTGTCAGGCTCCAGTGGGTGTGTTACCCAGTTGTTTTAGTGAATCCTCACGGGGTGTGAGGGGTGGATGTAGGAATCACTTGGGTGATTTCCGAACCACCTAAAAATCCTTGTGCATTTGTCTAATTGTGGTTTGATCATTTCATCCGTTAGATGCTTGCATAGGATCGGTTAATATTCACTTAATCAACTTTTTTCACATCTATTTTACCAACTCACTCAAATCTCATCAAATCTGTGGTTTTTCACTAATAAAATTGCCTCTGATTCAAAAGTGTTTTTAAACTGTTTAAGCTTCCGCAAAAAGTGGCTTAGATCTATTCATCCCCCCCCCCTTCTAGATCTTTTCCACACCTTCACTTCGATCCTTCAATGGGCTTAGTTCTCATAACGATTTCATAAGTGATCACATCGACTTCTTAAGTGAGATCACATCGACTTCTTAAGTGAGACAACGATTTGCTCTCACAACGATTTGTTTAAAAATGGGCAACGACTCTTCACATAACGATTTTATAAGTCATGCTCATAACGACTTCTTTAGACCGTAACGATTTCTTAAGTGAACGCATCGACTTGCCTTCATAACGATTTGTTAAGAAGTCGTTCCTATAACGATTTCATAAGTCATGCTCATAACGATTCTTCAATGATCATAACGACTTGTCTTTCACATCATTTTGTTCATAAACTTGCAACGATTTACTTGTAAATGAACAACGATTTCTCTTGAATATTTTGAAAGTGTTTTTGGCGCTCATTGAAAAGTCAAATATTTCTATCAGAAAAAGCTGCATGCATAATCTTGTCAGAAAAAGATATGACCTACTATTTTCAGTATGTTAGCAGAAGCACAGTACTATACATCGTTTATCATAAACACTCTTTTATGCTAACACTTTCTTCTATGTGTACAGACCTTAAAGACCATCAGAGTTTGATTAAGACAAATGAAGAGGAGATGAGCAACGGCTAGAACTCCAACGGATCCATTCAAATTGCTCATATAAAAGAAGAAGCTTAGCTGAAGAAAAGGATGAGCCTTCCTGAAAAACCTTCAAGGAGTGTACAACTGTGAGAAGAACTTTCACGCCACAAACACTCAGAGAAAGAGAGAAGAGCTCGAGCCAAAAATCTACAGAAGCTTTAAAAGTAGAAATCTTCATCGCCTTCAAGCCTTCTTCCCTTCCATTCTCCCTGTGCTCATTGTAATCTTGGGGGAGAGTCTGTGACTGTGAGCTAAGTCCTGCGTGTTCATCTTGTAATAGCTCTCAGTCTGATCTTTCTTTTTTAAGAAAGATTTATGTCCAGCTATAGGACTGTATACAGTGTGTAACCTAGCTAGAGGTTAGTGTCTAGCAGAACCTTGTTGGGGTTTGTACCAACAGGACCTAGTTGGGGGTTTAAGTCTAGCAGAACCGCACTGGGGTTTGTTCCAGGAGGTTTACTTCTGAACCTGTAAAGGAAGTAGGTTTGCTTCTAAGCCTAGAAAAGAAGTGGGCTGCCTTCTTGCTCGGGAAAGAGAAGAAGACCTGGTGGGGTATCCAGGGTGTTGTAGTGTCCTTGAAGGGGACTGTACCTTCGGTTAGTGAAACCCCAAGAGTTTGCTTGGGGACTGGACGTAGGACTTCCATGTGGGAAGGGCCGAACCAGATAAATCTCTTGTGTCCTTTTGTGTGATTATTCTTTTGCTTCCGCACTGCTACTCTTTATCACACTAACTAACCAACTTTCAAGTGTAATTTCTGTGTTAAGTTTCTATTTCAGATTTCAGAAAAACCTATTCACCCCCCCTCTAGGCTAGCTTGCTGCCATACCGAAAGGCCAACAAGTGGTATCAGAGCGGGTCTCTGAACTTTCAAGAAGATCCAACGATCTTAGAGCAAAGATCCATGGCAGCTCAAGGATATGCTGAAGGCCAATCCGTCACCAGACCTCCATTCTTCGATGGAGAAGATTATCAATATTGGAAGATGAGGATGGAATGCCTCATTCGAGGCACAGACTTTGATCTGTGGTAGGTAATTGAGGTAGGTGATTTCATTGTTGTTCCAGCTGAAGGCACTACTGCCATTACAGCAGCTGATAAGAGTAAGCTATCTCTAAACTTTAAGCTAAAAACTATCTATGTTGTGCTCTATCTAAAAGAGAGTTCAGTAGAGTTTCTGCATGTAAATCTGCTAAAGAATATGGGATAAATTGCAGATAACCTATGAAGGAACAGATAAAGTAAAACAAACTAGGATAGATATTCTTATCTCTCAATATGAGCAATTTAAAATGCTTCCAAATGAAAACATTACTACTATGTATAATAGATTTTCAAGTATAGTAGTAGGTTTAAATTCTCTTGGAAAAATTCTTTCTGATGAAGAAACCGTTAGAAAATATTAGGTCCTTAACTATTTCATGGACACCTAAGGTAACTGCTATTGAAGAGGCTCATGATTTAACTAAATTATCAATTGATAATTTAATAGGTTCTCTCATGGCACATGAAATAAATATGGAGCGATTATCTGAAAGCTCATCTAAGAAGAAATGTACTAATGCTCTTAAAGTGTAGCTGCTCCTTCCATCTCTTCTTCTAGTTCCTAGGATGCAGATTCTGAAGACTGTAATGGATGTATTGGTCCAAGCTTCAGAAAATTTTGAAGAAGAAGAAAAACGGATCAATAAGGATCCAAAGAAAAGAGAAAAAGGAGAAAGAACCAGTCTGCTATGAATGCAGAAAACCTGGACATCTGAGACCAGACTGTCCAAAGCTTAAGAACATTGGTCAAACTGATAAGCCCAAGAAGCAGCACAGAAATTTAAAGAAAAGCCATGACGGCTGCATGGGAAAATGATGAGGTCACAAGCTCAGAATCATCAAGCTCAGATTCCGAAAGGAGTAGGTAAATCTAGCCCTCATGGTGGGACTAGATGAGGTACATTCTGACTCATTTTTAATTCTTGCACAGATTCAGGGTCAGAATCAGAAGACTTAGAAGAAGTCTTTAATGAACTGTATGAAAAACATAAAGGGGTTGTAAAAGATTAAAGAGTCTGAAAAACAACTCTACTTGCTTAGAAAACACCAATTCTGATCTTAAATCCGAACTGGAGCAACTAGAAAAATAATTAAAGGACAATAAAGATAATATTTATCTTTTGAATAAAAATTTAAAAAATAAGGACAATGAAAAGTTAGAGTTAGAAGAAAAATTAAAAACTTTAACTGAAGAAAATCTCTACCTAAAAGAATCGGTTAGAAAATTAACAAAAGGAAAACTTCTTTAGCTCTATGTCTAAAAGGGTCAAAATCTGGAAATAACAAACAAGGACTTGGATACATACCTCCAAAAAAGGAAAACAAGCTATAATTCCAGAAAAATATCCCCTACCAAAATTTGTAAAAGAAACCAAGATGCCCCAGAAAAAGGCCCCTGTAAAAGAAAAGGTTACAGAAATCTTGTTCTAAAAACTCAGCACAAAGAAAATAAGAACAACAAAACAATCTATATTCATTGTTGTTCTCATTGCAATAAACTAGGACACACTGTAAACACCTGCACAACAAGGCATTTAGTTTGGATCCCTAAAGGATATTTTCATGCATCTAACCATCAAGGACCCAAAAGGATTTGGGTACCTACCTTTGAGTAATTTTTTTTCAGGTTAGCCTTGAGCATCAAAAAAAAAAAAAACCAAGGATGCTCAAGGCAGGAGTGACTGCAGACTCTTCACTCAATCATATCTGAAGAGAGTAGTCACAAGGATGAATGTGTTTATGTTGCTACTAACAATGTTTGCAAGTTTTTTTTATATACAGATAAAAATCTTGAAGACTTGACAACAACATGTCAAAGGTCAAGAGCAACAAGATCTGACTTGCCTCACATTAAGGGGAGTCTCATGCTCAGGGGGGCACAGATTAAGGGGGAGTCATTCCTTATCAACTATTATTGTTGAACCCCTCAATGGTAAGAAATTCTCTCAAAGGGGGAGAGAAATCCATGGTAAGATCCTTCCTTTTTGGTTAGTGACAAAAAGGGGGAGAGTTTGTATGAATTTTCTGAAACCTATGCTTTATATATATTCTTGTCAGAAAAGTCTCATAAATTTTGTCATCACCAAATGGGGAGATTGTTGAACCACTCTCTATTTGTTCTTATATTTTGGTGATAATAAAATTTATGATGTAACTTAAATTGAATATTTTGTTTCATCTGTGTCGCATCAATCTCATAGCAAAATGCTGAGTCTCACATTGATGCAATATGGCGCACTAAATGATAAAATCGATGTTTAATCATATAAATCGATTTCAGTTGAAGTGCCAATTAATAAGCGCTACAACGACTCGCTAAGTGGCCATAATGATTGTTATAAATCGATCTCAGAACGATTCCTTTTATAGCCACATCGATTTGCCCTCATATCATTTTAATTCTCATAACGATTTCATAAGTGATCACATCGGCTTAGTTCTCATAACGATTTCATAAGTGATCACATCGACTTCTTAAGTGAGATCACATCGACTTCTTAGTGAGACAACGATTTGCTCTCACAACGATTGTTTACAAATGGCAACGACTCTTCACATAACGATTCATAAGTCATGCTCATAACAACTTCTTTAGACCGTAACAATTTCTTAAGTGAACGCATCGACTTGCCTTCATAACGATTTGTTAAGAAGTCGTTCCTATAACGATTTCATAAGTCATGCTCATAACGATTTCTTCAATGATCATAACGACTTGTCTTCGCATCGTTTTGTTCATAAACTTGCAACGATTTACTTGTAAATGAACAACGATTTCTCTTGAATATTTTGAAAGTGTTTTTGGGGCTCATTGAAAAGTCAAATATTGTCTATTAGAAAAAGCTGCATGCATAATCTTGTCAGAAAAAGATATGACCTACTATTTTCAGTATGTTAGAAGAAGCACAGTACTATACATCGTTTATCATAAACACTCTTTTATGCTAACACTTTCTTCTATGTGTACAGACCTCAAAGACCATCAGAGTTTGATTAAGACAAATGAAGAGGAGATGAGCAACGGCTAGAACTCCAATGGATCTCTTCAACGGATCCATTCAAATTGCTCATATAAAAGAAGAAGCTTAGCTGAAGAAAAGGATGAGCCTTCCTGAAAAACCTTCAAGGAGTGTACAACTGTGAGAAGAACCTTCACGCCACAAACACTCAGAGAAAGAGAGAAGAGCTCGAGCCAAAAATCTACAGAAGCTTTAAAAGCAGAAGTCTTCATAGCCTTCAAGCCTTCTTCTCTTCCATTCTCCCTGTACTCATTGTAATCTTGGGGGAGAGTCTGTGACTATGAGCTATGTCCTGCGTGTTCATCTTGTAATAGCTCTCAGTCTGATCTTTCTTTTCTAAGAAAGATTTATGTCTAGCTGTAGGACTGTATACAGTGTGTAACCTAGCTAGAGGTTAGTGTCTAGCAGAACCTTGTTGGGGATTGTACCAACAGGACCTAGCTGGGGGTTTAAGTCTAGCAGAACCGCACTGGGTTTTGTTCCAGGAGGTTTACTTCTGAACCTGTAAAAGAAGTAGGTTTGCTTCTGAGCCTAGAAAAGAAGTGGGCTGCCTTCTTGCCCGGGAAAGAGAAGAAGACCTGGTGGGGTATCCAGGGTGTTGTAGTGTCCTTGAAGGGGACTATACCTTCGGTTAGTGAAATCCCAAGAGTTTGCTTGGGGACTGGACGTAGGACTCCATGTGGGAAGGGCCGAACCAGGATAATCTCATGTGTCCTTTTGGTGATTGTTCTTTTGCTTCCGCACTGCTACTCTTTATCACACTAAACAAACCAAACTTTCAAGTGTAAATTTCTGTGTTTAAGTTTCTATTTCAGATTTCAGAAAAACCTATTCACCCCCCCTCTAGGCTAGCTTGCTGCCATACCGAAAGGGCCAACACTAGGATGTCCTTATTAGATCTCTTAGGTATAGGGTGTTCTAGGACAAACTGCCATGACACGTGTCTAAGTCAACCACCATACCTATGTGATAGGTTGGGTAAAGCTTGGAGTTATGCTAGGAGCTTAACTATATGTATAAGCACCCTAAGTTTAACAAGAAATTTAATAAGTATTATTGCTCGCAGGAACTAGAGGAGATGGCTGGCGAGCATGCATAAATGCACGAATTACAGTAAACTGTACAGGGGTTAACTCAAGCCCTTAACAACGTGATCCAAGCAGGAGCAAGAAATGGGGCAGGAGACTTATATGGGAACTTTCAACGAATAAATCCCCCTAGGTTTAATGGAACTCCGGATCCTGATGAAGCTGAAAATTGGGTGAAGGCGATGGAACGAATCTTTAGAGTTATGCAATGTTCAGAGCAGGAGAAAGTCCTTCTGGCAACCTTCTAGTTGGACCGCGATGCTAGAGCTTGGTGGGAAGCTGCCAGTCAACAATTACCCAACATCAATATAGAGTGGGATAAATTTTTAGAACTCTTCAACACCAAATACTTTTCTGAGAGGATTCATGAGAAGAAGGCAAATGAATTCGCCAATTTAAAACAACGAATGATGTCTGTAGCAGAATATGAAGTGCAATTTGAAAGACTAGCACAGTATGCACCACATTTGGTGAGTACGAAAAAGATGAAGGCAAAGAGATTCTTAGAAGGGTTGAGACCTGTGTTCTGGAAAAGTTGGCTTCACTAGACATTGTAGTATATTCAGACAGGTATTAAGAGCTCAATTAGTCGAGGACACCATGGAACTTCTTGAAAAGATCCATAAGAAGAAGGTGTTGAAAAGGGAACGTGCTACTCATTCCAATGATAATAAAAGAAGAAATACAGTAGATAGCAAGAGAATGAAAGGTGAGGTGAACGGAAGGAAGTTTGTGAATTTTGTGAAAAGCCAGGGCATCAGATTGATAACTGTTGGAAGAAATTGGGCAGATGCTTGCGATGTAGAAGTCAACAACATCGAGTCATCGATTGCCCACAAAGAAGAACCAAACTCCACGCCAAGGACGATTACAAACCTTGTGGATATGAATCATGTCAATGAAGGTGGACAAGGTATTATCACTACACCCTTAGTATAATTTCATATTATTGTCACGATAACAAGGCCCTAAGTGGGGGAGATGATGGATTGAAATACTTAGAATAAATTGGTAGTCGTATCATATCATATGAATTTGGGGACCAAATTCTTTTTTAAGTGGGGGAGGATGTAGCAACCCGGAAAATTCAGTATTTTAAAAATTCAAAATAATAAATTTCTATAAAACGGAATAATAGAAAACATACATACCATTATCGTATGTGCAAGAACACATATAAAAATTCCGTAAAAATGATAAATCAACCCCAGACATTATTTCTAAATGTTCTACTACGAAATTTAAGCAACTAAAAATCCAATTGGTCAGGTATACGTCACAATGTGACTCATTATCCAACTTAGGGAACTAAGTCGGAAAATCGTTAACACGGAAAAATAACATGCCCATAAATTTAGCAAACACATCAGAGAGACTTCCAACATCATGTAATGATTAACCATTATCAGGTTTGGACCAATGGACCTATCATAGCCCATGAATAAATTCAAATAAGAAAATACAATAAAATCTGTAACTCTATTATTCCCTAATTAAAAAGGGAAATCGCATAAGATAAATTCCAATAAATAAGGGGTTTGGTTAAATTGACCATATAAAATTTATTGGGCCAAAATAAGTATTTTAAAAAGATAAATAATAGGAAAATACTCTAAATTCGCAACTTAATTATTTCTTAAATAGAAAAGAGGTATTTAATGTATTAAATAGAAGTTTTGGTTGGAATTGGATTCCTAAACCTATCCAAATAGGTTGGCCACGAATTTGATCCCAACCCAACCCCAATAGGACATGGCAAGGCTTGGAAGGTGGATTAAATAGGAAAATTTGTAATTAAATAGGAGTTGGAGTCCTATTAGGAAATAGAAACCCAACATAAATACTCCCCAATCTCTCCATGGCCGGCCCTAACATGTTGCTGGGACTTGCTGGACGTGGAGAAGAGGCCAAGGAGGAGGAGATTTTGTGGGTGGGCTTCATCAAGCTTCATCCCGAGTTCTTCAAGTTCTTGCCCTAGAAGAGTAAAATGACTAAAGGTAGACATTCTCATGAGCAAAACCTAATTATTTCGTCTGTAGATTGTTCAATGTACTAGGAACAAAACTCTCAAGTTTTATATTTTTCCATCAAGCCAATCTTTTATGGTTGATTTTTGAAATTCTGCAAAAACCATGAACCCGACCCTTCTTCTTTATTCTTGATCTCCATGTATACTCAACCTCGTGCTCTCAAATTTTAACTGGAGTTACTGATGGATGTTAGACATATTTTGCCCCTAAAAGCCCTAATTTTCATCCATCCTACGTAACGAATTAAATGTTGCATGATCTTGACGATGTACTGTCACGATTTAACCTTGACTTGTGTTATAAGTTCCATACCTCTTTGTGGAGTAATTTTTAGATCAAGTATTCAACATAGAACTTGTTACCCTATGAGTCTATTGTCATTGGACACTGATTTCGCTAATTTTACTTTATTGTACCAAGGGTTTTAGCCCAAACATGATCACTATGTCAGATTTACGTAGTTAGTCACAATACATCTTATTACATAGTCAAACGATCTTTGTCTCTCGATTATTTGCTACTGTACAAAGTATTAGTTGTAATCTAACTAATAAAGGTGGTTTCACCTGATTTGGATCACCCTAGCGTTTGTTTTGATTTTTCAAACCCACAGGTGTCAAACCCAATCAAAGTCGGAGTTGGAAATAGGTAGAAAAGCAACCCAAACGTCATTTTCAGGTAGCGACAGGTCGACACGTCGCTACCATAAAGCGACAACATCATGGTCGCGACCCATACCAAAAATCAGACAATTTCGTGGTCTTCTTCAGAAGGCGACAAGATGATGGTCGCCTTCACTTTCAGAAGGCGACAGGCAATGTGTCGCGTTCTGCCTATGTCTACTTAATCGGCCATAACGTTTTCTATAGACCTCGGATTGATGAGCCGTTTTCTTTGCTGGATTCCTCATTCAAAGGGTTTCAATATGTAATATTCATGTGTAAGATTTGAATAAAAAATCAATGAGTTATGACCTAAGAAAGTGAAGGGATGGGACTGCATTTGCCTTCTAAGGGGCATACGTCTTGGTTTCCATCTTTTTGTGTCGTTCTTTGCATGTGTGAGTTTGATCCATTCTAGGAAGGTTCTATAAAGTATTTTCATGCATTTAACAACCCATATGAAAGTTAAAAAATGTTCACATAATTTTTAATTGATCTCAAGTTCATGATCATGCTCTCTAGCTACCGATTATTCACTTTCTTGCCTTGTTAACGAACTTGCTAAAACACGTAGTCACTTGCTAAAATTGGTCATGCATGGTTATTACTTCATGATTTATTACTCATGATACTTGCCATAATTGAGTTTCTATAAACGAAGTTTCCATAATCGGATTCACACAAACGTACTCGAGTGATTCTCACGCGTGGCATGCGCACACACTCTAGCACGATAGGAAAGCCTCTTCTTGGCTAGTGGTGAACTCTTCGTTGGATATTCCTTTCGCCGGACTAGTGACCCCTTGACCAAGGCCTCCATAAGTCTCCTCTGTCCATGGAATCCCACATGGTCGACGAGCTGGTTGTACCCTAACACCTATGATACCCTTTAGGGATCGGCAAGATCCAAACGGCCTTAGTTTTCTCACATTCTTATCTTGAATCACGCCGGACCTCTGGACCTGTGTGTAACATGGCCAGCGGATAGGTAGTGTATTCCACCTGACTGCCAACACCAAGTGCGCGTGTTGTGCAACTGTTAGTATCGCCTATTTACTTGACGTTTCACGTGCAACAACCATAAGATCTTCTACACTCTACTCGCTCATTTATTCAAGTTCACTCTACTATCTCATCTATCTCGTCTATTCATTTGGAACTCTCTTGGTACCCTTGAGCTGTGTGGCTCCTACTGTTTTGTACAGTTCTTGACTGTCTAGCGCTAAATGGGTCTTGTGACTCTACTGACTTGAATGCATACTGCTGAGGGCACGGAGAGTGTCCGAGGGGCTCCAATCTAGTCCTGGGGGCAGAGAGCCACCAAAAAATACCTACAGGGGCTAATGACAGTGTCTGCATTTGCACCGGTTCTGACTGACTGTTCTGAATTAACTAGACATTGACTGTTATACTATTAGTCTGTTTGTTCAGACGTACTGCACTACCACTAACTATTATTACTGAACTGCTACTGTCCTGTTATTGAGAGACTACTGTCGTACTCTCCTACTGCACTGCTATTGTTCAACTATATTCTCTCGTTGTCCTTTGACAACAAAGTGCCATTTAATAATCAAAACAAGTGCTATGTTTTCTCTTGGCTATCTACAGATAACCAAAGTGCCATACTATTTTGATTGAGGAAAATCAATCAAAGTGCAATTTATTCTCTCTACATGACCATCTACTTTCTCTCTCCTCGCTATACATGTTACTTTCTATTATTTGATGTTGACATTACTTGTGTTCATAATCATTGTGCTATACTCGATTCTTGTGCTATATCTGGACACTCACGCTATTTCAATCACGTGCTATCATGCTGTCTCTTACATTACTTGACTTTCTCTCTCGATCATTAGTTACTCTGCCATTTAATGCATTAATTATTTCAAGCCTGCTTGAGCCTGAGATTTAAGTCCTACTGGGCGTTATCGCTCACCCTTCGTTATTTGTTATTGTGTCTCAGGTAAGTCAGACAATGACGTCACACATACCAATGGGACGGGACCAGTGTGATGAGCGACCTGGAGTCATTTAATGAAGTTGCCCTAGTACTATAGAGTATAATAGTTATTGCTTTACATTTCTTTTCAATGAAATGATGTCATTGAGCCCTAGGTATTGGCTTCGAATTAGTGGTTGTAATAGTTTTAGTGATGTTATAATGAAATGAAGAATTTATTTTAATTATTGTTTGTTAGATGATCTGATGTTTGCGTCTGTATGCGCAATTCACATTAGCATACTTGTTGCTCACGTTTTCCTCCGATTTATTCCGCTGCTAAATTGGAGGGGCGTGACATATGTTGTGCTCTCAGTAAGAAGGAGTTCAACAGAGTTTCAGCCTGCAAATATGCGATGGAAATGTGGGAGAAGTTAAGGATCACATATGAAGGCACAAACAAAGTAAAAGAAACCAGAATAGATATCTTGGTGACTCAGTACGAGAGGTTCCAGATGCAGTCAGAGGAAACGATTACACAAATGTTCAGTAGATTCTCCGACATTACAAATGGTCTGGAAGGTCTTGGCAAGAACTATGAAATGGGAGATATGGTAAGAAAAATTCTAAGATCTCTACCATCATCTTGGACTCTCAAAGTAACAGCGATAGAAGAAGCTAAGACTGAAGAGAATGTCATTAGAGAAACTCATTGGGTCCCTTATGGCCCATGAAATCAACATGGAGAGATTGGGAGAGTCTTTGAGCAGGAAGAAACACTCAAATGCTCTCAAAGCTGAAGAGAACTCATCATAAGAATTTTCAGATAATAATGAAAGCAATGAAGACAGCGAAGATGAAGAAGCAATGTTGTCTAGAAGGCTACAATGAATCTTAGCCAAAAAAAGAAGTATCAGTCCGGTAGAAGATATTTCAAGAAAAATAAGGACTTTAAGAAGCCAGAAGTTAAGGATCAAAAGAAAGCTGAGCCCATATGCTATGAATGTAAGAAGCCTCGACATATCAAAGCAGAATGTCTGTGTTGGGTTGAGTGTGTTTTGGAACTTCCTAAAGTTGTATTTTAATGATATCCAATGAACATCACTCATACCTTAATTTTGATGATGACATAATGTGATCTTAATGATGACATACTGTGATATTGATGATGGCATATTGTGATTTTAATGATGAGATATTATGATTTTAATGATGACATGTTGTGATTCTAATGATGACATGTTGTGATTCTAATGATGACATGTTGTGATTTTAATGATGACATATTGTGATTTTGATGATGATATGTTGAACACGTTATACATTTTATACATATCACAATAATGCTTAGACAACATGTTTTTGATGTTTAATATCTCATATTTTAATGATAATATCTTGTATTAATTATTTGGTAGAATTAATTTCAGGTCCCTGACAGGGATCTGACATTAATTTCAGGTCCCTGTCAGCTTTTTCCAAGCCATGCGGTCCTTGCTTTATGAGGGACTTATTTTTAAGTCCCTGCTTTTTGTCCCCGTTATCTCAAACTGTGTAACCGTTATCCCAAAAGTGTGTAAGAGTTACATATAAATCCTGTAATTGTGTAACTTGTTATTCAGTTACACATATAACTGTGTTACCCAGTTACCCAGTTATCCAGTTACCCAGTTACCAAGTTACATACTTACACAGTTACACATGAAACTATGTAATTACATAGAAATTTTATAAGTTTGTAACTCTATAATTAGGGCTTACCTAATTACATAGTTTTAAAACAATTTACCTAATTATTTTATAACCGTTATCCAAAAGTGTGTAAGTACGTACTTACACAGTTACATATAAATCCTGTAATTGTGTAACTTACCCAGTTACCAAGTTACATACTTACACAGTTACACATGAAACTATGTAACTACATAGAAATTTTATAAGTTTGTAACTCTATAATTAGGGCTTACCTAATTACATAGTTTTAAAACAATTTACCTAATTATTTTCTAACAGTTATCCTAAAAGTGTGTAAGTACGTACTTACAAAGTTACATATAAATCCTGTAATTGTGTAACTTACCCAGTTACCAAGTTACATACTTACACAGTTACACATGAAACTATGTAACTACATAGAAATTTTATAAGTTTGTAACTCTATAATTAGGGCTTACCTAATTAATTATATAGTTACATAGTTTTAGAAAGATTTGCCTAATTATTTTAATTTGTAATATATCAAAAGTGTGTAACTGCGTAAGTACGTACTTACACAGTTACATGTGTAACTGGGTAAGTATGTAAATTTTATAACTGTGTAACTTACTTAGTTACACATGTAAGTATGTAATCATGTAAGTATGTAAATTCTGTAACTGTGTAACTTACCCAGTTATACATGTAAGTATGTGTAATGTTCCGGAAAATTTTAATTGTAAGAAATTATGAATAATATGGTCATTATACATTATGATTGACATTAAATTGAAATAATTAGAATTTTGGCTTAATTAGTGGTAATATACGTTACCTCAGTGTCGTATACAGAGGTGTGCGCTCCGACAGGGCAACACTGAAAAACAGTAACGAAATAAAAATCTGAGGACACCATAATTTTTAGAAAAATGTGGAGATATCAGAAATGTAAATATCCAATTTTCTTGACGTACGAATTTCGAGATTAAGCTGACGTAACTATTTTTCAGACAATTTAACACCCTATGTAAAATAAAATCTAAAAATTAAACCAAAATTACCATAATTTGTAAACCTATCACATTAGTCTATGGTTAAAATCTTAACATAAACGGACATCGTTTGAATATATAAAAATATAGACAATTAGACCAGCCAAATTATTGTCTACTTACGGTGGAGAATTTTTGAGATTTTTGGGCTGGGTTCCATTCTGCATGACAGTGGCTGTCGACAAGTAAGCTGTCGACAGACACTATCAAGACACTATAATCTGTTATCCGTTTTCCCTTATATAATTTCGTTGTCGACTGCCTCCACAAAGATGCAAACTTTGCTCGATTCCAGCCCCTACACAATAATGTCCAACATGTCACTAGTTGTGCATTCCCCAGTGGGATTACCAAGCCTTGGGTAAACCAAAATACAAATTCTTTATTGGAAAGGAAGGAGGTAACAGCTACGGGGTGTTCCTCATTTGTGGGCTCACTTCATATCATCCTTTGCCAAAATCAGTGTTGTGGTCACATTGTACGTCCCTCTCTTCACTGCACGGGCACCTCATCATACCCCTTGTGAACACCTTGCCACTCTTATTTATGGGGTCAGACAGAATGGAATTCAAGAGGCAGCCTAAAAATCTAAAAAATTCTCCACCGTAATTGGACAATAATTTGATTGGTCTAATTGTCTATATTTTTATATATTCAAACGATGTCTGTTTATGTTAAGATTTTAACCATAGACTAATGTGATAGGTTTACAAATTATGGTAATTTTAGTTTAATTTTTAGATTTTATTTTACACAGGGTGTTAAATTACCCGAAAAATAGTTACGTCGGCTTAATCTCGAAATTCGTATGTCAACAAATCTGGATATTTACATTTCTGATATCTCCACATTTTTCTAAAAATTATGGTGTCCTCAGATTTTTATTTCGTTACTATTTTTTGGTGTCGCCCTGTCGGAGCCCACACCTCTGTGTACGACACTGAGGTAACGTATATTACCACTAATTAAGCCAAAATTCTAATTATTTCAATTTAATGTCAATCATAATGTATAATGACCATATTATTCATAATTTCTTACAATTAAAATTTTCCGGGACGTTACACATACTTACATGTATAACTGGGTAAGTTACACAGTTACAGAATTTACATACTTACATGATTACATACTTACATGTGTAACTAAGTAAGTTACACAGTTATAAAATTACATACTTACCTAGTTACACATGTAACTGTGTAAGTACGTACTTACGCAGTTACACACTTTTGATATATTACGAATTAAAATAATTAGGCAAATCTTTCTAAAACTATGTAACTATAATTAATTAGGTAAGCCCTAATTATAGAGTTACAAACTTATAAAATTTCTATGTAGTTACATAGTTTGATGTGTAACTGTGTAAGTATGTAACTTGGTAACTAGGTAACTAGGTAAGTTACACAATTACAGGATTTATATGTAACTGTGTAAGTACGTACTTACACACTTTTGGGATAACGGTTATAAAATAATTAGGTAAATCCTTCTAAAATTATGTAACTATGTAATTAGGTAAGCCATAATTATAGAGTTACAAACTTATAAAATTTCTATGTAGTTACATAGTTTCATGTGTAACTGTGTAAGTATGTAACTTGGTAACTAGGTAACTGGGTAAGTTACACAATTACAGGATTTATGTGTAACTGTGTAAGTACGTACTTACACACTTTTGGGATAACGATTATAAAATAATTAGGTAAGTCCTTCTAAAACTATGTAACTATGTAATTAGGTAAGCCATAATTATAGAGTTACAAACTTATAAAATTTCTATGTAGTTACATAGTTTCATGTGTAACTATGTAAGTATGTAACTTGGTAACTGGGTAACACAGTTACATGTGTAACTAGGTAACAAGTTACACAATTACAGGATTTATATGTAACTCTTACACACTTTTGGGATAACGGTTACACAGTTTGAGATAACGGGGGAGGATAACGGGGCCAAAAAGCAGGGACTTAAAAATAAGTCTCTCATAAAGCAAGGACCGCATGACTTGGGAAAAGCTGACAGGGACCTGAAATTAATGTCAGATCCTGTCAGGGACCTGAATTTAATTCTCCCTAATTATTTACACTTTATATTTTTAGGTTCACACATTTTTGTCTTGGTAGTGTTGACACTAGATCAAGTCAGGTCGACACTAGTCCCAGGTAGTGTCGACACTAGTCCCAGGCAGTGTCGACATAGTCCCAGGCAGTGTTGACACTAGATCAGGGTAGGTCGACACACTCCGGCTGAAACTGAAAAACGTGAATTTCTTTATACACGTGGCTGCTTGGGATTTAGGGGATTTGACCTAGGGTTCCGTGCCCATGCACCCCAAGGCACTTTATGGACATATGGGGCTATAAATACCCATGCTCCTTGAACCCCAAAGGCAAGAGAGCCCATACACTTCCAGAAGAAGCCTTTTGGCGGCCAAAGGGGGTTCTCCAGATCTGTCTCCATCTCCAGAAGCTGCAAGTCATCCTTTCAAGAGGAAGGACAAGGGAATCAAGGGGAATCCCTGGAGAGAAGGTTGCTGTGCAAGGCAAGGGAGCAGATCCAATTGAAGAGGCTCAGGAGAAGAAGGATTTCTGGCATTTCAGATGCCATCAAAGCAGAGCATCGCCAATTGAGGAGAATCTCCATCGATTTCCATCAAGCCTCCTCAATTGAAGTCTCTGCAAGGCCTCTTCATCGAAGAACACTCTTTCTACATCCATTTCCCTCATCTCAGAGTTTGGTCTTCCTTATTTCGTCTTTGAGATTTGTGCATACAGTTCTGCACAAATTTCTATGTACGAATCTATTTTGAATCAGATCATTGCTAGAGGATCTGATCTCTTTTGTGTTTGATCTAGCTTTTGTTTGTGAGCCGTTGAGCTCAGTAGTTTGTGAGTCGTCGTACTCACTGTGTAGTTTGAGCCGTCGTGCTCAATTTGGAGTCGTCGTACTCCGGTTGTTCTTTGAGCCGTCGTGCTCAGTTTGGAGTCGTCGTGCTCCAGGTGTTTTTGAGTCGTCGTGCTCAAGGGTGTTTGGAGTCATCGTGCTCCTGTGTGAGTTGTACTCAGGGTATTTGAGTAGGGTGGCCTCACTGTGTGAGGAGTGGACGTAGGAGTCACTGGAGGTGATTTCCGAACCACCTAAAAATCCTCTGTGCAATGGTTTGAATTGTGGTTTGCCTTTGTATCTCGCTAGATGCATGCATAGGGATTTCGTTCACACTACAAATTGATTTGCTCACACACTCTAATCACACTTCAGATCAGTAAATTGTTTGGGTGAATTGATCTCTGATTCGAAGTAATTTTTAATTGCTTAAGCTTCCGCGTTAATTGGTATTAGATCTATTCAACCCCCCCTTCTATATCTTGTCCACATCTTTTCTCGATCCTTCAATTGGCATCAGAGCGGGTTGATGTCTATCTCTGATCTGATTTGATTGCTTCTGTTTGATCTATGTATTAATTGCTTAAACTGTTTGCTTGATCGTTCACTATCCTTGTGTGTTTAATCGCTCTGGTTCCTACCTTTGGTACTAGAGCAGGTTAACCACTCTAATTGTTAGATCTAATTCTTTGTTACATTGATTCTCTGTGATTAGATCTAATAGTCTTTTGAGTTTTGGTGTAATGGAAAATTGTCTTAATCTACATGAATTTCCTGTTACAATTTCAGAGAAATCCCCAAGCTTATTTTCATTGGATTTCTCAAAGGACTCACAAAGACAAAGAGCAAAAGAAACCCACAAGCACTCAATGGCAAAGAAGAGCTTCAATGAATCTAGAAAATCAACAATTCAAAATACTTCGGCTCTAACAGCACATTCCACGAGATCAGAGCATTCTTCATCCTCTTCAGAACACAAGAGCTCAAGGTCTGTTAAATCAACTCCAGATTCATTTGTGTATTCTGATTCTGATTCTGATGAAGATGAAGGTATATCTTATGTTGAATTGATTGAATTCTGTAAGAAGTTACAAAATCTTAATGCAAAGCTGAACACTAAGAATAAAGATTTGAAAAATACTTTAAAACATTGCCATAAAGAAAGTGAAATTTTGAAAAATACACTTGAATTGCACCAGAACAATGATAAGGATCTTTCAGAAGAAAATGATAATTTGAAAATTGAAGTTGAAAAATTAAATTCTGAAAAAAAGAATTTGGAAGATGAACTCCAAATTTGTGAAAATAAACTGAATGGATTGAAAGAAAATCATGAGCTATTGAAATCAAAAGCCATTGATCTGGAAAATGAAAAAGAAGAATTGATTGATCTCAATAAGAACTTCAAATTTGATAATGATCAATTAAACAAACAAATCTCTAATATGGCTCATGATCATCAAATAAATGAAAGATGCAAACAACTTGTTGAAGAAAATCATCATTTAAAAAGGAAGATTGAATGCTTGTACCATGACAAATCATTGGACAATGAATGTAGCAATTTGAGTAATAAAATCGCCGATTTGGAAAAACAAATTGCTCAATTTGAAAATGAAAAGAACAAGATGAAAAATGGTTTGGATGTCATGCTAAACAAGCTTCAAATTTCAGAAAAGGAAGTAATTGCATTAAAATCTGAAAAACAGAAGATTCAAAATGAATTGAAGAACACAAGTCTTGCTTCTGTTAAAAATAAGAAAAATGAAAAGAAAAGCACAATAACTTCTGTTAAAACTGCTGTGAACAAGAACCTTGATATCTCTAATGAAAAACTTGTGAAAGTTCTTGTTCAGAAACAGACAGGGAAAGAGAGGAATGCTACTGTCAAGAGGACTCATCTACTTCCTCCGTCAATCCAAAAAGCTCCATGGCAAATTCCAAATTCACATCATGCCAAGAGCTACAAAAAGGCATCTCCTTCTTCTCATGGTAAGCCTCCTCACATAAAAAGGAGATTTCAGCAAATACATACATGCCAAGGTAAGTACCAGGTAAGAAATCCTCTCATTTGCTTTAATTGTAATAAACCTGGTCATCTTGCCAAACATTGTTGGAATAAAGATCAACATTTCAATAAACATGCCAAATCAGTCCAATGCTTTTATTGTCATAAATTTGGGCATACTTCTAGGGAATGTTGGCATAGAATTGATAATCTTGTGCATGCTCCCATGTTTCATGTTAATGTACATAAGAATAAAGATCATGTTCATGCTGAAAATACTCAGAAATTCTATGTACATGAAAAAGGAACTATTGCACAAATGATCTCTTCTAAATTCCATGTTAAAAATCTCAATGATAAAAATCTGAAAAATAGAAAACAAAATGTTCAATATATCAGTGGTGCATTCTATACCAATAACTCTAAGATTAGAAACCAAGATTCCAATGTTTCTAGTCTTCAGAAAAATGCACCCAATATAAAATCTTTTTGGATTCAAAAATCATTGTTGCAAATTCATGGAAGATCCTTAAGAGCCAAACAAGTTTGGGTTCTAAAATGTGCTGCTTGAATGCTGGATGCAGGGATCCTTGTAGTCAATTTCACAGATGAAGGCTTCATGACAAAGGCTACAAGGAAAGTAAGTGAAGAGAATGAAAGAAAATGAAAATCTCACCAGGTAAATACTTCTGAGAGATTCCCTGCTAAATAAAAACTGAAATCAATTGGGCTCTTATGCAAAGATCAATTGGTATATCAAATGGTGAACTGTGGAAGGACAAGTAATGCTTGTCTGAAAACTATCATTATGTGTGAGGAATAACCTCCGCCAAGTACCAATGATCTTCCTTGTGTAAGAGTCATTAATTTAAAAAAAAATAAAAATTAAAAAAAATGGTTGTCATTGAAAAATGAGTGCTTGTTTATTTCATCTCTTCCATGATGATTTTAGCCTGAATTACTTGCAAAAATTTCACATCATTCACATGTAACTAAGAATCATGATTTTGTTGAAAATGCTCAGAAACTTCATGTGAATATAAATTGAACACTTCATGAAAACATAGATGCATTGAGCAAGGCAAAAAGAAAAATTTGGAACTAATTCAGCTCATAGTTCTGTCAATGAAAGAAATGCATCTATACCAAAAATTAAAAGTATTTTGGATTCAGAAATCTTTGTTGCAATCTAACATTAGTTTCATTGCAGGACCCAAACAAGTGTGGGTCCCAAAACCAGCTTGATCAGCAAGCTGAGAAGTCTTGCAGCCATACACTATAAATGGATTCAAGATATTGGCTGTGCAAGGCTAGAAATGATTGGAGAACACAGGTAAAATCTTTGAAAAAGAAATGAAGACCATTCAGGTAAAACTTCTTTATTATTTCAATTTTGAATTGCCTGAATTGAAACGAATGTTTAATTTCTATCTGAAAAATGAGAAATGTGTTTCAATGCTACTCCCAACAATGAACTTTGTGTCATAACAATTGGAATCATGTTTGTGTTATCATGCATGTTTAACTGTTCCTATGAGTCTGTGTGCATACTAACTGCTTTGACTTCTTGGTATATCAAATGATGACATGTGGAAAAACAAGTTATGCTTGTTTGGAAGCTATCATTATGCGTGAGTAAAATACTCCGGCAAGTACCAAAAGTCATGTTATGCTTAAAGCTAATTATGCTCATAATCATGTGTGAATTGTTTGCTAGCTTTTTCATTCCATGCACATATTAAGGGGGAGTAAATTTGAAAAAGTGCAAAAATGTTTTCAATAAATGCAATGAATTTCATGCTAAAAATAAAGTGTAATTGACCCTTTTTGCAATGACTATGGGGTATATCAAATGGTGAAATGTGAAAGGACAAGTTAGACTTGTCTGGAAACTATCATCATGCGTGAGAAAAATTCTCCGCCAAGTATCAATAGTCTTTTCTGCATAAAGGTCATCAAGCAAAATGAAAATTCTCAAAAACTTTATTTTCAGTCTTTGAAAAACTTTTCTCCTTCAATAAATTGTCATGTTGATATATGCTTGATCATGTTCATACTCTTTCTGTGCAAATTGCTTGAAATGAACATATCTGAATTGCTTAAATGATCATTTCATATCATGCATATTTTATGGGGAAGTGAATTCGAAAGAATCTTTGAGTGAAATGCTGGAGAAATTTGCTGGAAAAATATTCTGTCATATCTGATTCATTATCAACTCCCATTCAATTGTTGACAAATGTTCTTGCAACTAAATTCCTCACTCTCACATTGCATTGACATTCTTGGTATATCAAATGGTGATTTGAAGAAAGACAAGTCAGACTTGTCTGGACACTTTCACTATGTGTGAGTATATGTCTCCACCAAGTATCAAGTGCCTTATATGCAATTGTTGAGGGGGAGTCATTGTCTTTCAATAAAAACATTCATGTTCATTCTGCCTTCATGTCATTCCATTTCTATTCCTCCTATAATCCTCATGTTCACCTTATGAGGGGGAGTTATATGAAAAGGGGAAGTCATTATTACATTTCTTGACCTTACTTGTCTATTTTGAACCCCAAAATCATCAGAATTTTTGAGTCATTGTGCTATTTTCTTATGAGAGAATTAAAACATTGAAACTAAACTCATTGTGTATTTAGTTTAATTTCAAAGATTCAGTATCATTTCAAGGTTAAGCAATCATAATACTGAATGTTTTTAAAATGATTTACAAAACACTATTATAGGCACATGAGTGGCTTTAATATTTCACATGTGTATGTTTAAGCCTTATTTTTACCACATGTTAAGAATAATCTTTCTAAATTCATAGTCTTGACTTCTCTGGTCAAAGCAAACATATTCTTACAAAATATCAAAAGAAAAATGATCAATCTGGAAAGATACAAACAGAGCAATGCAAATGCTTGAACCACTGAGTAACCGGGCCATTTCACCTAACAAGTGATTTGTTTCGCGTCAAAAAGTGGAAATCGAAATTTTCAACTCTGTATAAGATAATGAAAGTTAAACCACTGAGTAATCAGGAGGTCTTGCATCTGATCAATGTGATCTCTTGCACTGAAAAGTGAGATTTAACTAATTTATTCTTGTATTCTTTCCCAGTTAAAATTGAAAGAAAATCAAAAAGACAGGATAGAAAAGCTTAAGACCTTAATTAAGTTCATGTCTACTGAGTTTCGATCTATTATTTTACATTGTGTTAAACTTAAAGCTCCTAACATCCTTCTTAAATATTTCTGTTTATTCATATAGGTCACTTTTCTTCACATTTGCATCATTATTTTAACTACATTCAGCTCATTATAATTTGCTATTCTTTGTGTTGAGTGTGTCTTTGTGATTAAACTTTGTTGCACAATAACAAAAACATTATCTTTTCTCTCATTTGACAATATCACTTTGCCTCACTTATTTTGATCATTTCTGAACCTTCATTTCCCACCTTTTATCTTTTGGTCTCCGACCATCATTCGATCTCTCTCTCTTGTCTATCTTTTTGATGCTGTCAAAAGGGGGGAGAAAGTTCCTTGAAAGGGGGAGAAAGTAAAAGTTTCTCAGGGGAGAATGTTCTTTATGGGGAGAAAGTTCAAAGGATGCATATGGTCAAGGGGAGTTATTGCAGTCGAGGGAGATACGTTTTGTCATCATCAAAAAGGGGGAGATTGTTGGGTTGAGTGTGTTTTGGAACTTCCTAAAGTTGTATTTTAATGATATTCAATGAACATCACTCATACCTTAATTTTGATGATGACATAATGTGATCTTAATGATGACATACTGTGATATTGGTGATGACATATTGTGATTTTAATGATGAGATATTATGATTTTAATGATGACATGTTGTGATTCTAATGATGACATGTTGTGATTCTAATGATGACATGTTGTGATTTTAATGATGACATATTGTGATTTTAATGATGACATATTGTGATTTTGATGATAATATGTTGAACATGTTATACATTTTATACATATCACAATAATGCTTAGACAACATGTTTTTGATGTTTAATATCTCATATTTTAATGATAATATCTTGTATTAATTATTTACACTTTATATTTTCAGGTTCACACATTTTTATCTTGGTAGTGTCGACACTAGATCAAGTCAGGTCGACACTAGTCCCAGGCAGTGTCGACACTAGTCCCAGGCAGTGTCGACACAGTCCCAGGCAGTGTTGACACTAGATCAGGGCAGGTCGACACTAGACCCAGTTTCCAGCAGACCAGTTTGCCTAACTGGGAGAGCAGGTCGACACTAGATCAGGGCAGGTCGACACACTCCGGCTGAAACTGAAAAACGTGAATTTCTTTGTACAAGTGGCTGCTTGGGATTTAGGGGATTTGACCTAGGGTTCCATGCCCATGCACCCCAAGGCACTTTATGGACATATGGGGCTATAAATACCCATGCTCCTTGAACCCTAAAGGCAAGAGTGCCCATACACTTCCAGAAGAAGCCTTTTGGCGGCCAAAGGGGGTTCTCCAGATCTGTCTCCATCTCCAGAAGCTGCAAGTCATCCTTTCAAGAGGAAGGACAAGGAATCAAGGGGAATCCCTGGAGAGAAGGTTGTTGTGCAAGGCAAGGGAGCAGATCCAATTGAAGAGGCTCAGGAGAAGAAGGATTTCTGGCATTTCAGATGCCATCAAAGCAGAGCATCGCCAATGAGGAGAATCTCCATCGATTTCCATCAAGCCTCCTCAATTGAAGTCTCTGCAAGGCCTCTTCATCGAAGAACACTCTTTCTACATCCATTTCCCTGATCTCAGAGTTTGTTCTTCCTTATTTCGTCTGTGAGATTTGTGCATAAAGTTCTGCACAAATTTCTGTGTACGAATCTATTTTGAATCAGATCATTGCTAGAGGATCTGATCTCTTTTGTGTTTGATCTAGATTTTGTTTGTGAGTCGTTGAGCTCAGTAGTTTGTGAGTCGTCGTACTCACTGTGTAGTTTGAGCCGTCGTGCTTAATTTGGAGTCATCGTACTCCGGTTGTTCTTTGAGCCGTCGTGCTCAGTTTGGAGTCGTCATGCTCCAGGTGTTTTTGAGTCGTCGTGCTCAAGGGTGTTTGGAGTCATCGTGCTCCTGTGTGAGTTGTACTCAGGGTATTTGAGTAGTGTGGTCTCACTGTATGAGGGGTGGACGTAGGAGTCACTGGAGGTGATTTCTGAACCACCTAAAAATCCTCTGTGCAATGGTTTGAATTGTGGTTTGCCTTTGTATCTCGCTAGATGCATGCATAGGGATTTCGTTCACACTACAAATTGATTTGCTCACACACTCTAATCACACTTCAGATCAGTAAATTGTTTGGGTGAATTGATCTCTGATTCGAAGTAATTTTTAATTTCTTAAGCTTCCGCGTTAATTGGTATTAGATCTATTCAACCCCCCCTTCTAGATCTTGTCCACATCTTTTCTCGATCCTTCAGTCCGAACCTCAAGAAATCTGAATTCAAAAGGAAAGACAGTTCTAGGAAATTCAAGAGACATAAAAAGAATGCGATGGCAGCAGTTTGGAGCAATAGCAGTGACTCTGACAGCGAGTTTACCTCAAGTGAAGAAGAGGAAGAAAAGGCCAACCTGGCCTTTATGGCAAACATCGATGAAAAGGTAACATCTGATTCCTTCACTTCATGTACTGAATCCGATTCTGATAATTTGGAGGATGCATTTAACGAACTATATGATAAATATAAGGATGTATGTGAATCACTAAAAATGACAAAGAAAAATCTTACTTGCCTAGAAATGTGACGACCATCTTTATACAGGTACGATTATATCAATCCACGTCAGTATAACGAACGTCATCATAGTGGGACATTTACCCAACACTAACATACGATCGAGATGTACACAAATATAAATACAGAGTAGCGGAAGAAAAGAACTATTGTCTTTCATTTCATCATCCACATATAACCATACATGATCAATATAGTGAATTAAAGAGCTAAAGTCCACATAATGAAATACTAAATTCAGATACATAGTTTGCCCATGATTACATAAGTTTCAAATACATGATTCCCAAGTACATACTATGAGCTAAGCACAAAATGGTAACTCCACAAAGCTACTCTCCTCGCTCGGAGTCGCTCTCCACGATCTCCTCCAAGGAAGTGGGGTCACACTAAACCTGTACGCCGAAGCAAGGAATGAGTCTAATAGACTCAGCAAATAACTCCATACACGTCACACATGCATATATCACAAGTAAGTTCTACTTTCAATTTCATTAATCAAACATATAGCATAGTTGAGACAATGAAGATAAACAACCTATCATGGTATTTCTACAACGTCACAACATATGATACATGATTCATGCCATCTCAAAACAAAATACCTATCACATGCTTTCTACTCATCCCTTCACATGAGAGCTAACATTTTAC